>VXAA01001151.1:386600-528610 GCA_013399115.1 Anseranas semipalmata
CTTCATTTCAATGGATCTGAACTTGGAGTCTTTGGACCTCGGCGGGTTTGGAATATCTACATGCTGATCCTCTTTGTTGTGGCACATCAGCTCGTTTGGGGAAACCATCCGAAGACAGCAAGATGTTTCTCGCTATCTTGTACTTCGCTGTGCCCTTAGTGGGTAAGTTGCTGGTGTCTGATTTCTCTCTGTACATCGCTTCATAAAGCAAGGCATAGGATTCATGGGATCGGATGCCCGATGGTTGTCAGTCTATTGTTTAAACAGAACAGTGAAGTTTCCAGTAGTTTTTTATGTCTCTGCCGCACATCAGTTAGCCCAGTCTACGTTTCAAGCTTCAGGAGATTATAGACTTAGGTACTTGCCCGCGTAGCCTCCTGTTAAATTGGGCTCTTGCAAGTTACAGGAAAACTTTTCATTTTAATAAAATAAGGCTGTTTAGGGGGTGAGGAGGGTGGCACGAGCCAGCTGAAGGATTACTTCTTCACCTGGACCTGGCAACCTGCCCGACTGCGAGTGGTTTGCAGCCCAGACTGGTTTCCCTTCCACAGGAGGTGCTTGCATTTCCATCTGTGTGTCTGAAGGAGTGTGGCAGGGGGCACGACGGAGAGGAGAGAGTTAATGTAATGTGCTTTGTTCTCCCGCAAAAGCATCATACGTGGAGACAAGTGGAGGGGGGGGGATCATAAATCCCCCTTTTAAGATACGTGTAGAATAAGCAAAACTGTGTGCAGCCTTTAAAAAGTGACTGACGCAAAAAAAGAGGCTAATATCAATCAGTGGGGATACTTATCTCTCTGAGCGGGTTGTTCGTGGATGTAATTGAAATTACAGCAAAGCTGTTGTGGAAAGTGAGGCTGGGTATTTAACCCCTCAGTTAAACACTGGAGTGGGAAGGTTATTTGTTTCACCAAAGTGGATCCAAGGAATAATGAATGCTTGCTGTCAGGCACGTTAACCCCTGTGGGTTTTTATTCCTTTTTGCGTTTTCTCATAAACCAACCAGCAGGGTTAAAACATACTCTTTCCTTGCACTCCCACTAAAGTGGATCTGACTGTAATCCCCTCCCCCCCTTTTTTTTTCTTTTCTAAGGTGTATGTAGCATGATGCCCTGAGGTTTGCAATGTGCTGCCTGTGGGGCTGGCAGCATGCGCTGTGTGAGGAGGTGCCTTGCGCTTCCCGGATGCCTGCCCTGGAGCCCTGGTTAAATTGGCCACATCCCTCAAAGAGAGTTTGTTGGTTTGTGTCTCCTCTTTCTAGATGTACTTCTGTCCGCAGAAGTGAGCGGGCTGCCCGGAGGGGACCGCCTCGACTGCGTGAAAGCCAGCGATCAGTGTCTCAAGGAGCAGAGCTGTAGTACTAAATACAGGACACTGAGGCAGTGTGTAGCCGGCAAAGAGAGCAACTTCAGCCGGGCGACAGGCCTGGAGGCAAAGGACGAATGCAGAAGTGCCATGGAGGCTCTGAAGCAGAAATCTCTGTACAACTGCCGCTGTAAGAGGGGCATGAAGAAGGAGAAAAACTGCCTGCGCATTTACTGGAGCATGTACCAGAGCTTACAGGGTACGTTGCAAAACACAGAAACATTACATTCCCCCTAATGCAGTGTGATTTCACAGCCCCTCGCATCAGCTAGCTACTGCCAGTGAGACTAAACTGAGGGTCTGACCTCGTAATTCATATTGTGCTCTTCAGCTGCAAACTGAGGACCTTTCATCCGACTCGAGAACAGCTGCTGCTCCATCTCCTGTTGTTGGGAAATCCACAATGAGGGTTTCCTCCAGGGGACCCAGCTGACCTTTCTAAACCAGAGTCAAATGATAAGGGCATTTGCAAGTGCAAAAGCTACAAAAACAGTCATTTGGAGACATTTTCCTAATAATATTTCAACTCCTTAATTAGGACTCACCTAACAAGATCACAGGACACTGAAACTAGTTTCTTAGCTCTTTGCTGACAGTTAAATGTAATATGAAGAGGAGCATTGTTTTAAGGAAAAGTTTTTCTTTCCAGCATTTGCTAGCAATGTTCCCTGGGCATGCAGAGGCAGAAAAAAGATTTGTGCTTCCTAGACCTGGTAAAAGTGCCAGTTAGAAGAGGTATGACAGTGATTGACTTGCAACTTCTGTTCTCATTGATGCCATTGGCGAACTTCCCATAGTCTGCTGAGAACAGTCAGGTCCTTGTGAGAGATCTATCATTTTTTTGGCCCTGCTTTGCTCTGGCCCTGGAGTTAAAAATGTAGTCTTTCATTTCCATGTGGTCCCCATTTAACTTTTTTCTGTAGCTGCTTTTGCGTTCTTCCATGGAAATCATCCCTTTCTGTTCATTTATCCAGGCATCAAGTGGAACATTTTAATGAGTCAATATATATTTGTGTTCTGACTTTCATAATAAATTGCACTACTCTTGGGCATATTCTGCATCATAAATAAGTTTCCCTTCCAACAGCATCTTGTTAGGAATGTTTTATTCCAAAGATGCTAGTTTTTTTGGCTGTCACCTGGGCTGCTCCTCTAAATAAGAGCTCTGTTAGTGTGAGTGAAGAGGACACATCCCTGCTGCAGCTTCTCTCCTGCTGGCATATTGAGATGGGATGGTCCAGGTGATGCCAGACTGTCACTGCAAATTATGACCTTATCCATGGAGGAAGGAGAGAAAAGAACTAGTGACAGGGATAAACAACTTTCTTCTTTTAGGTGTTTATAGAGAAATAGCCACACAAGCAGATTAAAACAGAGTACCTTTTGCTGTTACAGAGTAACTTCATTTGAAAGTAAAAGTAAACAACAAAGTCTCAGGCTGAATTCTTATATTAAAAAAATTCAAAATATTTTTTGTCTTAGGAAATGACTTGCTTGAAGATTCCCCCTATGAACCAGTTAACAGCAGACTATCAGACATATTCAGGCTAGCACCAATTGTATCAGGTAAGCAGACTTAAAATTCTTTAACTGAAACATGATTCCAATCTGCTGCTTTACAGTTGAATTATGGAACCTTTGTAGCTCATGGAGTACTACCCTCTTAAATAAAGCGGAGCATTAATGACTTTTTGGATTTAAGAAGTTTGTGATATAGTTGCATAAGACAAAATACTCATTGGTTTTGAAATAATAACTAAAAGTGAACGAGTTCTTGGCAGGATGGCAATTTGTATTCTTCTTGAGTCATTCTTGACAATAAATGCTAAATTTTCCTGTAGGTGGCAATCTGATTCCCCATGTTCCTAATTTCTTTTTTGGGAATGTGGTCAGTGCGAGTTACCTCCCATTGACATTCAAGAAGATCAGAAGATAATCTTTCAAATGTTTGCATAGGGGAATGCTTTATAGCTTCACACAGTTTTGTTAAAAAAAAAATCAAAATTAAGGCTTGTCATATTTTCTGGAACTGCTAGCTGTTTAAGGAGCCAATTTACAACTTTTTTCTTTTTCCAGTTTTTTTGTTAATTTTTGTTGTTATTTTGTGCCTATCTTTCAGAACTTGTTTGTAGTAATCAGAATATTTTGCTTGATAATTAAATTATGCTGTTTGTTTTTATCAGACTAAGTTACACTCATTTTGGATCATATGTATTGGAACAATGAATTTTGGGCATTGACAAGGGTTACAGGTTGGAATTCATATTCTTTTTCATAGTTTTATAAAGTCTCATGAGGATACAGTATGTACTCAGGACTTTTAATTGTTTAGTTTCATAAAAAAACACTGAATGTGCACAATGTAACATGTATGTCTGATTGTGTTAAAGCTGTAGTTAACTGACGTGCTACAGATAAACCTTAGTAGATTGCTCTTCAAAGGAAAGAAAAAAAGACCAGAGAGAGTGGCTTGACCAATTTTGAGCAGTACTTACACTTGTTAGGACCTTAAGTCTCATTAAAAGCCAGGGGGATGTAGGTTGTTAAGTATTTAATGGTACAGATTTTCAAAGGCATATAGACACATAAAATGTAGATAACTGCCCATTGGGATTTTCAGAAGGGCTAAGTGATTTAAATAGGTGTTAGATGCCCAGACAATTTTAAAAATTCTAAGCGCTTAATGCATCTTTAGGTATCTTAATGCCTTTGAAAATCAGACCTTTGGACACTTTTCAAAATGTGACTTCAGATCCAAATTGCATATATCTTTTGAAAGGATTATCTTAGTTTGGTGAGCAAGTCTATTGCAGAAATAGAGAACAAAGATTAATTTCTGAAGAATCTATCTTTATTTATTTATTTATTGCTTAAAAATAAATAAATAAATAAATACAAAACCAAGACGAAATCAATGTAGAGGAGTTCCAGGCTGTTTTCTTAAAGTTTATGGTCAGCCTGCCAAGAGGCAAATTCTAACCTACCTTTGCAGTGTTATGATCTCTGTGGAAATACCGGATGTACACTCTTGACTTTCTTTTATTTTTTTGATTGCCCATTTACTTACAAATTATCTTAGAAATGCAGTAAGTTTTTCCACTTGTTCTGTGCAAAAATAAAATATGACATATTTGCCAACAAGTGACATCCTTCCTACCACAGCAAGTTGGGATCCTGGTGGACTGGTCAGGACTCATTCACTGTTACTGGTGCACCACAAATTCCTGTTCACTTTGATGGAAGTTTCAGTCTTACAAGGATTGGAGGCCTAGATTCACAGGGAACAACAAACAGATGTTGTAATACAGAGGAAAAACACCAATACTTGGAAATACTGTTACCTTAAAGAAAAAGATTAGCAAAAGCATTTTACTTACCATCATGATTAGTGCTGCATGTAACATTGGTTAAAGCTGCCTAGGCTTAGAGTTTTGCAGGGCTCTGCACATACCCCAAACAACAGAACTTTATAAGATTTTTATATCTTGATTTTTACAAAACAAACAAAACTAGAAAAAACTGTACAAGCAGTGTTGGCAGGGATGTCATAACTGCTGACCTGCTAATACAGCCATTTTTCCTTATAGATGTTGCTGCAGTGTTCACTCTCATTAAAGTTACCTGGGTGCAATTAAAAGATATTAACCCATGCATCTCATTTAGGTTACTCTATGGTACTGTACGACTTCGTATATCTCAAGCCTGATGCTTCTGCTGTGCTTTGTTCTTTTTAATTTATTTTTTGAAACAGTATAGAAAGTCACAATAATTGTCTTCTACGGTATATAGGGGCAGGGGGAAACGTTTGACTAAGATGACTGTTTCGTGTGTTATGTAAGTCTTTGGAAGCATACATAAGTCTAAGAAATGGAGGACAGTTTTTAAAAGCAGTTAAAGTTGGCCTAATTCTGTGCTGAAGGACGTTCAAAATTGCATCCTTTACTTAAACAGAACACCACTTTGTCATTATTTGTTCAGGCATCAATATGTTGACTTAAAACAAAATTCAGGAGTATATTACTAAACCTGTTACTAAATTTGTAGTTTCTCTCCAGTTGCCATTAACATAATGGGAACCAATGATGTGGTCATGCTATTAAAATGAAGCTTTGTTTTATATTTTTAAGTGGCCTGTGTTGTACTGGCTGTACTGGTTTAATTAATCTAGAACTATAAAGACAAGGTAAGTGTTCTATATAAAATTTAAAGCAATGTCCAACAACATAGAAACTAAAAATTTAAACCCACAAATTACTTCTCATAGTGCTAGCTGTTAAGCACAGTTTATCATATATTTAGATACTATAACAAGCATGAATTTTGCATTTGACTCTGTACTAAATTTGCGAGGAAAGTGTAATGTAAAAAAGATGGCTAAAATAGGAATGTGAGTTCAGTGTTTGATTTACTTGTGAAAATGTATTCTGTGTATTCAGGAGCCTGACCTTCCTTCCTTTCCATCTACACTTTAAGTTCAGAATTCATCTCCTCCTATGAAGTTAGTCCTCTGACACCTCACGTTGCCATATCCATGACTATGAGTCTTCCCAGTACAGGGCTGTCTTATTTTTTTATTTGGGTCTGCGTATGTCTGATTTTTCTTTAGAAATAGTGTGTCTGATGCGGCACTTCTGCCTCAAGGTTGTGAATTCTGTGCTAGTAGGCAGCTCTTGAAATTACTGAAGACCTGTGTGTGTGTTTCAGAGAGTAGCAGATTTGGGTTACTTATCGTGATGTAAAGCTTTTGCTTAAACAGCCATTTTTGCTTAAACCTTAACAGCTTCTGAGAGGTGGAAACATTTTAAGGCTATTGACTTCCATCACAACTACAGTAAATGCAAAATCTGTTGATTGGATTTTAGAGCAAGTTTCACACCAAATTAAGGATAGATGCTTGAATTAGTTTGTCACTCGTTAAAGCTATCTGCAGCTTTTTACTACTTGGGGAACAGTTTGCCTCTTGAATTTATATTTTATTTGACATTGACCCTCATGACTGAAAGATATCTTACTATTTTGATATCAACTGATCAGTGTAGTGGTCATCTCTGTGGCATATTGTAAGAGAATATCATGCATGAGAACTATAGCTTTGTGTATCTGTAGAAATACTTACAAAATAAATGTTTCTGAAATGTCTCATGTATTTCAACACAAAACTGAAATTCACTAAAGCCAAATAAAAAGCCTTAAGCCATAGCTATGAAGTGGTGTGGACCAAATACTTAATGTTAAAAAGAACTGAATATTTAGATCAACATATTTAGGATGACATAATGCCTTCTGCCTATGGGCTCATTTCTAAATTACCTAGTTAATCACAGGTTTATTGTCCTATTTTGCAGCTTTGTGTATGTTTTCTTCTTTATTTTACATCTACTATGTTAAAAAAAAAATCTTAAATAACATGTAACAAAAATCAGAGTGTTTCTTAAAAAAATAAAAAAAACTTCCAGTAAAACATGGAAGTTTTGCTGGTAATCTGTGGAGAAGTGGTTGGCTACGTGCTGCTGGTTATGTCTTGTGTCTAGTTAAAGTGCCAATGTCTTTTTAATGTAGTAAATTGTTTTTGCAAAGTGCGTGTTGTATCACTAACAAACGAGAGAGAAACTGGCTCATATGACTGTATGTCAAAAAGGAAAGTTTCCCGATTCTGCGTTTCTCATAAGAGGCTGTTTACTCTTCAAAAACGTTGGGAATCTGTTGTTGCAGACAGTATTTGGGAGCTTAAATTTAGAAAAGGGTATACTTTATACTTACTTTGGGAAATTTGTTAATTAAAAAGGAGAGTTCAGTAGACAGCACAGCATGTAGGGCTTCTTACTGGAGTGTGTAATTCCTCATTGGAACAATGTGAGTAGCACAGCAGATGAAGTTAGCAGGTTTGACTGGTGTACTGAGTAAGCTAGAAGTACGAATACAAACAATAATTATCAGTAAGGCGGCCTTTTATTGTATTTAAAACGTTGAGACTGTAAAAAAGTTAGCAGTGGTGGAATTCTCCTAAGGGTGTGTGTGCTGGTGGTGTTTAAATTAGGCAGTTTTATGTACGCTCTTTCTGTGGGATATTTAAGGATTTTGTGGAGATGGGTCTGGGTCTCCCTCTAGGATCTCTGCATGGTTCAGAAGGAAGGAGTGGGTTAGTAGTTTTTCACCTTCTTCTCCTGAGCTGTTGGAAGTCTTGTAGGCATCCTGTATCATTGGAGTTCACAGATCAGAAAGTGGGTGCTGGGAAAGAATGAACTCCAGCATGCAAAACACTTCCTTCAAGATCTGTCAGAGTTTTATATGCGGAGACTTCCCTCCCCGCAGATAAGGCCTCCTGTGAGTACTGACAGCGATCTGGGCCCTCCCCGTTGCTTTATCCTCCCCAGCGTATGGGTGCAGGCATCGCAGGGAATGGGCTGCAAGTGTTTCCTTTGGAAAAGCTGCTACCAGCAGAGGTAGGGGAGGAAGACTGGGTTTTGTCAAAATGGATTCACAGGATCCAGAGAAACTGAGCTTCCTTGTCCACGTGCTTTAAGCTCTTTAGGATTCCTTGTGCCCACCCCTTCTCTTTCAGCTACTTCTGTAAAGCAGGGTGGTACACAACGAGAAAACACCGTGTCATAATGTATTAATATTGTCCAAACTTTTGTAATCCTGAAATTCTTTTAATCGAGACTTGACTGTGTTTCCCCATATGTTTTTATAATTCTTGTAGTAATGTTAGAGCTGTGTTCTGGGTAGCGGGTCCCTGACACTTTAGTTATCACATGCTTCTTTTTTTTTCTGCTGTGTAAATTACTTTTCTTTCATAGAATTCATATATAGGTTTTTATTTTTATTTATTTAATTATATTGAAAAGATATGTTAGAGTCTCTGTCCTCATCAAAAGCCACTGCTTTTTCCTTTTGGAGTTTGAGGCATGTGAATTAGTGGCTTCTACAGTGAATAAATACTGTATGACGTCCCCCATTCCTACAGCCTGAGGCCTCTAATGCTGGGTCTATTCCTAAATCTATGTATATTTCAAATGCTACGTATTTTTCTAATTTAAGAGTATGTCTTGTTCAGACATTTCTGTCAGAAAATTTGCAATGCCACATTTCCACAAAGGCAATTTAATTTACAAACTACGAAATATGTTGATTTCTCTTGATTGTTTACAATGCTCTTATTAGCTCTTGCCTTTTATATTATTGCATTTTTTATCTCAAAAAAAGAGATATTTCATGTTACTTACCTTGCACATTCACCCAATTTCATAAACAATAAACCAGATCCTATTAAGTTAATAGGAGTCTTGCAATCTGATTCTGTTCCCACTGAAGTAAGCATAACACATCAAAATCTTTTTATTTGATTACAATGTTTTCTGTTTCCTGTTGTAATTTTTTTGGCTTAGTTCTGGTTTTCTGACGTGTGGTTGAGCCTTTTGAATCAGAAAAGTAAAAATGTATTGTTAATTTTTGCCTACAGTAGATTGTCTGATGCATAGCTATATTTTCCTTTCTTAGATAATGTGTGTTAATCAGAATAAAAGGTTTTGGACCAGTATTTAATATTGTTGTTACAGCTGTAAATCTAGAGTAACTCTCTCTAGAGTAACTTGTGGCCTTTTGCATGTTGCAAGGAAAAAAAAACAGGCATCTATTTTAGCTGCATTTGACAAAATGAAAATAGTTTGACAAAAATAAATCTAATATGAGCATGTACAGTGTTTGTGTTCTTTGACATTTCTGTCTGCACATTTTCTTTGCAGAGGCAACTAGGCTGGCTTCCAGTCAGATAACAAGTTATCAAGGCTCCTTAGATACTAGTTGCTGATTTCCACTTCTGCCATTTCCATAATCAGATTGGACTTCACACAAAAGAGTATCACTTTGGTGACTGCTGGCGTGCAGGAGCTCTTTGAATTTCCTGTTTTCTGCATTTCTTGAAGCTAGATCTGATTATGAGAGGGGAATTAAGTACCTTGCTGAAGTAACTGATTGACTATCTTATAAAGGCAGTGCATACACACTTTAACTTCAGGAGGAACATGAACAGGCCTTGAAACAGCAAATAAGAATATGTAAATATTCACAGCTTAGTCCATATTTCTTGCCTTCGTGAGATGATTGGAACTTTTTGCTAATGTCTTTGAAACTTTGTTAGAAGAAAAGTTCTATCTTCCTCAAGTCTTTAGAGCAGCACAGCTTTGTGCAAATTGAGAGTTTCTGCTTGTCCCAGCAGCCTAGGCAGGGCCTGTCAACCCGTTTCAACATGGGAAATGAGATTAAATCCATTCCATAGGAGGAGGAAGCATCTGGTGATACAACACGGAGTATTTCTGCATGAATATTCAGTGTCTCGTTGAATGCTAGGAGCAAGAGAGAATATGTAGACTTGAAGGAGACTCCAAGGAGAGCAGTGTTCTCCTGGAGCCTCAAAGGAAGGTGTTGGGAGATGGCTGGTTGAATAAGCATGGCCAGGCATTCTGCTCACAGTGTACAGTACATACAGTGAAGCACATCTTTTTTTTTTTGTCTCAAGTAGCCTCTTTGGAGAGCAGAATTGCCATCCCTTTAGTCTGTATCTTTGCAGGAAAGCCTGAATTATAGTGTGGTGAACCACATATCAAATGAGCAAATGTGTATGTGCTTTTGAGCAGCAAATTGTGTATCCTTCTGTTTCTAATCACGGGCCAGCTTTGTGGTTTGTGTAAGTATCACACTGCTTCTTATGAAGTAGGAGGAAAGGCACACAGGTATCTGCTGGTATCCCAGTGATATTGGTGGGATTATTTGGAGTGATTGGGTGCTTATCACTGAGGAGGTAAGCAGGGTCTGGTCACCTATGGGGAGAGGTGCATCCGTTTCAAGGACTTGGTTAGCACGAGCAGTCATGGGCTGCAGGGGGAGCAGAACAACTCACCAAGAGGTTTACATTTTTGTCAGCTGTCTACAACCGCTGCTGTGTTGCGGGGATAAGCAGTTGGGCACAGCAGCCCCATTAGCAGTTGAAGGCACAGCATGGCGAGAGCAAGAGAAAAAAGCCCGTGCTTCCTCTGAAATAGGTCCGTGGCAGTGCAGGACGTGCCAACGGGAATGCTGCAGTGGTGCAGGTGCTGGAAGGATTGGCGTAGCAGAGGCGCCAGTGCTGATGAGGCATCTGTCTGTGGTAGTCTTCCTCAGAGGGCTTGTCTGTAAGCTGCATCCCCTCGTGAAATGCAGAGAATAGTGCCAAGAAGAGCAGCGTCCTGCAGCTTTCTGTCTCCTGATGGCACAGCAAGGTGCAGTTTATGGCAGGTGATTTGCACTCTGGCTCTTAACATTTTAAAATATTTTAAAACTTTATTTTTATAACCCTCTTTGGGTTTGATTCTCGAGGATAACTTTGGCAGTGTTGGAAAAGCCAGTGGTATCTGTCAGGAGTTGACAGTACGTTAAAAACGCTGAGAGTAAAATGCCTGTATGTGATGAAAAGAAATAAGAATTTCTGAATTGCAAGGCAGAACTTATTTGTGATAAGCATCATACGTTTGTTATTTTAAGCTGTACATTATATTATTTTAACCTTGGAAAGGAATGTGTTTACAGCTTTGATTTTAGAAGTGTGATGATTTTGTTTATGAAACTAATTCTGTAATTATTTTATATTAGTGTTTTGGTATTATTTTGACATTATTGCATTTTCTTGGGATGAAACTAATGGAATAGTGCTATCGATGTAGTTAGGGCATTAACACAATTAAGTTATTTTTTGAATAGTTCTTTGGTTACTGTGATGCTTTGACGACAATTTTTGTGTCAGGCTATTGTCCTGTGCAATCTGCACTCAGCCGAAAATTTAACGTGAGAGATGCATGACACAGTGTAATGGCATAGAGATAGCTCTTTCTGCACAGAAATTTGCAGAAATGATGGGTTGTAAAGAGAGTTGAAGATATCAAACAATTTGAGTAGGAACCCATAAATAAAGATGAATTTCTGCATTCACTGGTTATATGATTTTATCACTGTCTGGTGTCCATAAAATACATGTTCCCATTAAAGTTTTGTCATGCAGCTGATGAGGTTCAAAAGTGTTAAAAGCTTCCACTTTCATCCTTTTAAATTCTGCACCCTAGATTCAGTATTAAAACTCAGTTCAGCAAAACCAGTTCTTTCCTTTCCTTTTTATGACAGGCTCCTCTGTGCTCTCCTGTCTGATGGCTTTGCCTTGTGCTCTGCCTCCGCCCCCCACCCTGCTCTCACTTTCTCTGTCCTCCAGAGCCTCCCTGTCCTTTGCTGTCCCATGCCTCCGCTGATGCGGCGCCTCCTCTCCTCCTTGAAGTTTTTTTTTTAACTCTGCCTTTTCCAGCATTCTCCAAACTGTTCTCTCTCCCTCCATATAAAGAGTTTGAAATGTGGTCTAATAAAAGAAATTGTTCCTGAGTAATGGAGCTAATAAAGCCTGGTTTCCTATAAATTCGAGTCCTCAATCTCCTATATGCCCCCTGCTCTCTGCACAGGCAGAGCTCCTATTTTCTGTCTCTGTGCTGTGCGCTTTCCACCAATACTCCCTCATCACTTCACTCGTCCTTAATTCTGTCCCATGTCGCTGGTCTCTGTGGGGCAGCAATGTTGCAGCTCGTTGGATATTAGGCATATGCTGAAGGACTGTATGCACATCTCAGTTGGCACCTGCTCCCCCTTGGAGCCAGAGAAATGCCTCCTCTTTCCTCAGCGGGCAGGTCCACTTGGCTCCATCTCCTCTGTGCAAACCTGTGGTTTTTCATAAAATTTGTAAGAACTTCCTGTTCATTCCTCTATCAAACTTATACAAGTATGTCCTATGGGTTAAAAGGTTGCTGAGAGCTTCAAGGGTGTGGAGATGAGAGAGGGCATTAATATTCAACTTACCTACATTTCCTTAAAAAACTAGTGTTAAGAAAACAAATATGATTCCAGTCATATCACTAAGCAATAGACTGTGACATATCTCATCTTATTCGAGTCTCATAAAACATCTACTGTGTTGTGCAAGTGATATAAATAAGCATGCAATGGACTTGGAACGTACAGAAAATTAAGTACAGTTGATGGTTGACAGTTTTATTGGATAATTGAGCATCTCAGGATTCTTGAAATGAGAAATAATTCACGCACTTAGGTTCATTGGCATGAAGATTATTTACTCAGATTCAGAAGTGAAACAAGAAAGTAAGAACATGTCCAAAAGCTGTTATGTATGAACACATATATCACATTTAATTATTTGAATAATACTATATCATATTTACAAATGACATCACACTTTTTGGAGTCTTCTTCTTTTCCAGATGGAATATGGTCATAAAGAAAATCAAGAAAGATGATACTGGCCTTTTGGTGGTACTTTCAAGGAACTCATGGCCAAATACCCAGACTTCCCCAGGCTTGCCACTTGCAAATAGAGTGGAATTTATTCTGCCCAGCAGTGACTTTGCATTAATGAACGCTTAAGCAGCAGATTAAAATGTCTGTTTAAAAAATAGGTTAGGATTATATAATAACACAAGTCTGGGATACTAATAGCAGTGAAGATAATTTTATTGAGCAGATTAAGTGCAATTAGTTCTCAACTACAGAATATTTAAATACAATACCAGATCAAAACCCAGTCCCTGCAGCTTTACTTGCTTTCCTTCACACCTACAGGATCAGCACCTGACAGCAAAGTAAATTATAATTTTTGTTGTCATTCATTTTGTATTGCCATGGGAATGTACTTCATTAGGACCCAGACAAAAACAAGTCTTTTCTCCACATACACAATCATGAAACAAGACATGACTGAAGACAACAAGGTGTCTGCACTATTTGAAATGCTATTATAGATAGATAAATTTGGTTGTCAGATTTCTTTAAAGGATTGCATAGATAACGCCTGCTATAGTCTTCTCATGAAAAGTCATGAGAATTACACTTTTATCATAAACTCACAGTTATTTCCCTCATAAGCTATTTGCTTAATTTTAGTCTCCTAAATAGTGAAAAGGGGACAAAAACTTGCAGTGGTTGGTAACACTTATGACCTGATGAAGTAAACTGCTTTGATCCTTTGAGAGGTCAAACTGTGTGTGCTTCTAAGCAAACATTCCCCAAGGCTGCTGATGCGTGAGATGTCTCTTCCCATTGCCAAATGTCCCACCTTCGCAATAGAAAATTAAAGGAGACTTGTAGAGAAATGTTGTGTGTTAGTGTATTTGATCTTGTCTATAAATTGGTGTGAGAATTGTTGAATGCAGGGTGTTGTTTTCTTTTTTGCACAATATAAAGAATATCTAGATGGTTCTTGTGGTTTGGGTAGAAAGTGAATTATTAATTCTTACTGCATTAATGTTTAGGGAGAAAGGCATACAACTTGTTTTTTTTTTTCATTCAATAAATAGAGAGTAATTTGAATCTGACTTGAAGCTTCATTTAGCTCTAATATATTTCTGCTGTATAGCTAAACATAACTTATCTTCATGCCCTTGACCTTTCCCTAAGAGCTGTGGGAAGATTAAAGAGCATACATGAGAATAAATTTAGAATTAACCTATTTTAAGAAAAATGCTACAAATGCCTTAGCTATCCATAAAACGGTAGTATGTTTTTGTTCCTACAACATGTCCAGTCTGGCAGAGCTGAGCGAAACAACCCTCAGCTGGAGCAGGGCTCTGGTACTCCTGGAAGCGAGTACTCCTTTTCACTCCCCACTCAATCCTTGTCCCCCTAGCAGCAGCTGCCAACAAAGGTGCCAATTATAACGATGATTTCTGTAGCTCAGGTATCTGTCCTGTAACATGTCCTCTCCCCCAGTCTTGTTCTGTGTAGTTCACTGTGCAGCTGTATAAATACTTTTGGTCATTACCCTCTTGCACTGTGTTTGAACTAGCGACTAAAAGGTGAGGTTGTCAATATATTAAGGACATCATTAATGGCATAACCGCAGCCATAAACGGTGAATAATTGTGACAGCTGCACTTTCTTTATTTATTTCTTCATTACAAAATGTGTCGATATCTCTGGGCATCGTTTAGGTTATAGGGATACTTCTGAAAACAGACTTACTGCAATCCACTGTAAGCAGCCATTCTGTAGTGATCTTAATTATCTACTTTAAATTATTCACTTTAGACAGAGAATGGTTGTACTTATGAAGCTGTCATCTTTAGGGCTTTGGTACTGCATTCCTGTGCTATAATTATACAGTCTGATACTAGCTTTCACCTATGGTAATTGCAAGTAAGCTTACAAATTCCTCAGATTATTAAAATGAGAGTTATCTCCTTCCTGTTGCATTCAGTCAAAGATTTAAATGTTGCAAACTTTTGGTCCTGCTTTAAAGAGAAAATGTCAGCATAAAAATCTTACACATACCAATACTTTGCATGGCTAAGAAAATGAGCAATGTTCTTCTTTAGTGCCTTTGAAAATTGTATTTATAGCACTGCAACTGTATGTAGAGCTTTTTCTCATTATTTTAAATTATTTTTGTGATTTATATATGTATTTAATCCTATATGGACATAGTAAAACCAAAACCATGTCTAAAAGATAATCAATAAGTGGCTATACCTATGATACTAACAGGAGGCAAAAGAAATTGATTTCATAAATAGTAGCGTTTTCTCTAAGGTTGTTCTCAGTAGGATGTTCAGAAAAAATCACAAATTTCTGTAGTGCAGGCAGCATGCAATATCTGGTCTAGACTGTGAAGAGAAATGTAATTTACAAGTTACAGAAGGAATTATTTTGTCCCCAAAAGAATAATATAGAGCAAATAATTAGCTCCCCTTGAGCAGTAATATGTGCTAATTGGAAGACTTGGGATTGCTTTGTTAAGAATCGGTGTTCAAGCTTGTAGAGTACTTACTAGTTTCTGTCTTTAGCTAGAATGAGAAGTATAATAAATGATTATGGACCTGGACTGTGTTGAAAAGAGCTACTTCCCACTGCAGCTATCAGAATGGGAGACATGTAAAGTGCTTGTAACAGATAGCTGCTGTATCTACATAGCAGGCTGTACTTCTTCTGCGGCAAAGAGTGTCACTGACAGATTAGGGTGACAATTCATAATGTTCCTGAGAGTGAGTGCTACATGTTGAACAAGATCAGAGGCTCAAGGAGCATGTCTTGGAGAATTAAGGTTTACTACATATCCTTCCTTGTAGTTTTCAGAATTTAAAAGGATTTATAATGTTTGAAATATGTTTAAACTCAGAAAATGTTGGTGTTTCAGAGTAATACTTCACAAATCATATTTTCCCCAGATCTTAGATGAGTGCAGTGTCTGATTTTGGGTTTTAACTTTTTGTTGTGTGACATGATAGAGTAGCAAAAAAGTATTCTTGTGAAATTCTAGAAATTCCTGTGCATATTTGGAACGATTTCTTAGATTTCAGAACAGGAAAGCTAGAAAGAATTTTTTTTGTATGTCTTAACTTCTCAGAAGTGTATTATTTTGAACAATTTATTTTTAAAGAGTGGCAAAAGTACTAAACCACGTCTGTAAATCAACCTGCAGCTGTTTAGCAGCAAGTCTTTGGCCAGCTGCCATGACTAGCGTATAACAGGTACTGGGAGGAGGAGGTTTCTTTGAGGTATTTTTACCACTGGGGGACTCCTGCTGTTCACATTTCTTCTTTCACGTTTGGAGCAGCTCTGATTTGCTTTCGATGATGGAGTTCACGCGAAGGGCGGAAGGGGTACTGGGGTTGCAAGAGGTGCTGCCAGTGTAGTTGTCAGAGAGAACTGTGTGCGTTTTAATTGGCAAATGCAGCGTTTACCCAGTTCACATTATAGCACCCAGATGTTAAGCTAGGTTGGTTCTCTTCACATCTGGTGCTAGCATGAGAAGCTGCACGGTTTGCAGAAGACGTGGCTGAGTTCATTCTTTTGACAGTTTTATCCTTAGCCTTTTTAAGGCTTGAGTGAGGAGGTGCTGGCAGGACTCTAGCTTTTTTCATATTAGATGTAAAAGCTGAGCTAATGTATATTTGGCAAACACAAGCACTTGGAGGTCAGGACATTTATGACTTAGCTTTTTCTCTTTTGTACAATTCCTTTTTGTCACAGGCTTGAAATTATATTCAAACATTTCTTTTCCAGTATATGATATGAATTAATGTTTTGCCAGTACCTAAGATCACCTTTGCTGATGTAATTAAAATCTGACTAATACATATATTAAAGGGAGAGTTAAGGTACAAATGAATCTCTAATTATGGGCCTGCCTGACTGAAAAGTTTCTTTTCATAAATCATGCAAGAGCAGGTTTACTGGAAGGAAGGCTAGGAGGCTCGTTTTTGTAAACTTCCAGACCTTTCCCCCAAAATAGCTCTTTTCCATTGGAAAAAAAAAAAAAAAAAGTGTTTATCCTAATTTCCTGACTCTACTTTAGATGGGTCATTCTGTGACAGTGTATTTTTCTTCCTCTTAGGAGTTTTCAAAACTTTTAGTGGTGGTATCAGTAGATTGCCAACTTTTGCCACAGTGCTTTTTGGAAAGGACGATACAGAAGAGACGTGCGTGTTCGTATCTATTCATACAGGTGAACAACAGCTGGCAATTTGTAAAGATCCAAACCTTCCTGCCTGTAATGCAGTGTGGTGTCCTTATACCACAGGATTTTTAGGTCAGCGTGTTTTTAAAGACATCTAGAAAAGGGAAGGCCAAATATTTTCAAGGCAGTAGTTGTTGCAGTGGGATCGCAAGCTCCATCTCAGTTAATTTCATTGCGCTATTTCTTTTATCCGTAGCTGTAGCATCACGACAAAGAGAGTTCAAAGGTGTTTGTTAGTCGGAAACAAATACGGAGAAGTCCCTAGCTCACATCTAGCTTTCAGAGCCTGTTTATTTTATTAAAGTTAATAAAATAAATCATACTTCAGATTGTCAATCATGCCACTGTTTTATTTCATAAAACAAACAAAGAAGAACCAAGTTGTGTTTGCTTCATGAGGAAAATCTGTCTTTTGTTGTTTAGAGAATGTATCCTGTGATGACTGTCATACAGCATTAATTTTTATGCTGTACTTCGAATTTAAATACCTGAATTTCTGGCAGTTTCTTTTCTTCATTGGTGACAAGTAAATGTAGAGTAATCAGTTGATTTTTTTTATTTTAAAGTAACACCTGAAGTGAGGCAAGCTAATAGAACACAAGAAAGCAACATTTTGTACTTTAGTAAAACTAAAAAGTTTGTCAAACCGCTAACTGGAGGGCTTGAGGTAGTGTAAAAGGCATATTTAAACAGAAAATCCTCTGGCCGTTGTCACTCTCCTTTCACACGTATGAAGTAACTATTCCTTTAAGTGCCAAAACTCGGTAGTTGGCAACATCTTCCTGGAGAACACATATTCTTATATTTGATGCTGGAGAGAAAGAAATGACAAGTTTGCTTTCTAACCTCTGCTTTCCCATAAACTCTGGTACTATGTTACATTCTAGTATGATAAATGCTAATGTATAATGAAGCATAAACATTTTTCTAACTGTTGCTCTTTCCACTGTCCATTCCCAGTTGTGAATTGGCCACTACCGGGAAACTTAGAGACGTGTTACTGAGAAGTCCAGTTAGATGGAGAGCAGTCAAACTGCAGCAGCCATTTTCCAAGCAAAATGGCAATTCTTAGGGACACTTGACAGAGGAGAAGAGATAGTTGCATATTTAAAACTGTAGTATTTCATCATGTCACATAGTTCTGTGAAGAATATATGTTGCAGTAACTACAGTAGTATTCCAGTTACTTCTTTTAATTACAGTTTTTTTTTTGAAAAAAGGTGGGTTGGATCAAATTCTGTTAAATTTGCTTCTTATTTTTCCAGTCATGTATGGTGGAAACACTGGGGCAAAATATGTTTTGTATTATTTTGTCTGTTCCTCAGGAAAGTATATATTTTTTAATTTGGAGAACGCATATTCATAACATTAAATTATGAGAAACATTTATTGTAGGCCATTTTTTATAATTAACCACAGAAGAGTGTTTTCTCTTGCTTTTAGTCAGGACGGTCATTTATGTTCTATTATGGATCTCTTTATGAGAACTGTAGGCCCTCAGTTACCATTGAGTCTCCAGTTGTTTTCCATCAGCATTAGATCAAGATCAGCTTCACTGGACCAGATATATAGTCCTTCCTTAGGCAAAATTTTTGTTTAGATCAAATGACGCTTTCCCAGTCAAGCTGCAGAATATAACCACTGTCAACAATGCTGTGTCTTTGTGTGTTCTAGATTGCAAACGTACCTTTAATTGCATCTTTTGGAACTCTGTACGTGTGTGTGCCTACTTTATTTTCACATAAAAGGGACACAGCTATTACCTTCCCTCTAAGTTATTTCTAAGCTCTATAACATTTTAAAAATATTTTTCATGCTTTTAGTCTGATTCTAAATTTCATTTTTGATTGTAAGTTAAAAGCTGTTTGGTGTTATGCCACAAAAAGCTCTTGGGTGTTATGTGGGCTTCCATGAAGCAGTCTGATGCCTCTGATAGATAATCCTAGAGATATCTCTTCCAGAAAACAGTACATGTTCTTGATAATTATTCCTGTATTACAGCTTCTGCTTCTTTGCTTTGAGCAATCTGGTAAGGAACCTATATCAACCTGAGTCTGGGAAATTCCTTCCAAGCAGAAGAGAATTTCCATGTGGATGGCTCTTGAAATTAAAGATCTGTAATCATTTACAATGCATAGGATGTTCCATACTCTCTCTTGTATTGATAAAAGTTCATTTGATAGTGATACGTGTGTTATTGTTCAATAATTCCTGATCTTCTATCTCATTCTGCTGAAGGTTCTGAAAGGCTCTTTTAGTGACACGATGGGCTTTCATGGAGTGCTTTAATGTCCTATTTGCGATACTTATCATGCGTCTTGTATGTATTTTAAGGACTGCTGTGATCATCATCAAACTCTTAAAATTGGTATTCACTTCAGGAGAGCAAGCAAGCTTTAGACATTTATGGTGTAAAAGCTGCATGCGTTGCTGTATCAGGAAAAAATAGTACTGAGACTTTGTTCATTCATAAAACTGATGTCTGCATTGCGCAGAACAGGATCGGTGGCCTTATGTTTTTCCCCTAAACTTCATACTACAGATGGGGAGAATTATTTATGTAGAAAACTGAGTTTATAGCTAAGTAGTCAGATAGCTGTATTTTCCTCTATTACCAGATACTCAGCAACATCTTGTCCTGTTTGTAAAGCCATCTAGTTTATGAAAGTTAGAAGGCTCTCAAACAGAGCAAGCTGCTCAAATTAGTGCATTATACACCTGCTAGATCCAGAGTTGATGCACTGGGAGAGCACTGTTCCCGTCTTTGTTTAATTGATAATGTTGGCACTTTTCATGCCAGTGCTCTGAAAGGACTGCAGCTTAGTAGTCACCCTTGCCTGGCTTTACGCTGGCATGTACCCAAAGAAAAATAATTTAGCTCTCCTATGGCTGCTTCAGTTCTTCAAGATGCTTTAGTCAGTAGAAGTTCACTGCTAAGAAAAGGTTTGAATCACGAGCAAAATGAGAGAGGGTGACTGCTTCATCTCTCTGTATGGAAGCATCGAATGTTAGAGGTCACACAGGCAGCAATACGCAGGGCTGGGCACACACCTCCGGGGTCCTGAGGTCAGACAGTTGAGGTGCTTGCCTACTGCAAGGTATTGTACTGCAGCCCGATTGACCACAGTATTGCAAAAGTCACAGATTTTTATCAGACAATTGTTATTTTTGACACGGTAAAGCAAATTTGGGTATATTTGTCACAAATACACTTAGGTACTTCAAATTTGCAGTATACAAATTAAATACCATTTAAAATATATTTCTCTCTGATACTGGTCACGATTGTCACTGTAAAACTTGCCTTCATCATTTAAAAATAGTTGTATAAAACTTTGATCATTTTTCAATGTTTCATTTAAATTACAAAGTTCAATAAGCTTTCTTTGCCGATCTTATCTGTAGAACATATATGCTTTTTAAATACCCAGTGCACCAGTATTTAAAAGGCTGTGTGTTATCTAAGAAAACTCATGCAGAGAATCAACAGCTCTACCATAGGAATCAATCAGCATAGTACTGCAAACAAGGGACCTTTTGTACCTCTACAAATGCAGAGCAGCATGAATTTTACAACTGCTGAGTGTACTCCTAAGTTAATTACCATTTAGATTCTAAATAAAATAATTCTCTTTAAAAAATTGTGTTGAAAAAATGTTAGTGGCATATACCATCCTATTTATTATTTATTCAACTATAACTGAAATTGTAATCAGAAGTCAGATTGGAATGATAGGCTGTGTGGAAAAGTGCATCTTTTCAGTGGGGCTAATTAGCTTGAATAGAACAAAGTGCTAACACAGCTATCTGGAACCTGAGTTATTTTATTCAGTGTATATTTGTGCTATGTAAGACACTCGGTGATGCCAAGGTCTTAGTTTTAATAAAGGAGTTGAGAGCAAAATGATTATGCAGAAGAAGCAGTGATGCTTAAGAGTTGTTGAAAACAGTGCTGTATATAGTGTATGCTGTGGTGTATACAGTGTAAACAATAGTGTGTAGTGCATATAGACTGCAGGAATTATCCTCTAGTGGGGGGCACGTGATTCCAAATTTAAGTCATTGAGAAAGAAACCATGCCACAGATGGAAGAAGTACTCTTCATGAAACCCTGAACTCAGTGGACTAGCTGTGAGGAGAAGGTGCTGTGAGTGTTTTCCCCCATGGTTCACAGGCCATCCAGCCAAGCTGCACCACCTGCTAACTCTCATTCTGCAATTTTCAGCACCTCCAGTGTCTTCAGTTATGTTCAGGTTTGATTGAGGTCAAACTTTCCAAACGTAAGGACGGAGGTTGTACCTTCTGTGAGCTTTCGGCAATCACATGTCCTTCCTTCATCACCATTTAGTTAATATAGTTTAGCCAATATGATTGTGCTTTCAAATATTTTGCATTGTTTCAAAGGAAGTTTGCTTTCCTGTTAAGCTAAATAAAGCTCGTCAATGCTGTGCTTGATTTTTATTACTGTGTAATCGCTGCTGTAGACTGTATCAGATTTCTAGTACTCTCACATACCTCACTTTCAAAGTACCAGATCTTCTCAGTCGATGTCTGTTGACTCACTTCCCGAGCTGTGTCTTTGTTTTCAGCCAAACAATTTTATAAATACTTCTTATTGCTTTTTACTTTTTCATACCTACTTTTGCAGAAGTCCCATGTTTCTCAAGCATTTGACAGGCTTGTTGTGTAGTTGAGTACGTTGTATTACATCTTGCCATGTAAAGCCATGAAATATGACTGATGTGGACAAACTGAGCACTTCATAGTCTCTAGGGCAGTGACACTGGAATGCATGTTGCTTTCAGGAATAAAGGATTGTTTTTAAAGGTTTGTAAAATGGCAGTAATACTTTACTTTTGAGTGGATTTAACAAAAATTTCCATGTTTTTAAGTTAGAGAAATCAGTGTCTGCAATATTTTAGAAAGCACTTCTCCACAAAAAGTCTTGCTTTGACATAGATTGGAAAACAGATGGGACAAAGAAAAGGCACATGGATAATTTGCTTTCCTTTTCTTTCCTTCTGTTTTGTTTCCAATGCCAATACATTCTGGTGTTTCTTTGGGTTGGGAAATTTATGAGTATTCTTTTGCAAGGCTTAAGGGACTTGACTTGACATATGAATTTAATGTCATTATTACTGTTACTAATAATTCCTTCAGTTTCCAAAGTTTTGGGAAGATATCTAGGATATATACAGTCTAGATAGACAATAGACATCTAGGAAGATGTCTAGGATATATACAGTCTAGGGAAATAAAGAGGTGAGGAAGTCCCAACTATTGGCACCTTACGGGGATGAAAGGGTTTCTCAGTCTTTAAGTTTACTTGCTGCTGTATTTGCTATTTCCTTGCTCAGGAAAAACTATGATAGTATATGGGAGAAAACAAAACTTGTCTCATTAAAAAATGTTGGATTATCTTCTTCCCACAGTCTTACTGAAGCCAGCTGCATCTTGTGGTATCGTTGGCAAGAGAATTAATTTATCGCCATTCCACAGAGAAAAGTTTAAATTTCAGTTAGGTTCTGCTAAACTTACTAAAATTCCCATGAATTTGTATTTCTGGAGGCTGTGGTGTCATGCCCAAACTAAGATACTTCCTTTCTGTCTTTTGAACTCTCCTACCTCCATTTTGTACAGCAGTCTTCATTTTCAGGCTCTTTGCTGTGTAGCTGGACTGTATCACCTGCATCCTGTTAAAAAATGCTTGGGAATTGATGATGTGTAAATTGTTTCTTCCATTTAATGTGTGTGTGTGTTTGGTAAAATACAGATTTTTTTTTTCTGAAGGAAAGGTGAGATATAAATATAAAATCATTATCAATGCAGTTACCACTTACAGCAGTAAAACTTGCTGGATGTTAACTAGGGCTGGAGCATGCCAGCAAGAATTTGATACTAGGAACTGAATCAGTATCTAAGCTTTTATTGCATTTCACATCTAGAGAATCTGATTACACAATATTTCAGTGCCAATTTAGCATAGCAATGATTATTGGCAATCTTCCATCTTTGTTTTTAAAATAGTCTGTAAGTTGAAATAAAAGCTAAATACGAGCTAGACAGTATGTGCAGTTAGTATGAGTTAACATCCTATTTGAATTCAGACCTTAGTTGCTGTAAATGTTATATAGGATCTCCGAAATACCTCATGAGTTCTCCATAGGGCATATATGGATGTGATTTAATTATCAGTTGACTTGTAAATACAGCTGAGAGAGCATTTCTCAAAAAGATAGAAAAAAAATCTGTGAAGTTTAGCAACATGAATCCATTGTTGACTTGGGACATATCAATTGTACTGGAGAAATATTTCCCTCTGGCCTCTAGATTTTGGAGAAAAAAACAGAATATCCATTTCATAGAACAGGGTGCTTAGAATAAGCTGGTCGTATTACAAATGCATATTTATATCTGTTTGGGTTTTTGCATGTCTTTTTATTTCCATAGGGGATATCTCACTGTATGTTGTATTATTTAATGAAACACTCATAGTTTCTTTTTCAGCAACATAAATTAGACATAGTAGTGTTGGTTTTGGGAGAAATCTTATTCACAATACATGTCTCTCTTTATGGACAAATTGCACAATACTCCGTGCTGGTGAGCTGCATCTGTTATACCAGTGAAATTTGTACTGGTTCCTTGGGTAGTGTTTGACTACTCTGGATAGCTGCGTTTACAGAAGCTCTTTTCATGACGGAAACTAAAAACTGTTGCCTTTCTGTCTGATGTGCAGCTGCCTCACATCTTTGTTGGGTATTTCTTTGATGTAATTTCAACAATGATCAAATTTGTTGGTGACACAAAACCAGATGGGCAGAGAATGCTCTTGTGGCCAGGCCAAAATGCAGTGACCTTGAGAGACTAGAGTGGCCAAGGCCGTGGGGGAGCAACGGGAGATTAGCTGCTTTAATAAATATAAAGTTCTGTAAGGCAGGGGTGAAGAAAGACTGGAAATGGGAGGACCTGACCACATTTGTCACATTAAAGGAAACTCATTTTCCTGATTGTTCTGTCCGAACATGTCTTTTTACAAAAACAAACATTTCAGACTTCAAAATCCTAAAATAGCACAGATGGAGCAAGAGAAAGCTCAGAGAGAACTAATCCACAAAATGAAAACTTTTGAGGATACTGCTGTAATATAAGTAATTTACATTTCAACTCTCAAAGTAGTGACCTTGCCAAGGTACTTGGGAAAAAAAAGTAATCTATATGGCTTTGCTAGACTCAGATAAGTCATCACTAACAGCTAGAGGGAGGGAGTTTAATATATTTTTATATCCCAGAGATTTTAATAATACAGCCTAAATATTTGTACTTGAATTCATTATGCCCGAATTAAATGTATCGTAATTAAAAAGTAATTGAATTTAAGAAATTCTAAATGGATATAAATTGTGGTATTTGCATACTTCTACTAATACCATATCCTGTTCTGAATTTAGCTTTTAGTTTATGAACAGAAAAAAGACCACTGCACTTCAATGTATGCCTTTAAAAACATTGCTACTAAATTTAATATGATCCATAACAATGAAAGCCTTCCATAAAAATTGTAAATGCATTACTAGTTCAAGGCTATTTTTATTATTTTATTTATATCTATATAATGTCTTAACAAATCAAAGCTGTAAAGCATTGTAGTAAAAAGCAGTGTGTTCAAATACAACCGAATGTATGTGTTTTTGTAGGGGGTCATATCTTTTCTACATGATTCTTTGGGAGCAGAGCTAGTATTTACAGCTCGTGAAATAGGGAGTCATACTTTAAAGATCTGAAGAAGGAAAAGATAAAACTATGGCATACTGGCCTTCTGTTTTGCATAGTGTTGAAAATGGGAAGGGATCTTAGGCTGATACTCTGAAACTTGTGAATTATGAGAGATGCTAGCAAAATATCTAGAAAATGACTGAATGGACTGAGATAGTGGAAAACACCTTCCATTGTAGATACTACTTGGAGACAGAATAAATACAAAAGCAAAGAAAATGGCAAGTAGAGGATTGTTCTTCATCTTAAAAAAAAAAAAAATGAAGCTGTCCAAAAGCAGAAAAAACAGCAAATCTTTTTGCAACATGTATCAAAACCCATGATAATTCAGTGGAGCAAATACAGAACGCCACTGGCATAATTGGTTTCCATAAGGCAGAGCAAAAGGAGACTCAAAGACTTGGAGAAAGAAAACGTAGTTTTCTGTTCAGAGCTTTTAGTGTTATAAGAAAACCCAGGTGTCTTCCTCAGAGGAAAAATACCTCGGAAACATTGAAAATCACAGATACTTATTTGCAAACTAGCAGCCAAATAAATACAGATTAGTCTGATTAGTCTGATTTTTGACTAGATGTATTTAAAAAGAACCCTCTTTTCAGTTTTTTTTTTTTCCAAATATTCTGCAGTAGCAAGAATCACTACTTAAGACTTTAGAGTTAGATTTTTAACTTGTTCTAACTTTGCTATTGACTCGTGTCCTGCTGAACAAATCATACAGCCCCAATATTCTCAGTAATAATGTGTGGGTATAGCAGAGTAATCTTTCAAAGTTTTCTGTGAGGACCTCAAATGATAGGCGAAGTGTGTGGTCACTCCTTTTCTGCAGGAGTTATGTTGCAGGGTGCGGTGGAAAACTTATTACTTTTTTTCTTTTAAGTCGATCCACATCCTACTTCATCCTTTCTTCATTCAGATATATTTTGTATAAAGAGAAAGGCATACTAGAATTTCTGTGACTTCTCCCAAATAAAATATGAAAATAAATATAAATACATAACTTTTTGCTTTTGTACAAAGACAGATCCTGAGTGGTATTATAAAATGTATTTAGTCCTTCTCTGAAGGGTAGAGGAATACACCTCAGGACACAGTGGAGAGAAGAGATTCTTCTCCCAGGATGCAAGTTGCAGTGAAGCTGGGAAGCAGTTTGTAATGCCCTTTGTGTATAGGAACAGCTCTTTAACAGGTTCTTTGCAGCATGCTATATTAAATATACAGAGCGTCTCAATCCCTCTCTCCTCTCTCTCCCTCTCTGCATCTACAAAGAGGTATCTGTATCATACATACACCTATCTGTCTGTCTGTAAACAACTGCCACAAGCAACTGTTGCAAACTGAGGAGGGTGCAGGCAGTGGTGTAACAGTGCAAGTCCCTTTGCTTCAGAGCGTATCTGTCTGAACTGACCATCCCTGCAGTCAAACTCCTTGTTTTGATGCTTTTTAGAGTAGCCACAAAATTCCCCCTATTTTACCCAGTCACAGGGGGAAGTACAGTCAGGAATTGGAGTTGATAAAATTTAATCTTCACTTTTTGTGAGTTAATGCTGAGTATTGTAAGCACCCATGGCCTTACATGAAAGAAATTATTTCTTCTTCTTGTTCACAGCCCCTATCTCTCATCTCTAAATTACATCACTACCAATGAATTCCATTTAATGCAACTAATTTCTGGCAGGAACCCCATAAAGTCACAGTGTAAATGATCTGTAACAGGCTGATCTTTCATCTGTTGTATCTTGTTGCATTCTTTCCTTCTGTATCTTATTTTTGAAAATTAACTGAAAAAGTACTTGTCTTTTGGGGTTCATATTTTTATTTTATTTTGTTTATAAATGTGTGCTATTCTGTAATCTTTCTCCAGAATGTTCTTGTGGGTGGAAAACGAGCTGAACATACTTATTAAGAAAAGATGAAGAAGCTTTATCAGTTGCCTAAAATGTTTATAATGTCTAGATATTCTATCCTGTCTTCTTAATTAGTTTTATGAACTACACCAATTTGCCCACTGAGGCTGTCTGGATATTAGAAAGTATTCAAGTGTAAAATAAGCATTAGGCTGATGCTCCTATGCTATTATTTTAGAAATACCTTTTGGTTTATTCCAAGAAAAGTGGTTTGTTTGCACTTTTTTATCTTGAATTAGAGCTTTTATATCCCTGCACTCTATTCTATGATTTACTGTCAGGTTAAGTGGATTAATTAAATTATTAACCTAATGAGTGTAGTTTAGTTTGAAAGATAGATACTTATGCTGTTTTGTTACCTTTCTTGATGATTTTCCATATTGTAATCAAATTGCTACCCAGTTTTGGGGGCCTTTTGAAATACATTTAACACATATATAATGTTTAACTTTATACATTCGAACAATGTGTTCCTTTTTTTTCCTCAGATCATGTAGAGAAGTAATACAAGCATTCCATTCTGATACAGCCTTTAAACATGAGAAAGGGGCCTATTCACGCTAAATCAGGTTTTGGCCTTTCTGCAGAGACAATCAATAAAGTGATGGGATTCTCCTTTTGTTGCATACTGTTAGCATTAGAAATTCACCCAGAGATAAAGCTTAGTGTTTGCATACTTGGCAAATGTGATTAAACTCTGGCTTAGCCAAAAGGAGAATGAGAGTAATTGTATGATAGAGGAAACAAGGCGTGGTATGAACTACACAGATCCTGTGGATCCACAGAGCATGTGGAACTGGACTTTTGTGAAAGCTCAAAATAGGCTGCTTCTTGAAATGATTAGGTTGCCAGGGGAAGGCTTAGTCTGGGATTACGTCATTTTGGAGGAAGAGGAAGGTGTTGTGGCTTTGTCTGATTTACATGCCCTTGTTTACAGGGTGGAAGGTTGATCTTTTTGTAGTTGTGGAAGAAGGTAATGTTTCAGAATGGATGAAGGAGATACTCTCTACTCAAGAAAATCTCTTCCTGGTTCATCTGAGCATGTTTATCAGACATAGAAATGAACTGGTTGTGTGTTAATGTTCCCATCCAGCATGACTCCTTACCCCTGCTACTCCAGTTTCTTGTATCTAGTAGCTTAGGACAGAGAGCTTTGTATCCAAATGTTTATCTACCCAGTCTAGTGGGATCTTTTTGAAACTGGTGATGAATCTTTCTCTTTGACCAGACTGTTTGAGGTCATGTGGATTTTCTTTTCTGCGTGGCACTGTAAGGATACATGTCTGGGACAGAGAAAATCAGATGTAGCATTTTTTAATGTTACAGTAGAGGAGAGGAAGTGTAATTCATTCAGAGTTGCAGCTGGTCTCTAGACTGCAAGATAGCTTGTTCCCAAATGTAAATGATCTCCGAGATTGTTATGGTAAATCTCAGTTTTGTAAAATAAAGCAGTTTGAAATGTTTGGGTGTTTTCTAAGTTATTATTTATGCTTATGCATATGGGAATGAATAGAGATTGGGTGGGAGTGGGGATTAATTACAGAGATAGAGGATGGGAAGGTGTGAGTGTGAAAGTTCTTGCAGAAGAGGGAAATTATTATAATTCTTGAAAATGGGAGAGAGGTAATATGAATAACCCATATAAATTTCAGCAGACAAAACATATCTGGGATGAGAAAGGGTATTAAAAAACAACAACAACAACAAAACATCAGTAAAAACAACAATAAAAACGCCACACAACCGTTTTATTTTTACAGATCTTATGGCTGAGTTCTCTACAGCTGTCTGTGGTTCACTGGACATGTATGACAAATTATTGAAACAACCTCTGTACCATGGTCAGTGACTTTGGGAAAGAATCCAGGAATGGATATTTTGTCTTTGGAAGACCCATGTCCCTGGGTCTAGGATTCATCTTACATATAGAGTGACCTATGGTTACTTGCTGCCAAGATCATCAAATTTCACATTTTCAAAAGCATTATTCAAGTTGCAAAAATGTTGTGCTCACGCTTTCACACTGCTCTTTTTGTTTTGAGACCAGTAGCTTTATTGATATAGTGATGGATCTTTGGACAAATTAATCCTAGCTGATTTATTGGTTCTATTGAACCTCATATTGCATGAGGATGAAGGACAAAATTTTATGGATTGGAGTTAGTTCAGTGTCCACTTCAAGGACTACAGAGAGAGAAAGCTGTGTTCTCTATTGTTCTTGCACAGGGCTCCTTTTCTTGTTTGGTCACATTCAACATTTTAGGATATTCTTGTAAATAGAATATTATTGTAAAAGCAGAAATGTGCTTTTGCAGCATGGAGCAGATTGTACTCACATCTCTAATTTTTAAAAGTGATTTTTTGCTTTTTGAGCAGTGCTCATTAGTAGTGTACAGCCACTGTCTTCTTGACTAACACAGAAGAGTGCGAGGGCTTGTAGCCCTCATAGAGCAAGCAAGGCAGAATCTCCCAGAGCCAGAAGATGCACCTGGCTATTAAGAAGGACGCAGGCCTTACAGACGAAGGACCAAATCCAGCTCCCCAGCTATGTTGCCCAGCATACCTCCTGGCTCCCATCTGACAGAGCGCTTGTTAAACCAGCTGCACAGGTTTGCCTACCTCCCTGCTAGCTGCTTCTAAAATGTACAGCATGAAGTGCATTCTCCATCCTCGGAGGTTTCAAAACCTGCCTGGCTAAGTCCTGAGCAACTTGGTCTGGTGCCGCAGCTGACCCTTTGCTAAAAGTATTTTAGCAATACTTTGTACAGAGACCTCCTGAGAGCCCTTCCAACCTGAATTATTCTATGATTTTATGAACGAACAATCAACAGCATTTGAGAATATGTGTATATTGCATTTGTTAAATAAGGCAAAACTGAGTTTTTCCTAAATGATATCTGGATGTAATATACAATTCTCATTATGCTGTAATATGAACTCTGTATATGAATAGCAGATTGTAATAGAAGCCCAATTCTTCATGGGTAAAAGTCATTGAAAGTTTTGCCATCCACAAAGGGGAGGTTCAGAATCCTCATTCAGAATTCATGAGTCATATTTTCTATTGCCTTCTGCTTTATGGAGTCACTATCTCTGTGCACAATGGGTAGAAAACACGTTATCAAATCAGATTGGGCCTGAATGTTTTTCACTGTGCTTTCCAAGGACGTTGCGGATAAGAGGCACAGACAGGGATGATTCATGTTTCTCCTCTTCTCACTGATTCGCTTTGTTTCGGAGACTATTCAAAGAAGAGTATACGTTATGGTGGGAAGAGCTGATCCCCCAAGTGAGTGGTGTAGACTTCAGTGTCTCCTGCTGCTATTTCAGCTCCATGACATCCATTTCTGACATCCTTTTAAGATTAATAAATGAAATACCGAACTCAAGAATGGATAGCTATAGGCACGATGATGTTTTCGTAGAGATTTGGGAAGCTGGTGTGTTAATTAAATTCATTAAATAGTGAGTACACTTTTCATTTATGTAGTCATCAAAATGCAGTCTCTAGTAGTCTTTATTTACACAGTTGTCTGTCTGTCTCTTGAACATCAGGAGGTATTAATGATTACTGGGGGCATATGGTATGGGAAAGAAGATGCTTACTGTCTGTGGGCTATCCATTATTTATTTCCAGAGGCTATATTATCTTTTTTCTTTTTTCTCCTACAGAGACTTTCTGTGTGATACATATAACCCAACGTGCTGTAAGTTGCATTAGAGGTTATATTTAGTTGAGGTTGAACAAATAAAATTGAAAAGGGGATAAAGCCTTTTTTTTTTAGTGAAGTATCTGTTGTGGGAATGCATATCTTTTGGGAACCTTTCTAATTGGCTTGAAGCATCTAGAGAGCTTTAGTTGTAATATATTTTATAAATCAGAAATAACCACAATCAAGAGCATAGACTGTATTTCTCATGTTAGCACAGTATCTATTTATACTGTGAAACAATCTTTCTGTGTGCAAATCACAAGACAGACTTAACCATTTAGGATGATAAAATCTAAGTGCTTTATTTGCAAATACCATTGAAGTGCAAAGAATAAATTTAGGTTTATTACTAAATAGCTTGCCATACATTGTGAAATTTGCCATTCTATTGATAGGATTTGCCAGTCAGTAACAATGATATGCTGTTAAGCATAATCTTATGAAATTTTCTCATAATCAGAAACTCAGTAGCATTTTTAAAGACTGGAACAGTTATTGTTATATCGTTATATCCTCACATTATTACATGAGAACAGTTTTCTTATTGGGAGGAGCTACTAACATTATGAACACTAAAGTACTAAAAATGTTTTAAAATTTTTACTCTGTGCAAGGCAGTGCTTTAAGAGTTGCTGTATGAAGGCCTAGAAATTCTTTGTTCATAGTATTCTTCTGTTTTTAGATACAAGGCAGTTAGAGTTGCTGGGTGTGATATATGATTTATTGCTCTCACTATTTTAATTCAGTCTTTGCTTTAGAACATTGAAAAAAAGACCAAATAAAATTGGTACTAGGTTCAGCAAGTGTAATTGAAAACTTATAATTGCTTTCTGAATGACACATGGCATAGTAGCATGCCGGATGTTTGGCAGCATTGTATGAAATCCAAACTTTGTATATAATGACAGATTAATTTTGAACTTCTGAGAGAAGTATTAAAAAAGCAAGGAACAGTGCAGATGTAGCTTGCCTCTGAATGAAAGGGCCATAGCCAGTCTCCTGAATACTGCCATGGTTGCACATGCATCTGCATGTACATCAAGCAATGTCAGACAGAACAAGTAGTATTTTTAAGAAGTTTTTGATGTTGAGACACAGAGAACTTTTTAGGTGATTTGTGGATGTTTGAAACTGGTTCATTTTTATCAAATACTGAGGAAACACTTTCCCTAAATATCTAAAAGTCTCTTTTGAATCTGTAATAAACATTTTTGTTACTTTCATTTCTTCTATCCATCTTATTTCTTTTGTTGGGAAGTTTCTGGAAAGAATGGGTGGATAATGTGTAATGAAGTGTCTGGAGTTCTCAGTGAAAGTAAAATTCTTGTAAAGCGTCAGCAGCGCTCTTAGATGGGATGAAAACTACAAAGAAGTGACAACTTGGGCAGGTCTGAAACACAAGTTCTGCACACATGAACAGCAAGGTCTGTGGATGGCATTCTGGTGCTGAGCGTTGCGTGATGTTGTACGTACAGCCTCAGCTCACTTCCACAGGGATAACGAGGGTGTGCTTCTTCATGCCAGCACTATTTGGCATCTCCCTCACGTCATTTGGTACAAGTTAAACAGAGGGAAGTACTGTTCAGCGTTTTACTTGGGCTTGTGAGATGTTCACCCAGGCTTTACTGCACCACCTTCACTGTAGCTTCCCAGGCCTAGAAGGCCTGCGGCATGAAGGTTGCAGAGCTTTCTTTGTAAATGAGGTAACAACACTTTAACAATGTAAAACATGACTGTAGCCTGCAGAATAGCAATAGCAATGCTCCTGTTGCCTAAAAGTGCTGAGCATATACCACTTTCAACTGCAGTATCTGCTTCATTCTTACTTTAGAGACAAGGCAGTGACTAAACTTCAAGTACCTCAGACCACTGAAGTGGGAGCCCTCACTGGCCTGGTGCCTGGTTTTCTGCTTTAATGTCGATGTGAGACAGAAATCAAATTGCAGAGGGGAGCTCCTGATGCCAGTAAGAAATCTTCTGTTAGACAACATTGTCAGAAGGCTGTGGAAGGCCACCTAAACATATGTGCAGTTTTTTGTTAATGACCTTTTGTACCGTGGCCATCAAGCCAAAGAGGGAGTCCAGATGGGCTTGTGCTTTCTCAGAATCTGAGTGCTACATGAAGCTTCTCTTACCCTCACTCTCTGGTTGTCTCATCCCCTTTCCTCTAGACCTGTACAGAAGGGCTCAAAAGAACCAACACACTTGGGTGTCTATATTTACCTTAAAACCTGTTTTCAAAGTATCATGAGGATACCCTTTGTTTCCACTACTTCAAGAGACTCTTGCTTGAAAAAAGGTGTATTCTGAAGTACCTGCAAAAAATGTGCTTTTGTTGGATTTTTTTTTTTTTTTGCACAGGTATGTAGCACAAACAGTGCATGTTACAAAAAATATAGTAAAAAGTATGTTGATATGAATCAACATTTTTGTTGTCAGCCTGTGCCAAAGACTTAGCAGATACTGCACCTGAGATTCCAAGGGAATCTCCTGATGTAACAACAGATCTGAAATAGCACTGCTCCAGTAACCTGTATTTTATAGGTTAAGGAAGGATTAATAATGCTGTTAGTGACTCTTGCAGTCCACACTTGTGCATTGGAGGCAAAGGAATGCTTGTTTGGGTTGGTTGCCTGCCCATGGTGACTGAAAGGCAGTTAGTAGTCTTGTGTTTAAGCTATGGACAGATAAAAGCTGAAACAGTATTGTGGTTTGGCAGTATAGTGGTTTAGAGTAGAAAGGATTGGGAGCAGGTAACCTTTGATAAAACATTCTAAAAAGTTTCCCCTGAGTAATCGATATGTATTTATTGCCTTAATTTTGTCTCAAGTTTTATTTGGCACATCTCCAAAAGTTCAGCTCGTCTCATTTTTCAGATCTCCTTTATTTCCCAAATGTCTGTCTGATTTATATTGGACAATTTTGGGGAAAAAAAAATCCCAAGTCCACATGCCACAAATGAAAAATTTAAGACAAAAGATTTTAGTGAAGGAGGTAGGAAGGAAAGCAGAGTTTTATTAATATGGCAAGGGGAAAAAAATTGAATTTATAAACCATTTCAAACTTAGCAGGGTAGGAATACGTTTATTAATTTACTGTCAAGTTGTTACTTGAAGTGTTATATCAGCATTGGGACCAAGGAGGAATCGACAGGCTGTTGGCATCGCCGTCGTGCTGCGGAGAGAGAACTCGGGGCAGTACAGGGGAGCCGGCGGAGGGGAGGAAGGAAGCTGCCCTGGTTGAGAGCTCGTGCATCTTGCTCCCCGCTGGAGGAAGGGACTGAAGCGTGACTCTCCCGAGGCAGCGTATCTTGCATGGCTGCCAAATCTACTGCTTTTGGCAGCAGTCTAACGCTTTTATGAGTCATCTATCATCCTACCATTTTTTTCAGTTTTTCTGTCACCAGTGTGAAACAACAGATTTCCCCCTCCTCCCTTTCAATTCCTGCCCTTACTGTCTGTTTCCAGACTGCTGTATGAGCAACATGCATGTGCTCATCAGTTGCTGCCCAGTGACGGGGAACGGGTCTCTGTCACCCTTCCGAAGTGCTGTATGGGCTCCATTCAGCTCAGCTTCTTCCCTGACCTCTCCCGAGGAGAACAGCTGGCAGGTTCAGGTGCTGCAGCATGTGTGTTGGGATGTAGGGTAACCTGTACTTGTGTAAAATGCAGCCCGCTCCGTTGTGTATATTATCCATTCAGCAGGGAAGGGGCCGTGCCAAGAGCAGACTGGCGCCTAGACATCACATTGGCTATGGTTTGAATTTGGAATATTAGGTAGGAGCACAGCTAGTTTGTGTCTTTTCCTCAGGTCGCAGGCTAAACCCATGATCTAGCCCTTAATCATTATGGGGAGTTGCCAGCATTCCTCTGATCATATGGGAAACTTTTGTTTTGACACACATACTGTATTCTTGTAAAACATCAAGATACAAGTGCAGTATTCATTTCAGCAAACAGGAGAATTGAATTCTCTCATCATTAGCAGTGTGTGAAACAGTGTCTGCTGGTTGGTTCAGGGCTTTGATTTTTATTCTAAACCCAGATGGAAATATTTGCATAAGTCCTACAGTAGTCCTTTGTGGGGGCTTTTTAGTTTTCCTCACCCCAGTTAATATTGCAAACTTAAGAAATCCTCTAAAATCAATCTTTTTCATTATGCCTGTTATTGGGTATTACAAATATGACAGAAGGATCTAGAAATCACAGCTAGTGCTGCTTTCCAACAGGCTGTGAAGCTGCAGCGATTATTTGTGTGTTGTGTGCATGTGCTTATCTCTTTTGGCTGGTGAGACCTTCCATGTTTCGCCATTTTTATTTCCCCTCTACACACACTCCTTCCCAGCTGCCGTAACCAGCGCAGCATTCGCCCTCTGGCCAGCCTGGAATATGCTGTTTGTGAGGCTGCTGGTAATGCCTCTCCGGCCGCCACTAGACAGGACACACGCAGAGACACTTGGCATCTGCGCTCCGGCTTGCTATCTAGCAGCCTGGTACCACCTGGTACCCTCTGGTCCCGAGCTCGCTGCTGTACTTGATCCTGAGTGCTCTGCAAAGAAACCCTTCATGGTCCAAACTCATCCCCAGAGCAGCTTCTGCTGCCTTGTCATATAAAGGGTACATTTGGCTGGTTTATGCTTTGCACTGCTGGAGGAGCAGGACGTTGAATAATATTTGCTGTTGTTTCATTGAAATTCTGCTTACAGCTGTAGCTACAGCTCTTAGCCTGCATGGAAAAAATCTGTGATTTCTTGGGGTTTCTTTTTGCAACCTGGCAGATCCCTGATTTCCTCAGTCAGGGCCACCGTTCTTGTGTTTGTCATCTCCTACTGCTCAGCATGCTGGAGGGGTCTGCACATGCTTGGTGCCCCATACGAGGGCACTTACTCAGACAAGGCCTGAAGGATCTGGAGGGTGAAGGAGGAGCTTTTCCACTCAATACACTTTATTTTATCGGAATAGGTGTTTATTTTACTTGTAAAAAAAAGGTGAATTCCCTTTTCTCCATTGTCTGTTTTTACCCTACCAATGATTTACTTTCCGTTTTTATGTTAAGTGGTATGGTGCCTGTGCGGTATTTATTTTCAATTGTGTGTTTGTATGTGTTTTACTCTTGAAAATAAATAACAGCCCAGTGTCTCTCCAGCTTAGAAATTCTGCCATCCACGCTGTCACAGAGATCCTTTCATGAACCATATCCTTCTCAAACTCCATGTGATTGGTTTTTAAATGTTGCGGCCAGTGGACCGTAAGTTTGAGTTACATTTGTTAGAGATGCCATTTTGCATTCACTGAGAAAGTACTATTGCATTTTGACACCATTTCCTGTTGCCCTGTCTCCTGCTTTGGACCAGTGTGGAATACATTCAGAGATGTATTTTCTGAAGTGTAATCATACATATATAATAATCTAAATTACGAGGCTGCTTGGCTCTGTACATGTGTGTACATGTGTTTCATAAGCAAAGCCTGTATTCATCTGGAGGTGCTTTGTGCATTACGACAGCACAGCAATCAGCAGAAAATCAGGAAGGGACGAGATGAGCACTGTATACACAGTAGTCAGTGGATTTTGAGTTCGTTTCCAGTTGCCACGCATGTAGCTGTTTTTAATATCTTTCAGTGACAGCTTTTATAACATCAGAGGTCAGAGTGAAATTGTTATCTATTTTATCCTTCTAAAAGCATATAGATATAACATCCTTTGGACCAAATCCAATCTCTCCTTCCCTTGGAGTGCAAGTGTTGAAAGCATGAAAAACATCACAACTGCAGTGATTAAATGTACGGGATAGGTGGAAGCAGTAGAGAGCTGTTAACTTCCACGGTAGCTATTTTCACAGTGGTGTGTGGAAGATGTTGAGAAGGGTGGCAGTAGCAGTTAGTGAGCCTCCAAGCATACAAATTACTGGCCAGTGCCCCAGCACAACATCTCATAGCAGGCATAGATATGTCATAGCTCCACAGCTGTTCCGCCTCCTGTGACATTACATATGGTGAGTGAAGCCTATCCAGCCTCTGCACTGAGTTTACTTCCTCAGAGGAGTATCATCAGGTTCTCTCACCCAGCAGCTTCTTTATATTTAAAAAAAAAAAAAAAAGATTGTTAATAATAACAGTGTCCCAATGTCACATTTGCTAATTCTGCAACCTGGGACCAGAGGCTGAATGATATTCATTGTTGTCATTTCTTTTTGTACCTCCCTGACCTCGCAACCCTTCTTTTGCACATTACTGACCTTTCTCCTTCCTTCACATACCTCATTCTTTCTTAGTCTGCCTTTTAAACTAAAAAAATACCTACTCAAACTGACTCAAAAATTGTAAATATATGGTAACTTTCTTTGTATTTTTGTATTACTAGAATTGTCTGAATCAGGTTACCCAGCTGGAAGATACATTATGAGGAAGCACATCTCTGTGTGGAAGGAGGTGATGATATCCATGCAGAGTAGTTAACAGCCACACAGAGTGATAGAAGCAATTCTTCTGAAGGCCCAAGAGGTTATTCTCACTTGTATTTGTTTGATGCTCAATTGAAAAAGGGAGATTTCTCCACTTCTCTTTAAATAAACTTTTTATCTGGGATGTCATGGCTGCATGTCACCCACTATAGCTAGATTTGTCTAACTCCATGTCAGGTCAGGGTTTCTTTGTATAAACCTAATTTTAGAGTTTTCTTTTCTATGTAAAATGTACAGGTTGTTTTTTTCCGTTTGATTTAATTTGTTAGTATCATGTAGCATATCTGCCTCCCTCTCTGTATCCATCTCAAGTCAGTTTGTTGATGATGGCACAGATTTGATGTTTAGTTTTGTTGTTGTTGTTGTTGTTTTTTCCCATGGCTTTTATGGAACTAAAAAAGGGTGACAGTCACTGGCTGATTGTTACGATAGGAAAGGTCAAATTTAGGACCACCATCATTTAGGAGAGGGTGAGAGACTTGGGACTGTTCAGCCTGGAGAAGAGGAGGCTCAGGGGAGACCTCATCGATGTATGACCTGAAGGGAGGGTGCAAAAAAAGACAGAGCCTGGTCTTTTCAGTGGTGCCCAGTGCCAGGACAAGAGGCATTGGGCACAAACTGGAACACAAGAGGTTCCGTCTAAACATCAGGGAGCACTTCTGTGCTGTGTGGGTGACTGAGCCCAGGCACAGGTTGTCAGAGAGGCTGTGGAGTCTCTTCCTTGGAGATCCTCAACAGCTGCCTGGACGTGGTGCTGGGCAGCCTGCTCTGGTGGCCCTGCTTGAGAAGGAATGGGACCAGATGGACCCAGAACTCCCTGCCAGCCTCAACCAGTCTCTGATTCTGCGATCTTAACCTGAGTCCAGCATCTGACAATCATTTTTGGCTTCTCCCTTTGTCTAGAATATGACATACACACGTATACTTTGGTTTAAGGATTAGAGACCAATTTATGTTTAAAGTAGTAGAATAAATAATTTTTCTGTTGACTTTATATGAGTAGCACTGGACCCTTATCCAGTTGTGACAAGGATAAATCAGGCTAATATGAAGTGATCCTTTTTTTATACCAAATGACACTTTTTACTTTTTTACTGTTTACTATAGCCAGGTCTTGGAGAGAAAGTTTCTAAGCAATCCTTTGAAAGAGAGGAGCTAGAGTCAGAGCTATGAATTCTATGTGGATTTGGACATTCATAGTTGATTGTCTTTTTTTTTTTTTTTCCTGAAAAGTAATAGTTTCTTGAGAAAAAAGTTAGGAAGTTTATTAAAAAATAAAAGCAAAAACACGTGCTTTGAGTCCCTAGTAGGTGATGACACTCAAGTGTGGAGGCTTTGTACATGTTGTGGATTAATAAACAAATGGATTATTAAAATGTTGCAAAAACACATGCTTTTGTTTTAGGATTGGTCCAGAAAGATAAAAAAGATGTAAAATGTACATATTTTGAAGTAGCGTATGCACAAACTCTTGCCCGTTGATTGCAGGGTAGAATCACTTTAAATCCAGTTTCACCTGAAGATACTGGCTAATTCTTAAAAAAGGAAACCACACATGATGATGTATTCTTGAATCACTTAACAATTCCAAAACACAGATGAGAATTTTAGTTTCTCTTTGTTAGTAATGGATAATATACAGATAAAAACTATTGTAGAATATGAATATTAATTTGTTAACCATATTAAAAAAACCTTCTGACCATTTAGCCCTGCATTTGTGAAGCAATATTCTGGGAAGTAGCTGATTGAATCCCGTTAATTTAAATGAGAGTCAAATGACAGTCTGTATGGACCTCTTTGAAAATTTGAAGTTTAGTTCTTTATTCTTACTTCTTTCAATCTATTGTAGAAGACTTTCATGTATTCAGTGGACTTTCAAAGGCAGACATATATAGTGCAGTTAAAATACTACAATTGAGTACTTGCACCGCCTAAGTTGTCATTTCCTGCAGAGTAAAAGAGTGTAGTTAAAACGTGTTGTTTTATTTGATGTTGCAAGATATAAGGCTTCTACTTGCTTACAGTGTAACCGGTGAAAACTTTATTGCCTGTTGTCAAAAAAATCATTTTAATTTAATTTTTGAAACTTGAATCTAAATCTTAGATCATACTTCCTTTATAATTACACACACTTATTGGAGCAGCATATGGTGAAAATATATAGGACTTTGCTATATAAAAGAACAGAATACAAATGCTAGGCTTTTATGTTGATTGCACCTGTATGGGGGCTTTATAAGCTTACAATTTGAATCATTTATAGACACAGACTCAACATAGTTCTAACATAACTAGTACTGCAGGACTTTTTTTTTTTTTTTTTTTTTTTTTTTTTTTTTTGCTGACTAAATGATAGGCAAAGCAATTTTCAACAAATGTCTCCCAGTAGGCTGTCATCATGGAAGCCTTGTAATGTTGCATTTTAACCTTAGCACTGGCAGCTATCCAGAAATTATTTCGTTTATGCCAAACTGTTCTGCACAAGGCACTTGCCCGTTTACTGTATGGGAAGAGAATAAACTTAACTTTCCCTTCATCTTTCCATTGTTTTATCAGATCTTTTTCACCTGTGTTCTTATATGCTTATGAGGATGTAGCAAAAATGAAATAGCGATATATCTGCTTTTTCTTGGGGTGATCTAAGTTTCATTATGGAAGGAGAAATTTGAAAACTCCCAGGGGATTTAGGCTGCCACTTGTGCTTTTCAGAATATTTAGCATCAGAATTTGATCTTAACAAGAATAAATTCTACTTCATTACATTCAAGCTGTTTGCTCTTTATTAGTTTGGTTTGATTTAAAACACTTGTGTACCCCCTAGTGCAAGGACTCAGGTAGTAATATCACTGCCTTCTGTAAGATCTTTCTTATTTATTGTTTTATATATATCCATTCATCCTTTAGTGTAGTCTAAGAGCCTTTTTAAAGAAATTGAAAAATAAATGATCCCTTAAGTTAATCCTGAATCTAGATTATATTTCAGGATCAAGTCATGAATAAGCTGGTGGTCAGGTTTGGTGGGTGTAAACCTTCATAGATCTCTATGCCCTAAAAGTTGCACTCTTAAAAATCCAGCAAACAAAATTTGCAACTGAAGTATGTTTTAGCTAATCTCTACTGTGACATACAATTGTTCCATGTGACTAGATGGAAGATGGATATTGGGTTAAATTCATAAAATCTCCCCAAGTGTTCTGCATTTCTTCATCAGTAGACACTGTGTAATAGCTCAGAGATGAGCAGGTATTTGCATAACATGTTATCCCATACATATGAAACCTGTGGTGATGGATTTGTTGACAGTACTTCACATGAATTTTCACATAATGAAAATGCAGTTTTGAGTTATTCCACAACTCAAAAAGTCATAGTTTCCAAACCCTTTACAGCACTTTTTGCTCTGTCCTGTGCAAGGTATTCTGAACTGCAACACCTTACAAGTAAGGGCTTCAGAGAAGACCGTGCTGGTTTGTAGTTTTATCGCTCCCATTGTCACAAGGAGCTTGTGTCTGTGTTCTTGCAGATCCTTTCTGAGACAGTATTCAGGGGAAAGATCTTACCTACAAATAATGCTTTATGTTAGAAATTGATCAACTCCTTGAAATTATTGTGTCATATCACATTGGCTCAGGCAGCCTCTATTTTCAGCTCCTTCGCCTACTGAATTCTTTTTTTTTTTTTCCATTTTTTTCTTTTTTCTTTTTACCTTCTCTCTTTCTGTTAGAGGAACTTTCAGTCATGCATTAAATGATTACTGGTTAGCCCATGTTTTTCCACAAATATGGCATTGGCCTCAGAGTCACAAGACTAGATTCTGTTCTGAATTTGGCTATTAACCAACAGAAAAACCCACAATTTATAATTCTATTCACTTAAAGTATAGGTCAAAGTTGTTTCAGAAGAACCAGCTATTATTTGCTTAAGTATATAAACGTGGATGAAGAAATCTAATTTTAGGCATCCTGCTTTAGACATCTTGACCCTTGTGGTTTCTCTGGTTTTATATCCCCTTCAGTTTCCAGTGCTCAGAGACTCAGCTGCATATAATTTACCCTATGTAAAGTCAAATGTTTTCAATGAGTGTGTTTACTTACTAAGGCTACTGATGCCAATTTGTCCGGTATTTTTTGTGGTTGTGGTAGTGGAAGCATCAAATTATCTCAGGAACGAGGGCACAAAATAAGAGTCAAAGCACAGGCCTCCATTGCCTGAATCTTTAAAGCAATAAAGGTAAAGAAAAAAACAAAAAACAAACAACGAAGATTAGAAAATCCACAACCCATGCACACCCATGATATTCCAGTGGCTGAGACCTTATGCTATCTAATAACTCACAGAAAGATTCCTTCATGTAGCTGAAGTGTGGGAACAGAGAAGTTAAGAACAGGATTCACAGGCACCCAAATTCTCTGAAGATGACCTTCTGAGATATAGTAAGCAGAAAAGTCAAACCATGTTTAGTAAAAACAAAAAGGAAAAGAGACTTCTAGATTTAGACTTTAATTATTTATTTATGAGACTTTTCAAACGTTTTGTAGTTAGAGAATTTGCCTTCCGGTCTGTTTCTTTCACATCAGTGTGTGTTTGGTTCCTGTGGATGATTGCTACTGCCTGAAGAGTATAATTCACCAAATACGATTGGGGAAGAAAGGCAAAGTTTTGCTAATAAGAATCTCAGATAGACTATTAACTTAAAACTTCCAGGAGATGTTATTAGTTGCAGGGAGAAGGGTCAGGTCTCTTTGTGGATATATCTTCTATTGGCTTTCAGCCTAACAGCTTTAAGGGACATTAGCTTGGAACTGAGCAATATAAGCAGAAACAAGTCTGTTGCTGCTGCCTGGTGGGAGCTCACAGATGCTCGTAATAAAAATTGTTAAAAATTGTTTCATTAGTTTGCAAAAAGCAGATTTCTTGGAATACTGTACCTTAATTTGCCAGGAATATTTAATTTCTTTTATGTTCTGTATGTGACAAATGCAAGCAGAAGTTTGCTCTGCAATTAATTATGATGATGATATATAGAACTTAAAATGAGCACTCAGCATTTTTTCATTTGCACGCTGAAAACAGAAGATAATTGGGTAGAAAACAATATGGCATTTAATAAAGCTGTTCCTTTAAGTGGCACATTTTTCCAAAAGATAAAGAGATATCAACCTCCTAGAATTACATAATATCATAGATGTATAAGTAAAACTAATCAGATATGCCACGTGCCCTCATTTTGTAAGTGCAATAGCTCATTTAGCTGTTAGCAAAACCTTGCTTAGTGATGCATCAATAATTAGAAACTGTCACTGTCTGTATACGAATAACACTTTTTCTCTCTTTTGCTATTTTCCTTTTTGGAAAAAAAATCACATATCGCATTTCATCTGTCCTGGAGTACAAACATAGTTGGACACTTCAAGATGTCTATATAGAATTTTTAAAATATCACAAATTTAAGTGTAGAATTTTTGTACGTATAATGACAAGCGTATTTTTATACAGTAGGCATATATGGGGGGTTGCATTTGAGGTAACACATCTGCAAAGCAGCCTACTCTATGTAGTGTTCAATTAATATGCTTAGTTGTCATGCAATTGAAACTATATATTTTAAACTTAAAATATGTTTTTTGTTTCCTTATTTTAAAGGAAGATTTGTACATACACCTGCTTAGAAGGTCAATGACAAGCCATTTACTGGTGATTTTTAGCACACAGGCTTCTCTGAGCTCATAGCTATTTATCCATTAGGGGGGCTGGGCACAACGAAGGGCAGCGTGAACTAAACTGCTGGAAATCATTAAACCTCTGTAAGCATGGGCTGCAAACAAGATGGACAATCTTGTTGTGTGATAGTGTTTCAGTATCCTTTTCTTTGCAGATCAAGAGTGTCTTTGCTAGCCTGCCCTGTTACAGATAACTGTTTATGAGGACACAATTCCTCTCTTCTCCAAGGCATGCATTTTATGTGCAGCATCACTTTGGGCATAGCCTTCCTCACTGTTTCTGTTGCTGCCTTTCAAATGAGCAACAAAGAAGGGACAATATTTCTGTATGTACAGATGTGTACATGTAAAGTCCCCAAACCTAGCAGGGTAATTTGGGGTCAGGTATATTGCATGAAACTCCTTTTAATTCATGTTTGGAAGCTGATCCTGTTCCTTTTAAAAGTTGCTGCATACAGAAAAGAATCTCAGCTAAACTTCAAAGTGGGCAGTTTTAAATCAAAGCTCCTGTAAACTTTCTAGCAGCTCTGTGACAGTGATACAGGTTTTAGTGACCTCCCCACGGACTCCAATTTGAGTAGGTGAGTTTCCTTTTTTTGTTCAAAGACAGATGTAAGTGGATAGTGCTGAACAGTTGTTCATCCATTTTTAATGCTCGGTTGGGCTGTTATCATTCACTGGTGGGATACTTATTCATCTGTATAAAAACAGTGGGGGAGGAGTAAGATTTAGCCTCATTTACGTTATGTGGGTGACTCTGAGCTGTGTTCTTCCACTAAAAATGATGGTGGTCCAAAGATCTGCTTACACAAAGTCTAGAGAAGATCAAAACCTGAGTGACAGTTAGGTAACCCAGGTAAATGGAGATAAAACCCTTTCTCTTGGGAGGTTCATAAAAGCTAGAGGACCTTACATGCTGGAGAGAGAGCAATCCAGAGCTGGTCTGGGGCAGGTACATCCATTCTAATTTATAAACAATGAGCCTTAAAAAGCATTTCCTGAGTTTTTTTAGTTTTCCTAGTTTTTCAGTCTGTCTTACTGTATCTGCTCCTCTGTGAGCTGGGTTAGTTATACCCATATAAAGGCCACATTTTGTAATTGCAGTGCACCAAACTGTACTGGGATAACTCCAAAGGTTATTTGGAAGCTCATAGCTAGTACCCGGTACAACTGTTCATGTTATTTGATGGTAACATACAGAAAGTGTATTGCACACTTCCTTTCTCCAAAGGAAGCATTGGTTGCCTATTCTCTTGTGTGCCACTCAGGCTACTCATGCAAATTTAGAAAGCCCTCGTTGAGAAACACTAGCTTCATATAGTGCTGCAGAAGTGTAGTTCACCTAGGATATTTTTCAGCTAGTGTTTAGCTGTAAATATCTGGGGACTGTAAAATCTTAGCTTGTGCTAAAGCAATGCTAAAAGTTTGGGTTTTAATATGTAAACTTTCCATTTCTTTTTAATGGAACTCTAAAATAGTGAAATAACTGTGTAGGACTTGAGAAATTCCCTGTACAATTTTCTCACCTGCTCCAAATTACTACTTTCTCCATGCTGGTGGGATTTCAAAACTTGATTCAAAGACCAGCTGCCTGAATGTACAGGAAATGTATTAAAGGTGCACGATGTCATGGACTCACATACATGCATACACGTATATAGCAATATATGAATAATTGGATGACTGAAAAAATGTGAACATAGCCCCTTTGTCTCTTGGTTGCATGACATACACGGCCAAGTCATTCACTCCCACATGTAGGCTCTGGAGGGGAAATTTCCGTCTGCTGTATGTATAAATATGAGAAAGGATTTTTTTTTCTTTTAAAGCGGTGCTATTTGTTATTCACACTCTGTAAATATTTATGGGCTGTAAGAAAATACACCTGCTACTTATTGCTCCATGAGAAACAAAAGTACAGGAAGGAAAATACTGTAAAACAAAGGAGATGCCGTAACATATTTTATCAATTACTGATAAGTATTAGAAGTTAAAATGAAACTTTTCAGAGACAAGATTAAAAACAGCTAATGATGAAGTTAAACTATGCCATTGAAGAACCTGGCTCAAAAGTCTCTACTTAATAGAAGTCATAAGGGATGACTAGAGCATTCTCATAAACGGATGACAGTTGAGTGGACTGGAAAAGTAAACTCAGTATGGTTTCAGAGATGACAGCTTTTAAGGGTAATCTCTATAGGCAAACCTGCTTGAGGAATCCCTTTTATTACAAGACTCAAGGGGATTTTATGATCAGGTTCATCTGAATTGACATATGACCAAGCACAGCTTTCCATATTAATCCAAGAGACCTCTTGGTTTAGGTGGGCTCTGTCCACATTGCATTCAGTGTGCAGACATTTTAATTAAGTTTGGATTTGGGTGCCATGTAGCCTCAGTGCAGACTGCAAAAATACATCTGGGAACTTGGAAAAAACTGTTGGAATGCTAAACTTGCACTGTCTGGCTACATGATTGTCAGTAACAAAATAGCTGTTTGAAGCATTCAGGAGGAAGTATGCTTATTTTTATTAATGAGATGCCTACACTAAGAATTCATAATGTTTACTAGGATGAGGCTGGTTAGCTAGAATTAAACTATAATGTTACAGTAAGATATCTTCTCAGATAAAAGTCTTGTAAAAGAAAACTTCTTTCTCCCCAGATGTTAACATGACCCATAGGTCATGAGAGACCTATGAGAGAGACAGCTGTTCGCTGTCTGTAAGATAGACACATTTCCAGGGTTTCTGAAGATGGAGCTGCAGGAGTGCCATTTTGTTGCAGCTGCCATCTCTAGTAAATGTGGATAGTCCTGCTTGTGTTTTATGAATAACAAAAGACAATACTGTGTGTGTTTTTATCTCTTCAAACGGAACATGAATGACTGCGGAGCTTTAAAATCTATTGTGTAGTAAAGGAGCAACGGTATGCTGTGATTATCACTTTCCATTGCTAGAAGCACTGTATAACTGATTTGAAAACTTGCTTGAGTTGTTCTTGTCTCAGTTTCTGAACGTTTGCAGTGGCATCTAATAGCTTTACGGCAGTGCAGTGCTACTGACCTGGCAAGCTCCAGTCCAGATCCAGACCACATGCAAATTTTAACTGGCGTTGCCTCTGTTACAAATATGTGATGTCTGCAGCTTTCCTATGGGGAATCCTCTACTTCTTACCTGTGACACGGGTAGAAGCTCACACACAGGGACAGAACTCTGAGCCTTGAAGACAGCTTCAAGCTTTTATAAGCAGGCCTGGTAAAGTTGGAGCTGGCTTATTGCTTCCTGCTGATTAGACTGTGGTAAGGTCTGATCAGACCTTGGTAGAAGTTAGTGGATGCTGGTAAAATTAGCTTGTGGGCCTTGAAAAATATTAATTGAGTAGTCTTCTGATAGTACAATGTAATTCAACTTAAAGAGCTTAATCAGAATCTATTACATGCTGCTAAAGTGGCTCAATAATGGAGGGCTGATTCATAACCATCATAATCACTTCATTGCACTTTTAGTTTGGATCTGTTTTTCTTCTTGCTTTATTGCTCAATAGAGTCTCCACAACTAGAAAAACCTTTGAATTAAATGTTTGTAACGTTAAAATTTGGGGTTTTAACTATGAGATAATGAATCGAGGGGCAGTGCGCTTCTTTACGTTTTATTGCTTTCCTTGCATTTGTGGTGGAAATAGGCTTTCTGACCAGTGTATTGACATTTACATTTAAATCTTTTTTTATCCTCATGGAAAATCCCGGGGTTGGATTTCTGGAGGGAAGTGTCTTTACTTTTGAGAATGTTTTGCTTACTGGACTGGTCTAAAAATACTGGCTTCCAGTATTGCCTGAGCTGATCAGAAGTTTGAAAACACTGCTGTATTTGTAGATTATAATCATACTCATTGTGCTCCTTTCCAGAAAGTTTTTTTTTTCCCCCAAATAAGATGTGACAACAATCAGAAGTGTAGCTAGAGGCCCCTCTGGTGTCCCCTGGGGAGCCACTGGGCTCAGTCATTCATCCCACTCCTTTGCTGGATGTCACCTTCCCCATTACTGGGCTTCGGTAATAGGTCATGGGATGATTCTGAGTCTTTTTCTGTGGATCTTGGTTTCAATTACTACTGCAGGGTGATCTCATATAAAAGACACATAATCCATTATGATGTCTCTTCTGCAGGGGTCGTGTCAAATGCCTTGTGGGTGATAGACTGTGAAGTCGCTATAGCAGTTTCTGGAATTACTGTATATCCATGCTCAAATAATTTATCTGAAAGGTGGTGATTATATGATACTGAAGTTGGACTGTTCCTGTAGCCTTTGTTCAGGTTTCACATCTTCAATTGTCTGCTCGGTAGCAGTGTCCAAATGTGCAGACAAAAGACACAATCTTCAGGGGGCTCAGCTGATGACCATCAGCCTTGTTCTTTAAGAAACGCACTGCAGTCTGATCAGCAGACCGTGGTTCAAGGCTCTAGATATGACACTGACTTACCAACTGGTATCTCTGTCTCAGTTTATCCATCTGTTTGATGGGAATAAAATCACTTCACCTTTCCTTCAGATGAAGTTTTTGTGCAGCCTTCTGTAAAGGACTTGGAATATATGCATTGCTATGTGAGTTACTATGTTATTACATTAGGCTGGAATGGATTAATTTAATTAATCTTGATTTAAATCGTGGCTTAAAAGTAGCCTCTATTTGCATAACTGATTTAAATCTTGCTTTGTGTTTTACTGTCTCATGATTTCTCTAAAGATTGATTTTCGGTTGTTAGTAAGTATTGATTTACAATGAAATGCACAGTGAATTAGACTGATTATTTCTGTTTTCCATGTCCTACAAAACTTGTGTGAGGAAATTTCTTGCACTTCACATTATTCGTGGATTGATAAAAAGAAAACAAGCTTTCTAGATTTTTCAGTTCAACGCCATCTTTGAGTGAACTAATAGAATAAAGTGAAACGAAAAACCTGTACTCCCTGGTTGTGCTTATGCAGTAAGTTGCCCTGAGTGAACTTTTTTTGAAATGCAGAGAATAAGAAGGTACTGCTTACATGCACATGATTCAACTTATTTCAACATAATAGATAATAATAAGTGCACTTGCTTTTAAAGCATATTTAAGTAATAGGCTTTTAGCATAGTTAATAATAAATTCAAATTTAGCTTTAGATAGGTGTATTTTAAGGGAAATTTTATTAAATTACAATAACTTCCACCAGTTTTAATATTAGCCCATAATTTTCTTTGTTAAGTAATTGACTTTGTTCTCCTGCTGTGGATCTCCTTTTTATTTTTTTTTCTAGCAAAGGCTATTCGTTCAGTCTGCTTGGTGCAGTTACTTCAAAAATATGTTTATCATGGTAACTAAGGCACTATTCTTTACATATTGTGAAGGAATTACAAAAGTTTGTCAGATACCACTGTCTTTCAAATATATGAGGAGCGCAAAAGCATTTTATATTTTTAAATCTTTGAAGATGTCACTCTTGTGGAATCATTTGCTTGTATTAGTTTCAAAAAGGGACTCAAGGCAGGAATAGCAAAAGCAGTCTGGAGAGAATGAGAAGCAGTTCAATTATGATGCTTACTTCCTTTTTAAAGGTAAAAGCAAGAGTTATGTCGCACTGGTTAACGGCAGGTGAAGGGAAGCAGAGAATTTTAAGAAGAGATACCTGAGTGAGCATGAGCGGGAGTTTGTGTTTTGGAAGGGAAGAAATAAAGACATATTGTATATTCAGCATTGTGGTGCATGTATAAGGTTTTGAGAGAAGCAGAAAAAACATAAACAAGTAGTAAGTCAATTTGTAGGAAGCAGAAAGGAGCAGAAAAGGAGAAGGGAGTTGTAGAAAAAACTAATTAAAAGTGGAGATGTACAAGACTTTGGAAGTAAGAATCGGGATCTTGAACTTGATACAGAAAGTAATGGGTAACTAGTGATCAATGCAGGCAAAAAAGATAATTATTTTAGCAGCTACATTTTACATTTTTTAGAGCACAGAGAAGACCTTAAACAGGAATTTGCTGTAACTGATGCAAGTAATGCTCAGGTCTTGGACAAAGATTTTAGTGGAAGTATTGGAAAGTACATGCTGGATATTGGAGATATCATAGAAAAGTACTGATAGGATTTGATGACAGTTTGAGGAGACAAAGTGATGGAGAAAAGAGTTGAATGGGCCATGAAATTTGAAATCTAGAGAATTGAGAAAGATAGTGGTATTGTCAACAGTAATGGCAAGGAGGTGAGGATTGGAAGAAAAGATAAGAAGTTCAATTTTCAAGAGGCTGACTGACATCAAAATTGTGTGTTTGAGAAGCAGGCAAAGAAGTGAGACAGCCTGCAATGTAGGGGAAATGAGAGATGCAAGTGAAGATCGGTGATCCATCAGTGTCGAAATGGTGCTGGCAGCTGAGGGCAGGCGAGAAAGGAGTAGGGAGGAGGAGTGGCTGAGATTTTGCACTGGAGAGCAATGAAAGCAAAAGGAGGAAAAAGGAAACATTGACCTGTCGAGTCCTAGAGAGGACAACAACCATGCCAGGAAACAGAAGCAAATACTGCTTGTTATATAGATGCGCCACAAAGCAAATACGCAAATAGAAACTTTATCCAATGTGAAATTTGAAAGGGGATTGTAAATGGAATATTTAGAAGAGCATACTTATGGAGCCTGAAGACCAACTGACAGGCCAAACAAACAAACAAACAAACAAAAAAAGGCATATGTGCTATACCTGAAAAGGCAACATAAAACAAGTATTTTATTAGTAGAAGACCTTCCTCATTACAAGTGTAATAAAAATACTGGGTTCTAATGTTTAGAAGTGATCTGTATTAATTATGGGAAGCCCAAATCCTGTCATCCCATTCTTGCTGCTTAGAATTGCCCTTTGGTTTTGGTATAGTTAAGTATCCTTTCCAATGTATAGGACTCATTTCTTAGGTCTAATTTGACTCAGATTATCACCACTGGTTGAGCAGAAAAAGATGTTGGTTTCAACAAGTACGTGAAGAACTTCTGAATTTTCTTTCCATGATTCAACCACTTTGTAACTAGAGACTTCTTATGTTTCAATTTCAGACTATCTTTTAAAATATATTTTAAAAGCAACTTCACTTCCATTGATTCTTCATTAGGCTGCTTCAGTGGTATCTATCACTTTTTTCCATGGGTAAGATCTCCCAAATCACTATATTTTAAAAACTCTGGCTATGCTTTCAAAATCTTAAAAACCTTTCTTTTTCTGTCAGTTATTTGTATGGCAGGGAGCAGAGCACACGCACTGCAACACTGGGCTGAGTTCAGGCGCTGCGCTGGGCATTGCTAATGGCCCCTCACTGCTGTGCCTGTCCTGGGTGTTAAGTTCCTCCTTGAGAGCCTTCCTCCAGCAGTACAGGCAAGAAATTCTGGGTTTTGTCATAAATTGTAAACAGTCACCAGCTCTTTGTATGCATGGGAATAATTTGATTAGAGGCCTTTGAGAGAACTGTACATGTATTATCTTTAATTTATTGAGCAAGTACATCTGAAAGAGCATTTAGATGATCAGTTCCCCCTAAATCTTAGATACCTTATATCAGGACTTCTGAACACATCCAATAAATCCATAATTCCTTCTGAGACACTAAATATTATTTTTAGTTTAAATATTGGGAAAGAAATCATTTTTAAAGCTTATTAAAATGTTATATTAATATTTTTCAAATATAATTTATATTATCACTGGTGCATAACCTTTCACATGAATAATTCACTGCAGCAAGTAGTCACTTTTGATAATCTATAGTGGTGTATTATGTTGTTTCTGCTGAGAGATTAACACTTATGGCCTAAGGAATAAAACCGGAGAATCTAATCCATTTGTTTGCCTATTCACAGTGACAGATATTTTCTTAAATTAAAACCTATTAGTCTGAATTCTGAATCTTAAAATTGAATCTGTTTTGGCTCATTTTATACTCTTATAAAACAGGATTATGATACATAACATATTACAGGCACAGAAGTAGGCAGAATATTGATTTTCAGCACAGTTTTCCTGTTACAGACACTGAAGAATGTTTCTAACAAAAATTATAGGATATTAAGCAGAGAAATGGTTTCAAAAAGCTATTGGAAGATGCAGGAAATGGGATAGACCTCTGTTAATAATTGGGCGTTATAATTTTTCTGAAAAGCAGCTGAATTTGAAATCGTCTTTCTTCACATTATGATGGCACATCTAAAATAAAGGTAAGAAAAAATGTAAATACTATTTTAGTAAAATTAATTGGGCCAGATCCACATCCTATTACAATAGTATACATTTAACTATAAGCAGTGATGTAGTAGAACTTAAGCTTTAGCAGGGAAAACATTGGAATATATGCAAACGATACAGGTAATGTCTGTTTAACAGCTTCTATTCCTGGTTAATTAAATTTTAACTTGTGACTTTAAATTGTAACTGAGAAATGATAGTGCTGTGCATTATTGCCTTTGCTGGTTGCGTTTTGCCTGGAAGCAATGGGCAACCCGCTGGTATTGTCTCCTGGCAGATACTGCGCAGCCCTACACAAATTGTCCAGCCTTTAAGGAATATGCAGATGCTTCTGTGTGGTGGGACAGGAGGAGACTAGAGCACTGGACAGAAAGATAATTTTAGGAATCACACCTCAAGTGCAAGGGCTTAGGGAAAGCATTTTATTCCCTTAGATTTTAAGGAAGCTGCCTCATGAGTTAAACCCCTTGTTGTAACACCCTTTCTCTTCACCCCATGTTGTGGGCAAGGAAAACAGCCCAAACACGGGAATGATGAGGAAGTATCAAGGTGGTTGGAGACTGAGTCTTGTAGCAGGGAGTTCAGAAGACACAGCTGTTGATTAAGGTAGATGGATAAGCTAATAAACCAACTGCTTGTTGATCTTAAACAAAACAACAACAAAATGCCAAAACAAACAAACAAAGAAAAAAACACTCAAACATTTTATTGTGTCATCCACTTCTGAACAGACAAAAGCCCTGTGGTTTTCACTGTGGAGTAGCCTCTCTAAAGAGTATTGTAAACAGCCCTCAGAGCAATTGCTTTAAACACTTCTAGTTACCAGATGATGTAGTTAGTGGAGCTGCATCTGCCGAAATTGGGTGTGAATTTGTTCATAAATGAGCCTGGTCAGACAGTCTGGGGGAGAAAAAAAAACCTCTTAGGATACAATCCCAGTGTGCAAATGACTTTTAAGCATATTGTGAAAAATCACTTCTCTTTAGACAATAGTGGCTATTAAAACCCCTTATCTAAAAAGCCATATTATATAAAAACTAGTTTTGGGTTAAGTCATGGCAAAAATGCTGTCCTTTTGGGGCACCTTACTATGGAAACTATGGTACCTGATAGAAGATGTAATAGCTGTCTAAACCTCTAATTTGAAAAAGGTATGGTGCTTACATTCTGCAGCATAGAAATTGCATGTCAGTGTAGTTTTGACCAGAGCAGGTGGCCAAATCATACCAGAACTGTAGTTCAGCAGAAGATCTTTCTATTAATTTATCTCTTCCTTTGTCAGAGATGGTTTGAACAACTTTACAAGCAGCCTGTTTTAGTAGGCTCCCACTTTCACTGGATGAACAGTGAGCAATTTCTGAAAGTTAGTTTGTGTAGTAAGTAGTACAGCTATTACGTGACCTTGGGTAAAATGCCAAGATTGTACTTAAGGATTAGAGTCTGCTAATCTTAATAAATCATTCAAAATATAGGGGTTTGTTGTTGTTTTTTCCATATCAAGTAACTGCTGTGATTTAATTACAATAAAGTATTTCATAAAGGAGAAAAATTTATTCTATAAGTTATTACTTTAATAAGCAATGAAAAAGTAATTAAATAACTTGAATCTGTTTTCTGAACCAGAACTGGCATTCAACATACACTTGAAAACTACTAGCAGAGAGATGAAGCAGATACCTTTGCAAGTTTTGCATTAAGAACAAAAGCTAAAGTATTTTTTAAACTGTATCAGAAGGTTAATTAGAATTACCACTGGGTCTTGTCATTGTCCTGCCTCTGCGCTTCCCCCTTCCCCCAACCTGCTGATATGATTTCAGAGTATTGTCCCTGATTGAATGCTAAAAGACAAAGCCTCCTATTAAAAAAAAATAGTAAAAAATCTATATTATTTGTGAGTCTAGTCTAATGCGCCTAAATCAGAAGTAAATGTATAATTAACCTTTTTTCATGATAAATTAACATTAATTTTCTTAGGATTAGTGGGAAATAGCACAATATAGGGCAGGTTTAGCATTCACAGTAACTGTCACATGGGACCTTTAACACTCTTACAGGATTAGTGCAGTCAGTGATTCATCCTGTTACCATGCACACAGAAATAGTGTGCAGCTTCTGACCATCAAAGAGGCTTTCCTAATTATCAGCTTTTACAAGTGAGCATAGAAAGATTAGAATATAAATATGAGGAAGATGGCTTCAGAGTTCTTGAGGGAGCAAGATAAAATGCACTCTTTCCCCAGTGAGTAGCTGGATTTTGAATGAAATTTTGCAGTATTGTTCGAGAGCCCATCATTAGGAAGATAATTAATGAAAAGGCCTGTTGTTAGGCCTAAGCGAGTGTGGTGTCTGTATGTCTGTCCCTCCCTTTTTCTTTTACAAGGGCATTTCTTCCTTGTCTTATTAATCTGAACATTCTTTATGCAAGGAAAAAGATGAATAATTTTTGAAGAGTGGGAAGGAGCAGTTGAACTTGAAAAGCACTGTTTCGAAGTGGATGCTTTGATGGTGCTGAGAAACAGGGCGGCTCTGTTTAGGTACTGAAGTACAGACTCAGTGCTTAATTTTTGGAATCCAAGAGCACAGCAGAAGAATTCTTTTGCTGAAACACTTCTGAACTGAAATATGAACTGAAAATACAGATGTTTTAAAAGCATTGTTCCGGTAACTCATGGTAGCCGCTAGAAACTCCTCCCCCAAGCGTACTGTGATTTGGGTTTCTCTGAAGTCTGGCACAGAAAACCATAGTTCAGAAGTTATCTACACACAGTCTGAGCTGTGGCTCTTGTCTGTGTGTCCATAACTTGTGACATAGTGAGGTAATTCAGTGTAGTTTAGTCCACAGTGATGAATGTAATTTGCCCTGCTTGGTGCTGTTAACCCAGAACGTGCACGCAGGCAGAGATAACGTGCTGAAACAGTGCTTAACACGCACAGTTTGCTTGTGGATCTCAGCTCACAGATGAGAGAAATTTTTCAAGCAACTCGTTCCATGTTCTTTTCTTATCTTATCTTTATCCTCTAATGTAGATGCAACAATTTATAGTCCATAATACACTGCCTCTGACTGCCTCAGCTGAGGTTCCTTTGCACCTCCTGTGTTAAACATGAGCCCATGGAGGAGGAAATGTGGAACTGCGTCACCTGAGCAATACATTGGGAAGGCAAAACATACTTTTGGCCACTGTGCAATTAATATATTAAATATACCCTTTTCTAACCTGGTGAGCTCTGGTTCATAACTCGGAAAGAAAAATTAGGGGGGATGATGGCTCCTCTCTGAATGTTAGAGACTATGTATTGTTTGGGCCATTAAACCACATCGGCCACCATTCATCTGCATTCTCCTGGACACATTCCCTTTTGCACCCAGAGTTTTCGTCCATGTAGATATCAAGAATTTAACAGATTAGTCTGGGTTTCCTGTATGTCCTAGAAGTTTAGATGCTACTGTGTAGGCTGCCATATGTCCGTAAATCTCAGACATCTGGCAGTCCAGCTGGAACTGGTGTGTACATGAAACCTCGTATATCTATGCACAGCAAACAGTGAGGGGAGTTGGATTCCCTCCCTCCACATGTGCTGCACACTTGACTTGGGCATGGAAACGTCCTGAGCTGTTGAACTGGTTTGTTGCACGTGGACAGGAGCGCCTGCGGTCTGCTTTTCGTCATGCTTGTTTCATTCCCTAAACACTGTCATTTTGTGCAGGATAGCCTAGGTGAATTTACATGAATAAAGTAAAAATATTCATAGCTAATATGTTTGTGAGCTCAGGCTTCTTGAGGCCATGCATTTGAATATGTAAGGCTGGATTCTGATCTTACACATAGAGTGTAAATTCAGAGCACCTGTTGGATCTCAGTGCAGTTTTTCCAGGTTTACATCGCAGCAAAAGAGATCAGAATGGGAACTGCTCAGTGGGACTTCTTTTTTCTTTCTTTTCTTTTCTGTTCTTTTTTTTTTTTTTTCCTATCCTGAATACTTATGTTTACAAGGGAAACTAAGAAGGCCAAACTTCTGTGGTGTGTGTTGAAAACAAGCCTTTTTGTGCTTAATGTATATTTGAAAAATTGTTCGAGAACAATTTATTCTTAGACTGTCACTGCAGTGCTTTCAAGGACAGTTTCATCCTCGGTTATCAGCTGTTGTAAGTGCCAGTTGCACAAAGGCGTATTTAACTTGTGCACTCAGTTTGCTTTATAGTCAGATTTTGCATTCATGAACAGAAAAAAATTGCTTATTATTTGAAACAGTTCCCTTCCTTTTATGTAAATTCCTCATCTTCTCTTACACTCCCATACCTCTATTACATGTCAAACAAGAATCTGATCATAGGGCAAGATGTCTGCATGTGAAATAGAAATTGAATGTAGGTTGGGGCAGCTGGGTTCAATTGTCTTTCAGATTGCAAATTACATGAAAAACAAAAAGTATTCAGCATGTATGTGCTGGTAGAGGAAGGCGATAGAACATCTTTCTAGAGAGAACTTCTCTGAATTCTGTATAAGGTAAAACTTACATACAAATATGAATCCTGATAATTTGAAGCTGTTTCATATAAAACTTCAATGCTTGCATGAGGTTGTATATGTAGTTACCTGGAAACCAAGAGGCACATGTACACATAAAGTTCAGCACTTTGTACGTGGATGTATAGGGTAAAGGTCCTCATCTTCATCTTGTAGTGCCAGGGAGACGGTAGCTTTGTGTTGTAATTAAATCTTGATAATATCGAGAAGAAATGACTGTGCTCTGATCTGAAAATTCACTGTGCAGCTAAATGCTTCTCTTTGCATAGAAACTGTTCGTAATTAATAATCTGTTTGATGGATTATTAGTGCAAGACTGGATTGACATCTGCACTTTGGACATGATGTACCTGATTGTACTAACAAGTTATAACAACATGTATCAACTACTGTAATTATCATATTGCCACTGTTTTCTACAGATGTAAAGATACATAATTCAAGCTGACAAGCCCAAAGATTTTATTGGAATGACCTATGATACCCTAACTTCTCATTAATATACAGCCAAATGCACAATATCAATTAACCAAAAGATACAACCTCAGGGCTTCTTAACATTACTAGCAGTTAAAAATTAATAATGCAACAGAAGTTCTTACTATTTTATTTTCCTACCATGTTGAAATGAAGAACTTTGCCGTATAAAAGCTTTTTAAAAAATGTATGTTTTCAAATAGTCGGTTCTTTTTTGTGTTTTTGATTTTTACATTAGTATGGAGTAGGAGTAAATAGCATTTAAAATGAAGCCATTGTTTATTCACAAATCAAATAAGCTACCGACAGCTGCCCTAGTGGCTTCCTCATTCACTTAAATTAATGCCTAAGGCCTTGGGGTGAATAGTCTTCTGGGGAGAATGTGGGCATTTATTTTCGATTTCCATTCAATGTTGGGTCTTTTAATGCCAAATCCTATTTAATGTGCACATGTTATGTTGAACTGTGTGCAAATTTATTCTATGGACCACTTGACAGAATTCATACTATTAAAGTCACATACAATTTGTACTTAAAAAATAAGGCCTTTACTTCTCTTTTGAACAAGCAGCATACAGTTCTGTCTTTATTTTAGTTTAAGATCTACACAGCACTGAGAATAAGTCCTACACAGTAGTAGGTACTTTTTAACTAAGCTTGAGGTTTTGATCTTTTGGATTTGGTCCAGGCCCTGTCCTTTTAATCAGGATTTTCCTGTGCCCTCAAGTGTTGAGGCAGTGCTGTGAGGGATGCAGTTCAAGAACTTGAGGGGGAGGGTAGTTCTACTAGGTTCAAGTATCCTCTTCCCCCCCCCCCCCCAGTTAGAACTGCTTAAATGTATTTGGACACTTGCATTATGTCAGGTTTGATAATTTAATTAGGCCCTATGTCCACAAAAGGACTTACACCCTGTGACAAAGAGGAGATGAGAGGATGTAAGAGTGATAATGATTCTGTAACCTTGTGGTTAGCCTTCTCTTGGGTAGGTGGAGTACAGAGTTCCAGTTCTGCTCCAAGGATTGCTTATGCATTTGATGGAATTAATTGAATTGGATTATTGTCACTATCTCATTTTCTGTCCTGGCCATATGTTAAAATGTCTGCATTTCTTGCAGCATCCAGTTTATTAAGCAAGTTCAAATAAATTCTGGTAGGCTTTAAGCTTCTTAGGTCTGAGAGAGAGAGAGAGAGAGAGAGGAACATTTCCAATGGGGATCTTGAGGGACTTGGTTATCAGCTAAATGGAAAGCTGCTCTGCCCATTAATGGTGAGGTTATGGACAAGTGCAGAGGCTGAATTCAGCATATAGTTTAGTAACCTGAGAGAGGCAATACGGGCATGACCAAGGTCCAAGGTCTAACCTCAAGTGTGGAAACTTCAGTGTTGAGAATAAAGCGCTTACAGACTTTGTGCGTCTCTTGTGCAGCAGCTGAGCAGGGGCCTGGAACTTCACAGTTTTGGATGGAGTGCTTAGTTTTCAGCTAAGAGCCAGCTCAGATATGTTTGAAACATTTCTCTGAAGCTGGTTCTAGATAGCTACCAGCAGACAACTGCATTTACAGTTGACTTTCTGGCAGCCCCTCAGAGGAACATAATTTTCCTTCTTCGCACTTGCAACTCTCTCCAGCTTTCATTTCAGAATTCATTCTAAAGCCTAGGTTTCACAAAAGTTTTTAACTGATAAATGTCTGATAAATTGCACTCTCATTGCTTCTCTTTTGCATCGTTCTGCTTTCTTCTGTCTACGCAAATTCTCAAAGTTGCATAACTACGCCTGGAATGGAAGGCAAAGTGTCCTTCTTATGCTGTTTCTCTCCCTTCCCATTTCTACCTTTTTTTCCAGTCCTTCTGGTGTACGTAAAGGTCATATCTCCTCTACTATCGAATAGTCACTACTGCTTTTTTTTCTTTTTCCTGGATTTAGAAAGCAGTGGCCTCAGTCACTGTAGCACTCCTCTGGCTCCAATTTTTCCTCCTTAAAAAAGTGAAGTCGATGCTAACCCATGCTCCAGTTCCCACATTTCCCAGTTCACAGGGGCATGGAGATGACATGACTTCTGAAAGCTTTGCAGACACCCTGCATAGTTCTTAATAGCATCCGCATTATGACAGGAGTGTTGTCAATTTTATTTTTTTGCCACGTTAGAAAAGCTGTAAACAGAAGCTGGGAGGTGGAGGCTGTGTTGTTTTGTCGGTTATTTTTTAGTTTGGGGTTTTGATTTGTGTCAAACACCTCCACCCCAGCAGCTTCAACAGGACAAATCTGCATTTGTTTTATGTACGGTTCACTTCTGAGGGTTATCTTTGTAACCAGAAGGGCTGGGAAAACAGCGGCCAAGTTTGTCAAGCCTGCATATGTGAAAGTGGGCATTTCAGTTCCTACCTAGGTACTCAGACCAAAGTGGTTCTAGGAGTTGCCACATTTCCTCAGCTATCAGCGACTCAGGATGAGCTAGGTTTGTTGAATATCTCCAGAAATAACATTGCTTTTATTGAGAAGCATAACATGAGGTAACTTGGTATACCATTTTGCTCTTAACGTGCTTTTTATTTTAGTAAAAGCTTACATCCTGAAAGAATTAGTCGTTGCAATTCCTGTCTTGCCAAAGAAAGCTTTCAGCTCAGCCTGTAGTTGCAGATTCATCTTTACTTGCTGGAATATCAGATATCCTTGTTTTTTTTTTTTTTTTTTTAATAGTGTAACTGTGTCTGGAGAAATGCTAAGAAGTGTACAATATACAGTAAAATTCTGTACCTGTAAGAGAGGGAAGGTAAAATCAGTACATCTGAAAAACTTTTTTAATTTATGTTTTGTAAATCATATATGCACATTTAACATTCTGAATACCTGTAAAAAAAAAAAAAATCAGCTTTTAATCTTTTTAGATCCTTTGTCTTTTAAGCAGTGCTTCCCATATTATATGAATACTTTTTAAAACAACTCAAACTGTGTTGTTATCTGTTCATTGTCATCTGTTTCTGTATTTGCTCAGCATACTTTTGCATGTGCCACTTACTACTTTCTTTGCCTCTCCTCTGTTACTGCATTCCAAAAATCTTCAGAAACTTCATTATTCTAAGTTTACATATGTCATACATGAATTTAACACACACACAGCCGTGCCCCCCCCATCCGTTATTGAAAATTATTCTGTCAGGAGTACAGAATTCTGGAACATGGGATGTAGAAAGACATTCCTACTCTGACAGAATTAATTATATAGGATCTTATGTTTCCAGCAAGAAACTTTGTGGCCCTTGCTGAGGGTGTGTACCACTGAAGGTAAGCCCTTGGCGTTTCATAGTTGAGCTGCGAGCCAACAGTGCAGAGGCCCTTGCATCAGATTGTTCTGATTGAAACTGCAGTCTACTCGTGGCTAAAGTTGATCTTTTTATGCTTCTCTGGAGGACAGAGCTGTTTCCCTCAAGTGCACCAGCTAGAAATATTTCCCAACTTAGATTAAATAATAGAAGTATTTATCAGCCTTTTATAGAACAGCAAGAAAACAGAAAATCCAAGTCAATGACACATCAGTGCTTTTACCGATAAAATCTATGGAATTCTTCTTCTTGACTTGTATGAGAATGGGCTTCAGCTCCAGGGCCTCAGTCAAACAAAGTATCTACACACGTGGTTATTGCTTCAGCCTATAAGGTTGCCCTCTTGGGAGGTTACATACTTTGGATCAGGATGTAAGCAAAGAAAATTGGTAAATATATATATTTTTATATATAATTCCTATTAGCAAGAATCTTTCATTGCATTCTAAAGATGTGTTCAAGTTATGAAATGTTGGAGCTGGTTGCAGTGTCAGGACAGTGGTATATCTGGCCAGTATAGTCCTGTTATGTCACTCACTCCAGTCCCGAGTGTGCCTAAATCATTCCAGATAAATTCCCGAATGGGAATTACACAAACTCACCAGTCTTTGGAAGTGCATTGTTTGTTCTCTGGGTTAGAGAGGGAGAGAATCTGGCTCTACTCTGCCTCACCGTGACAAGGTGGCCTCTGTGCCTCATGGGGAGGATGCGCTACTTCTCACCTGCTTCTTTGCCTGGGGGCTTCTCGTGATACAGCTCTTCATCAGTTCATTCTAGCATGCTGAAGTTTGAAGTCTCAGAATGGCCTGGACTACAAAAGGAATAAAAAATTTACATTAGCTCTTATTCCAACTACCCTCTCATTTGCATGCACAAATGATATTTTCCATATTTGCTATTGCCTGGGATATTGATTTTCTTTTTAAAATACCTTTTTTTGGGGGGGGATACATATCTATTTTCCCTTCATTGCTCTTTTATGCATTTGCTTAAACACAACACCAAGAACCCCTAGGCTTGACACACAGAAAACAAATCCTTTGTGCATTTTTAATTAACCTGTCTATATGATTTGAACTGAATAAACAAAATTTCTTGCATATATTTCCATTAACTGTCCTTTTGAATTCTCACAGATCTCAGTACAATTTTTCAGGGAGAAGACTCAATTAGCATTTCGATCTCTGTTTCACTTGAACAGTTCAGCCATGTTTTAAGAATGTAGTCCTTTGTCTGCAGATAAACACAGAATCAGAAATCCAACCTAATGTATCAACTAAATTAAAATTGGACAGATTACCCATACCCATCACACATTACCTCTGGAGCACATTTTCTCATTGCAGCCTGACAACTTTAACTCAAAAATGGCCGTGTGTGGCACTTCACTTTACAAGTACCACATGGAAATGGGTTTGTGGGTCCTTGGGTGCATGGAAGAAATTCCAGGCTAGAATAATACACCAAAGCAAGATGTGAGCATATGTTAAACATCTCTTATATAGGACAGGGGAGAATAGTCCCTTCCAATGTGTGCACATTTATCTGATTGTCCCCTTTCTGAGGACATGCATGTAAAAGAAGGAAGAAGTCTATAAGCAGGTGGAAGCCCATAGGCATTCTTTTTGGAAACACCTGTGTGTCAGGTAAAAGTTGGCTCGTACAGATCCACGCAGTGATAGATAGAAAGGACAGTATGGGTTTCTATAAATACAAACTACGTATGCTGCTGTTTGAAACAGTGCTCTCTGAGATACCATGGTTATATTCTCCCACTAGAGTGTAACACCTCATTTACTGAAGCATAAATGTTGTTTCATAATGGCAATCAGTGTCATTCATTCCAGTTTTCTGTGTACAGATGTAAACAGACCAATTCATTTTGGTTTTTAATTTGTCTTATGTTTTCTCTGCCATGCTGTAATTTAAAAACAATAATTAAGCAAAGATGTTGCATGGTATTATTCTAACAGGCTGAAGGAAATAGCTTTTATTCCCAAGTTCCATATTCAAACAAATAGTGATTAATATGGTGGCAATAGAATGAACACCAGTTGTTTTTCCTACAAAAAGTGAATCCAGCAGCATTCCTTAACTACAGTTAGCCTTTGGGTCTACAAATAAACATCCCACATCTACTTCAGATGTAGGCAAAATGCAGTTGACTAATTCTGCAGGGAGTTTATAAATATATTTTGATAGGTGTGTCCTTCTAAATCTTATATCAAATCAAATGTGTGTCACACAGCATGACCTAACATAGCTCAAAGCAAACTAGCACATGCAGACTTCACATATGCATTTGCAGGCGAAATACAGTGTCTTTGTTTGTACCTTGTCTGCCGCTCTCTATCTTTTCATCTTTACCATAATGCTAAAGATGTTTACACTAGCAGTCCCAAATACTTCACCAATGCTGTTCATAATCAAAGTGCTTTTGACCTTTCCAAAAACTACTGAGGTTCACTTGTTTGTAGGTTTTAGGGGCTTTTAAATTCAATGTGAGGTACACGTTTGCACAGATGAATAGAGAATGAATCCTGAGCCCCTTTACTAATTCAGAGTTCCTACTAACCTTGGATGTCTTTAGTAGACTTTGTTTGAAGTTAAGCTTTTTCTTCAGTAAACTGGGTCCTGCATTTTGTTAGACTTCAGGAAACAAAGACTTTCTTTTATATGTGAAATATTTTTCAAAAACCACATCAGTAAAATTCCTACTGTTTTCCTTTGCTGCTCTTTCAGCAACCCGCTTGGCTGGAGCGTGGTTATCATGATGAGAATCTTTAAAAGAAAACTTTGACGTGGATTTTTTCTTTTGGCCCGGAAGAGGCTATTGTTTTACTAATAACTCTAGAACTGTGCCTGAGACTTTCAAACTCTTTGGCTGGTGTTAAGATGCATTGCTTTTGTGAGCATCCCTTTTTGGCAGGGAGGACATCCATGTGAGCATCCCGTTGGGGTTACTGATTCTTGTGGCTATCAGTATCCAACACACAGCTGTAAAACCTGCAGCCACTCTGCCATGTAAACAGCATTGCACAGTGATTTCAGAACACTTCAATTTATAACCTTACTTTGAAAACCAAATCCCTTAATGATATTTAAATGTGGATTCCAGATGTGACAGTTAAATATACCCAACTCTTGGGAAATTAGCGGAGGCTTTTTTCTTCATTCAGTACTAAATGCCCTCTGCCATTTTTCATGCTCTCCCTCCCATTGTCTCTCAATCTCTCTGTGTACTCCACATTACAGCAGAGACTGCTGTGTTTTGATACTTACATTCTCATGAGGTAATGGAAGAACAGCATTATCAGCTTACTTACTATAACAGCTGAACAATGTAAAGTCTCACTGCAATTAATCCTCGTTACAAAATGTTACTATACAGCAGCAGGTTGAGTTTCACATTCCGGTGTACGCATAGTGTGTGTATATGTGCGTGTCTCTATGTGTTCGTGCATTTATGCACAATAAAAATATGACCTGTTAAATGTCCTTTTGGTAAAAATGTGCAATTTTTGACTAGCAAAGTTTCTTTTTTTCTTTTCATTCCAAGTTAAAGGTGGCTTAACCAAACAGTCTTGAAAATAGATGGCAGCTGTGTAACCACGAGTTTTGATCATGGATGGAAATATCTTATGTCATGTCTCAGCTACAGAGTGCTTTGCCTTACTTTCAGAGTAGGTTTGTTTGAAAGACTGTGCTAGAAAGTAGCACATCATGCCAAGCTGGAATACTGAATAGCATGCTACAGGAGTTTTTAATAATATTGCCATAGAAGAATATTATTGACAAATAAGAATTTGATTAACTTCTTATGAATTGCTCCAGGATGCAAATGCACTGAAATAGTTTTCCCAGATGCTAGTGAATCTGAGTATCTTTATGCTTTTGAGACCCTATTTCATCAATACTCTTCTAGCAGACCTCCTGACATTTGTAAAAAACATCAGAAAGCTCAAGATTTCAGTACTCTTTCTTTCTGGTATTTGTAGGCATTGCTAAACATTCCAGTACTGGTCTTTTTACTAGGCACTCAATTCACTATGTCTCTAGTCAGCTGGGGCACTGTTCACCAGGTGCTGGAGCTGATACGTAGAGACCTAGAGAACAAACCTGCTGTCAGGCCTTGTGTGAGGACGTTGCCATCTAGAGATGCTGCATTTTGGTTCACAAACCTTTACCTATAGATATACTTGCCCTCACTCCTCCTTCCTTTGAGTTCCCTCACCACAGTGCACCCATGCAAGGTGGTCATCTCTTTGGAGATCTGTTCCATTCACACAGCTTTCCTCTGTTTCTTCGGAACCAGTCTTGGATTACGTGCCACTGAGATGACTTCTGTGCAATGCAGCGCAAAGCTGAATCTCATCGATCTCCCTTTTCTTTAGTGTCCTTTAATCTTTTGTAATCTATACTACATGGAACCACATTTTAATAATGAAATGCATCACTTTGTTTATCAAATTCATGTAGACAGTGACCTAGCCCTCTATTAACATTTGTTATATGCTTAGGATTCAATTTAGACAAATTTGTGTTACCTGCTTAGTCAATTAAGATCCTATAACAGAAGAATTAGTCATTCATAGCTGTTAATGACATATGCCTTTCTGTTTTCAGAGAGAGCGTATTAAAATATTACCTAATTAAAAATAGTATGCATGAGAATATCACAAATCTATGTATGGCTAAATGCCTAGTGGTCCACAGTGCTTTGAAATATTCTAAATACATGATGGGTTAAAGGCAATTTGTATTTTGTAAACTGTACATTGGCCATTGATCCTTAACCCATTTAGAATTATAACTCTTACAACAAAGGAGTCTTAAAGTAGTCTTTGTTCTGCTATGTAATATTGTGTATTGGTATATGGTTTATGGATCATTGTTTTAGCGCTGACAAGTGAAGTGTTCAACATTTTCAAGTTTGTTTCCTGAAAAACTGCCATGGCCATTTTAAGAAGAAAAGACTTATCGGGTATAAGAGCTCATTTCAACTGTCCACATTTGAACAAAATTAATGTTGGCTTCCTCTGTAAATGTTACTGGAAAGTCTGTCAGACTGGGGACTTTGCTTTGACTGATGAATCACTAGCTGGATGAAAATATAAATTTCAAATTGACTTGGGACATCATTCAAGACTGGTTGGGATTTCTTCTCTAAAATGCATGAAAAAGATTTCTTAACAATGCATAAAGTTACCTTAAAAGCTTAATTAGAATTTGGATTTTGGGACCCATAAAAGAATCATTCTTTAATACTGTTTGGCACTGTGCCTAGGTCCATTTATTTTCAATGCTAACTAAAATCTTAGGGTATATCAAAATGTTGTATGGAAAGATGGTGTTATGATTAAGAAGTTACCGGAGGACCAGAGATTTCTGCTCAAGATATCTCTTAAATCCCTTGTTAATAACACAGATTTCACATGTGGTCCAGCCACGTCATAAATATTTTTTCTGTGCCTAGATTCCATAGCTATAAATTGGGGCTATAATGTTGCCTCTCTGAAATATTAGGAGGATAAATGATAAATCTGTTAATATTTTTGTGGTGTTCATGTGGTAGTAGGAAGAAACTTGTAATGATTAAAAAAAGAATTACTCAAACGTGAAATATAAAAAGCTATCTTTAGATCTGTTGATTTGAACTATGGACTTGCCCAGTTCAAATCAAATACAAACCAGATTTTGCAAAAACACATCATGAAATCTCGTTTTCAACTTGCTGGATTTCATCAGTCTTTTTTCAGTAGCAAGACTAAAGAGATGATTTAATTTTACTTTAAAACAACTATAGACAGCAGGGCAAAGTACTGCCACAGGAAGATCTCAAAGGTCCATGCCCCCATGTTGAAACCTGAGTGCGTTTGGGAGTTGCCCGGTGTGGTGGGCAGAAAGGGCATTGAGAGCAGCCGCTCTGCAGCAGCCTTCCAAGTGTGTGATAGCACACAGCTAATTTGTATACCAACATGATCTGAAATGATGTTAACCAACGCATTTCTTTCGCACTGCAACTTGAGATGACTGGAGCTAGCCGTGGATTTCCAGCAGTCTTGCTTTATGCGCTCATATATTTGCTAATGACAAAGTCCTCTCTCTCTCCCTCCAAAAGAGAACGTTTGCATAGATATACAGGAACTGATGCCTTCTTTCTCCATCCATCACTGTCTTCTGGGGCATCTTCTGCACCCCTGGTGGATCCATGCTTCCCCTGTGTTTACATTAATGCTCTCTGCCAACCTCAGTAGTAGGGAAAATCTCATTCCTTTGCATCCAGTTAATTTTTCTAAACTCTTTGAGTAGAAACATATGAAATTATTTATTTTTGGCAGCCTAGTAATTTCTTTGTTTTTTGTAAGCTTTGTGCATTCTTTAGATCTTCTTATCTTTTACCACATCACATTCAAGCTCTCCGTCTCTACCTTTAAGCCTAAAGTGCTATCACTCTCCCCTGTATACATATTCTGCCCCAAATCCCTCTCCCCATGTTATCACATCCTTCTGTTTTGCTTTTCATCTTGTTCTTTTACATTATGCTTTGCCTAAGCTGCCTCCTCTGCCTCCAAAATCTTCATTTTCATCCTCTAAACTCTTGTGCTTTGTCTTGCTTGTCATCTTTTGTTTGTAACTCCGAGGCACAAAACTTACCCAACTGTGTGTTTAGTAAAAAATCGGTGCTTAAAAAAAAAGGGACTCATATGTATAACTGTATTAATAAAAAGAAGTTATTTTTCATAGTAGATTCACAGTTTTTTTGTTTTCTAATCAATCCAGATGTTGTATAATCAGACAAAGCTTTACCTCTCATGTTTACCAATTTCTGAGTCAAAATTGGTTGGAGACAAGAAGAATGGTGTGAGATTTCAAAGAAAAACATAAGATATTCCAAGAAAAATATTTGATAAATTCTTAGCAAAATGAAGAAAATCATTCAAATCCATAACATAATTTTAACTCACCCTAACGACCTGTAATTTCCTTCTTCTGAAATGTGGCCCCATTACATTAATCAAATTGACATTGTCGTGATATATTACACTCATTAAAAGGGTGATTCTTTTATTCTAGTTAGTTTACAATTCAGTCTCCATGCAATATATCTCGTGACAGTGCTGTACAGAAAATTAGAATTTTGTGGGTTTATTTCCCCTTTGGCTGAGCCAAAAAAGCTTTTGTTAAGATTTGGCATTAATATCATACCATATTGTTTCAATGGCTAAATGGAGCATTTTTTGAATAAAACATATATAACAGTGCATACTACAACATATTTAAAATATATTGAATAGTACTAGATCATGCACCAATTTGTTTTATTGACTGCTGCTTGCTTTCAGCTATTGTGCTGGAAACTGATTTGAATAAACATTTCTCTCTTTCTTTATGTGGGCCAGATTCATAAACCAAAGTTGATCTTTATAGCCATTTGTTTTTACCAACTCAATAAAGCTTGATAGATCTGTCCCAGTCAGTAATTCAAGTATGCATCCAGCATGATTACGGTGCCACGTGATGCCTATGCCATCTTACATTCAGGCAGCCAAGCTTTAAAATTTTCACAGGGCACTAGATGAATTGTTATTGAATTGAGAAATTTAACTCTTTCATCTCTTTCAAAGCAGCATATTTGTCCATTTGTTACTGTATTTCTGTGACTGAAAACATGACTTAATAAATATATTACTGACAATGAGTGAAGATTAGGGCAAATGTTTAGAATCAAAGTTTCTGGTGATGTTTGTGATTTATATATTTCTTAGGAATTTAAGAATAGAAAGATTGCTACAGTGAATCAGAATTGATGTCCATCTATCTTTGTCTGACAGTAGCCAGTAACAGCTGCTTCCCAGGACATTTTTGTACCTATTTCCTCTCCATTAAACCTCACTGTAGTGAGACAGGCGTGCATTGAGGATATCAATTAATTTGTTGTTGGTATGGGTCGGAGGCAAGACAGGAACCAGTAATTAAGAACTAAATCTTGAATTCCACTTAAAAAACTCTCTTTTTGAATAGGGTCCTCACCTGGTGCTAGAATAGACTTCCTCCCAACTTTATCAGATTTCTATTATGTATTATTTATGGAGAGAAAGAATAAATACCATACTTATTCCTTCTGTGTGATGCTTAAAGAGCTGTAGATTAGATTTCTTATTCTGTGGTGGTCTCTCTTGAAGACGGGAGAACGGTATGAAAAATGAGACAGAATTTGACATTTCTCAGTGAAGCAACAAAATTACTCTGTATTTTTATAACGCTAATTGCAAGCAAAGAATATAGTGCATTGTACACTCCAACTACACTGAGCGTGTTACCCTAAATATTAAAGGGAATTCACGGGAAACTCCTGGAACTGGAAGTTTACAGTAAGTGCACACCATTGCTCCACACCAACACTGAAGTGTTGAAAGTGATTCCTTCAAAAGATACTGTCTTCTGTTGCTCTTTGTAAAAATGATGGAGATAATCCATGTATGAATCATGTTTCTTGCATTAATGTTCAAGAGCCTTTTAGGAATGAGGTGCTATTCTGCCAGGCAGTACACAAATGCAGAATACAGATAAACCCTATCCGGATGAATTTACATAGTAAATCACTAGGATAGACAGAGAGACAGAGCATGCAAGCAGTGAAGAGTGTGATAACTGCGAACACTGTTTTGGTTCTATGATTGATTGATTTCATTTTATTAAACTGCATGTTAGTGAGGACTTGTTTTTCTCTCTTAAATGTCCACTATAAATATATTTAATCAAGGAAAGGGAAGTAGAATGAGAAGACAAGTGTGTCTGACATTGATAGAAATCCTGTTTGGAGAAATTGTTCAGGAACAGTTCATCCATGTAAAAATATGGTCCTTGAAAGACTGCCAAGGTCATTGAGGCCTGTGGCGATCTGATGAGTAAATGCTGGTCACGCCTGGAGGCAGCTTTAGTTTCTGAACCCAATTCTTAAAAAAATGTAAAACAGTTTTAGAGAAAAGAATGTTTGTCATTAGCCTGTCAAGGCCGTTTCCTCCTTGTTTTCATGGTGCCCTTTTCAACAACCATATTGCCCTTAATGTACCTGTCAGCTGTCCTAAATACGTACAAACGCCCGAAGTGCTGGTACTCGTTTGCACTCTGCCATTTGGGAGGTAACACAGCTGCCTCGTGGGATGTGAGGATGTGCTTACGTAGCTCTTTTTAATGGCAGGTCAGCAGTGGTCTTTTTCACCCGTCCATTGTGGTTGGTATGCTAGTACTAATGGTTACTCCCAGTAGATTTCAGCGCTGCGGCCTCCTTAATGATCTATCACATCCTGATGCCTGAATGAAAATAGATGGTAGTTCAAGATATTCGTATTCTTGTGTAGAAACAGACCAAAGTCTTTAATGAGAACAGCACGAGGTTATTAGAAAGATTAATCCTTTCACTGCTGGTCTTCCACCATCCCTGCTGATTTGTGATCAACCATTAGCATTATGCGAGTCCCTGAGATATTTGGTGCAACTTGAATGCACCTGCTTCTCTCACAGAGAGAACCAAACAGTTCACAAAGGACAATTTGTTCACCACAACTTTAGGAAAACCTTACTGCTCTTATTTGGAGCAAATGTGTCTTCATTCTGTAATATACCTTGATGTTTGAATTTGCACGTGATTTAACATCCCTTCAGCAGTCGTATTTTCTTTGATCCCCTTGCTTATTAAAAAATGCAAATCTAAATTGTATCTTATTAATGTGCTTCTTTGTGTTAAAGCTGTGGGGGGTTAAAATCCCAGCTTTGTTAACGTATTTGGATTCTTAATGTGCAAAGTGCAAAGAGAGCTAGACTTTCTGCAGGCCATATTTTCTAATCAACTGTTATGAAAAAGATTTTTATGGTGCTTCTATTTCTCTCTCTCATGGAATTTACAGAAATAAAAAGAGTAATGACTTCATTGTTATACAAACATATTTTCAACCATGGATAGAGATCCTTATTAATTTGCTGCAATTTCTCAAAAATGACAATGAGGAATCTTGGATGAAAATTTAGAAAAATACGTATTTTAGATATATGAAAGTCTTTTGGATCATTGATTTCTAGTAGATAGGAATTTTTTGTCATGGACCTAGGACCTAGATTTTGTAGTAGTAAACAGTGGTCACTCATTTGTCCAGTTAAATATAGTAGCTTTTAGGTACTGAGTACATCCTTTCACTTAAAAAAAAAAAAAAAAAAAGCTTTAAAATTACTGATGCATTTAAGGCCATTAAACTGCTCCTTATATTTCCTTTTTTTGCACAACTTGACCTATCCCTTTGCCCTAGTAAAAGCTTTTTCTCCATGTTTAATGGCTTTTTTTTTTTAAGTTTTGTTTTCTGAATCGCCTTTTATGCATCTGCTTAACTTGTTGGGGATTTGAGTGGGTCATTGTGACTTAGAATTATTCATTATATGAAAATATTATAGCAAAATATAAAGCACCTGTGAGATTGGTAAAAGAAAGTAGGAAAATGATAAACTTCGTTTCATATAGTGCCATGTTACTTCTTCAAAACTTACTTTGCAGCATTTCATTTGTAGCAAACTCTACATATAAGCCAAGCTTTTAGAGCAGCAGTCCAATCAATAATGGGAATTACAGAATTATTTGGATGAAGAAAGCTTGCAAAGCTGATTATTTTCTTCTTCACAAAAAGGCAAAAATCACCATAGAATTATACTTTGGAAACAAATAAAATAAGGAACTTTTATGAAAGTTATGTTTCTTTTGAAGCAGACAATCCCCGTGTCTTTTCTGCAGTAGCTGCAATTGTAGGACATGCAAACCCACAGTAAATTGTGGATTATAATAAATTATGCTTCCTTGACTTTCACCTTCTTCCTCTTTCTGCTTCAGAAGCCTGTGGGATCAAGATGCCATGGATGATATCATGATGTGGAGTCGATACCCTGTTATTGAGCTTATTCTAAGCTTTTACAAACTCTGAGGAGGTGGGAACTTTTTGAAGAGTCATTCTAAAGTAGTAGCTCTATCCCAAGACTTTAATCTGCATTGAAAAGAGTTACTGATTAGTAAAGGATGAAATGCTTCATCCAGGAACCATGTCTTCATTGCTTATAGCAGGACTTTCCATAGTACAGTTGGGGTGCTGGTTAGCTCCTCTAGTCCAGTAGTTTTGCATACTTTCCTGAAAAGGTAGAAGAGACCCTATTATCTGTAAGGCTCAACAAATCATTTGTTTTTGTTGAGGACAGATGCTGTGAAAAAGTTCTTTGCTGGACTAATTGTGAAGCACACAAGTTCTTGACTTTCTGGTTCCTCAGCCATGTAGCACTGTAGATCATGACCATCTTTGCTGTACTACCTTTAGATCAGGTACCATCTTTGCTGTGGGCAGTAATTATATTTGTGCTGTCTTGTTTCCCGCGAGGCTCCATTTGGATTTGCTGTGTTTCTTCAGCAGGATCACATTCCCTGTAGCTGTAGCCTTTGTCACTGTTGTCCTAGCTCAAATAGGTTGCCCGTATGCTGACCAGAAGAGGTTAAGACAGATTCCAGCATCCTGCTCAGGAAAATACAAAGGGAGATGAGCAGTTTCATGCATTTGACGTTCGAGAGGTCCTTATTTTATTCCTCCTGGTGGTTCAGTACAAGTTTAAGAGGGCCATGGGGTAACTGATGGTGGATAGGCTTTCCTATTCTGGTGGCTTTGTGGTCTCTTCTGAATAAGGACAGTTTGATCACAGCTTGGGGCTTTGAAGCTCTTGAGATGAGTGCACATTGGAAGATCCTGTTTTTGCCATAGGTGGCTTCAGTTACTTTGCATGGAAAGGCTATCTACTTACGTGTTCAATCCCACATGAAACAGAATACTAATAAAATTTTGGCCAACTTTCTTCCATTTGGGAGTCTGTTTTCAGAGATTTATCAGAATGCTTCTACTTTTCTGCAGCACTCTGGTTACACAAAGTCACCAGAAGTCTCTCTTAACTTCTCAGATGTGGTGAAAGTTTGATCATTCTCCAGAGTAGCAAAAAACAACCAAAGACTACCCATGCCTTAGGCCTCTCTTCCTGTGTGTATTTATTCTGTATGTATTGGAGATGAGAGATAGCTAATTTTAATAAATACTATTCTCTACCGATAAAAGATCGTCTAAAAAGTATTCAACATAACTTGGCAAGCAAGTTAGGAGGGCAGTTTTAAGATGTTTTAAGATGTGTTACCACATGACATGGCACAGAAAAAATGTTAAAGATTTACATTTCCTTTTTGGTTTCAAGTTCAATTGTTTCTTGATTAGAAAGGAAGAAAAACACACAAGAAATGTTAGGGTTTTTTCTTCTGATGGCCTGAAAATGTTCTAAATGCCTGATGAAATTCACTTTGGAGTACTTGAACAAGCTGAAGCTGTTGCTAAACCATTAATATTTGAGAACTCACAGAAGAAAGAGAAGGTCCCAGGGGACTGGGCAAAAACTAACACCGTACCTATCTTATTAAAAAAGAAAAAATATGTATACATATACATCCACACCATCAATAAAATAAGCCTAGTAAAAAGGGTGGCTCGGGGAATTACGATCCAGTTCCCCAAGTCAGTATGTGGAAAGATGATAGAACAGAATATTAAAAAAATTGATTTAAAAGCATCCAGGGGATGTAAGGTGATAAGGAGGGTCAATGTGGATTCATTAAGAACAAATGTCAAAGCAGTCTAATATCCTCTGTGACAGGGTAATTGTCAATTGGTCTGAATTGTAGTACATGATGTTTAGGTTAGATAATAAGGAAAAGAAATCTAATTTTAAGAATAACTAGGCACTGGACCTAATACTTTGGAGGCTGTAGCATCCCATCCACTGGGAGATAATAGACAAATATTTTGCAAAGGATGGGCTCAGTTTGACTTGCCACAGGAGGATGAACTAGATAGCTGTTACAGTCCCTTCCAGCCTTGAATTTCTCTGATCTTGTTAAGATTTCATTGCACAATACAGGTTTGAACTGCTTGGTAAAATATTTGACAAAGGGGATTCCCTAAATTTGTTTATTAGTGTTAGCAGGAGGAAGGCACAACACTTTTCTGCCATTCCATACAGAACTTAAAATGCGAATTTTTTGCTCGCACATTTACATACACAGTATGTATGTACACTATAGTCTCAGGTAGAGGACTTTCACTTGCAGGCTGTTCTTCATGTTCAGTTATGTATTTTTGTAGTGACTCACTACATGTAGGCCCAGAGTATTATTTTCAAATATCTCTTTAAATCAGCAGACTTCAGTGTCCTTACAGAGCCTGTTGGGTGACAGTGAGATGAGTACGACTGCAAGAGCTCTGGCTGTATGGATCGGATTACCAGATCATTTACTGGTTTAATCCATTTTAACTGGATTACAAAACAAGAAAAAACACCTCTGTTTGTACTATACATTTCATTTTGTCTAGCGTTGGCGCAGAAGGCCCCAAAATACAAAACTACCGTGTCACAGATTTCCGCAGGTGGGAATTTTGCTTTTGCATCCTTTCTTTTTGTGAGAGCATAAAAGCATGAACTTTATGCATTGTGTGCAGCTAAAATATAAAACCAACTTTTGCTTTAATCTTCACTGTTACAGTTATCTCATTCCTCTTGTAAAATAATGAGTGGACGCACCCCATTTGGCTTAAAACAACAGATCTATATCCAGTTAATTTGTGGATAAATATGGGTTTCTGCTATTGATGTTTCTCGATCCACACAAAGTGGTTATATTAATACTGAAACATTATTAATCAATAGGTAGCTCTTTAAAAATACATCACTAAGACTAGCCAATTACCTTTAAGTATATATCAAAGGCGACAGAGCAATTTGACTTACACTCATGGTCCATTAGAGAGTTCCAAACATTTTAATTATAAATATATTTTTTCTGCAGTGAAACTTTCAAAGCAAATTCAAATTTCTTATTCTGGCCTCAAAAAAAAAAAAATTAAAAAAAAAACAAAAACAACTCATTCTTCAGTTTTTCAATTTCGTTTCATTCAGGAAAGTATAAAAATATGCTTAAATTAATCGTAGGCTCCTGAATTAAAACTAAATAAACTGTGTATTATCTAATACTCTTTTTAAAACAGTCTGCTCTGTAAGATCACAAAAGTAAGTTGTAAAGACAGATCATGTCGTTGAAGTGTATAGCTCTGTTTGGTTTTATAACATTAATTAACTCTATTGACTTTCAGTGAAATTCCATTATGTCCCCCTCTACCAAAGGAAAATCTGACCAAAGCATATAATCTGCCTATAAATTCTCAGAAATGTGTTCTTAACTCAAAGAATATAGGCTGCAATTTTGGTATTTTTTATACCTTGCTGAACGTTTAAATACCTCTTTGAAATGTAAAACCTACTGCGATCATTTATGGAGTCACTACTGATGCTTCTGCTTTAGGAAGGAAATGTATTGGTTGAAGTAGAGTATTGCATTATATTTTGCAATCAGGCGAGAAACTATATTTTCCTTTGAGATTATCATACCATTCTTCATATAAATTTCTTTAAGTAGACTATTTCCTCTCTGGCTCATGTCCCTCGACAATTATCCAGCATAAGCAATCTACAGAGAACAGTGTGAGGTGTAGCTGATTGTCATTCAATGCAAGTGAAATCTTAAGGTGAACATTAGTCACTCTTTTAGACATGTTAGCTTGAAGTGGAAGCAGTCAATTACAGAGTAGAGGTTTTATGGCTACATTATTACCATCATACTATTAGGTTTTCGGCAGTAGCATTCTGTTTGATCGATCTGTGCCAAGACATTGATGGATAGTTTTGTTCTCCTAATGTCAAATCTGTGGGACTTTTGTACCTTATTTATTTACTGGTACACTACAATACTGTGGGTATTTCTCCTTTCTCCATCATTTTAGCTTTAGCAGCTAATCATGATTCACTTTATTTGACATTCTGGTGTTGATTTCAATAACATTCTTAATCTTTTTTCCCCGTGTTCTTGAATTACAGAGGAAACTATGGTATTGTGTTAGATATACACTTGGATGTGTGAAAGCATCACAGCTGTATGAGGCCTTGGAGTGCAAGAGTTGCAGCTGATGGAGAAACGCACATTGTGCACCTCATGTGCTCGGCGCTGTCTAACATGTAGTGAATTTGGAGATTCCAGTCCCTCCTCAATAGTTTCGTATGTTGTGCTTGTTCTGGGGGTTGGGGCATTTTCTTCTTTAATATTTCATATCTCTTTCAGACCACACAATAATTTTAAAACTTGATTTCCTGCTTTCCTTTTTTTTTTTTTTTTTTTTTTTTTTTCCAGGAAGAACTAATCTTTTTACATATGAAAAAAAAAAGAAGTTAGAAATTTGTAAGAGATGGTAAAGTCAAACCAGACTAACTCAGGGAGAGGATTCTAAAGTAGACAGGAGGGAATGCTGTGGTTTAATTTATTAAATAACATAATGATTTCAAGTTAATAAACCCCCAGTTGCATGTAGGTAAGTGGCATACATCATATACAGCTGCCTTACCTTCATTTTGTACTGCTTTATCTTCTGCACGCACAGTAGGACAGTGACCATCATTAACATTATTAAATCTGTAAGTCAGTATCATTTAAGTTACTTATTTCCAAAGTATCCTATTTCCTCTGTTCCATTAAGTGCACCTGCCTCAATGCACACTTCTCCTTGATCATTGGCTTTTGAAGTCTCAGCAATGAGTCTTAAGACTAAGTGAGCAGCAGCACAGTGACTGCAGTTTACATAAGCTTCCTGAAGCTGATCCACAGTGAACCTATGAATAGACAAGGGTTACCAGGGTTGCTGTCTTCCCAGTGTGGTGCATTTATTTGTATTCAACAGGATTGCACTGGGACCAACTGATAGAGAAAAGAAGAGCAGCTGGTGGTGGATTAACGGGATGAGGTTGTTATTGTTTGGTAGATACGACAGATAACTGCCCCAAATGGTTTTCAGTAGCAGCAGGGAAAGGGGGGTGGTTCGGTGCCCCCACAGCTGCCGTGACTCTTGCTTTTTGCTGACTCTATTGCTCTCTCTGCTGCCGTGATGGCAACCTTCGCCCCACCCCTACTGCTGCTGTCACTAATTGAGCATCTGCCCTGTTTCTGTTACTGCTGCTTTCATTGTGATTTTAGTCTCATCTTTTACTTGTGCTAACGTAATTGTCGTGACCACGGAGACATATGTGTCTACCTGATAGGAGTTGCAGGAGAATCCTACAGAAGGTAGAGCTTTTCGCTTATTGTGCCAGTGTCTTTTCCCCACTCTCTGCTTTCAAATGTTTCCTGATTTAGCCCATCAGATGCTGTTGTCAGATTCGGTTCACAATCACTTCGCCTGTCCTCTGTCCTCTCTCGATTTTCCTTCTGAAAAAATAATACTGTAGAATAAGCAGGATAATTTTTCTACTAAGGTTTTATGTACTTTGACTCTTTTTTCAGGTTATAGCCATCAGGAGCAAGCTGCTGTCATAGATAAGCTAATATATACTCCTGCAGTAGACAGTCAATGCGTGTAAACCATCCTTACCTACACTGGTATTGCTTGAGGCTGGAGTAAGTTACGCTTCAGCAACTCTTGAATTAACAGGTTTTGTCTGTCTGTAGCGATCTCCTGAGTACTACTAGTATGGTAACTCTTGGTGAATGGATTTGTTGGTAGTCTCCATTGTATATCAAATCTAAGAATAAAACAGAATATGTTTAGATATCTAGAAAACATGATTTATGAAGAAAGAATGAATAGATTGGGGAGGAATAGCTTAAAAGAATGAAGTGATGGGAGAGTGACAGTCTTCAAGAAGTTAAAAACCTGTTGCTAAGAGGGTGGAAGTAAAGTTAAGAAAGAAACTGGGATTGTGTTGCAGGAAGTGATAGCTAGAATAGATATGAGGAATAAAAATTAAAGGGAGGTACTAGATAGCTATCTAGAGAGGCTGTGGAGTTATTGAATAACAGGTTAGATCATAGATTATGCAAATAGTTGAGGTGGGAAGAGACCTTGGGAGGTCATCCAGACCCCACTCAAAGCAGGGCCAATTTCCACCCACCACGTAGTTCTCCTATCCGAATCATATTTTTGTCTGATATAATGGCTTTGAGGATATTGTGGGAGATTGTATCGAAAGACATGTCAATATAAATAGACACTCTGCTCTCCCTCTGTCCACTGAACCAGTCAGCTAAATGTCAAAGGCAGTGAGGCCTGATTTGACTTTGGTAAATCCATGCTGACTGTTCTTAATCACTTTCTTGTCCTTCATGCGCATGGATATGGCTTCAAGGAGGGCCTGCTCCGTAATCATCCCTACACCTGAAGTTAGGCTGTTATTCCGTATCTACCTGTTTGTCCTTCTTGAAGATATTTATGACATTTGCTTTACTCCAGTCATCAGGGAGTTTCTGTGATTGCCAAGACCGCATGAGAAGGAGGTCAGCCTCACAGTGACACTGGCCAGATCCCTCAGCACTTTTGCGTCATCCGCTCTGGTCCTATGGACTTGGTTATGTCTAAGACAGCATCAGTCAGCATTTGTACGTTTATAGTTCGAATCAAAGTCTTTCTGAGTCCTTTCCCTGTTGTGTCAGACAATATTCACATTCCCATCTTTGACCCCTTTCCCTTTGGTTTGCCTACTACTCTTTCTTTTGATGTTGAAATAGTGTGGTTTTGTAAGTGTTTTATATGTGTTCACTTCCCATATTTTAACAGCTTTATTGTTTAATGAAGAAAGCAAAACTGAAATATACAGCTTTATTGACAAAGCAATTCTTGGCATGTAGTTGGAACACTAAAAAATGTGTTGGAAAACTTCAAAATACTAGACCTCAACACAGACCCTATGTTTACATTTTATAGCAAATTTTGTGGGTGAAACTGAAATAGGACAAACTACAGGAAAATAATGATCAGGAGCTTAGTATTTTGTATAGTCAAAAAATGTATGGTTATTTTATTGAAATGGTATGTCTAAAAATTCCTATCGCTAATTTGAAATCCAGTTTTAAAGTCTTTTTTTCTGAAAAATGTTTGGAAGTTTGGCTTGGACCTTTGTGAAAGTTCATTTCCTTTTAGTATCTTTCCTCCTTCCATCAGACTTCTTTCCAATCCCATTAAGCTCAGATATCTTAGAAGCAGCCTTAAGGTAGACAAAAAAATTTGGATTTTTTTCTTATACTTACTAATAAATGTATATGTAGCTTTCTTCTGAAATGAGACACAAAGTCAAGTAGTATTGAAACTTTTTATGTACATTTACACGAGTATATAAATGTGTCTGCATATAAATATGCATATACATATGAAAGATGTAGGCCATCTTTATGTAAGAATATACTGTGCTTGCAGTGTATATAGTTGTAGAACTCCTCTGATTTGGTGCACTGGTGTAAAGAAGGCAAAATCTGATGGTGATTTTATCTTCAACAACAGGAAGCTAGTGTGGTTAGAAAAGAGATTATATTCAAGGCCAAAAACCTTTCCTCATGTGAAATCTGTGGTTATTTCAGGTTTTGATGTCATAGCTAAGAGCATATCTGGCCCCTTCTTTTCTGTAACTGGCATTCCTTCAAGAATAAAGCAGTTGTTAGTGAGCAGAGATAGGACTTTGGAATTTCCTGCGCTCCTGCTGTGTAGATTCAAATGCTAAGTTTAAATAATGGATGAACCTAAGATTATTATAATTGATCATTGTATGATTTATATGGAGTAATTATAACTAGGTTGAGAAAGAATTTTCAAAAGCTAGTTTCCTGGTAGCCAGAGCCATTAAATAACAGTGTGCTGCCAAAACAAAAATTAGGTGGGAACGTAGCCACAGAGTTCAGAATGTCTGTCCTCCATCTGATTTATAACTACCCTTATGATGACAGTATCACTGGTATTTTCTTATTAGGAACAGTAAGAGCTGTTTGAATTGTTTTTCTTATCTTTCTAATGGAACTTTGCATTGTTTTAAGCTTAGTCAAGTGTAATAACTGGAAAACTGCAAAAATCTAATGTATAACAAAACTACAAGGTGCCAGAGGTTGAAAAGGTTAATTAAAAGTGTAATGATGGCATTTACTGAGACAGTCCAATTAATCACTTTATTCCAGTGGTCATGTGATACAGAAACCATTGCTACAGATAACTGATTTCTAGTCTGTGCATACATGGTCTGTGTTCGTTAAAATCTGTATTTTTCTACAAAAGGAGTTTTAAGTTTTGATTTTAAGCTACTTTCTGAAAATATTTTTAAATAGTAGCTAATGTTTAACCCTGTATCCTGGCATAACACTCTCTATCTACTCTAGCACTGAACAGTAGGGGAGCATTGCCCCCTTGGCAGTTGTAGTCTTACAGCCCCAGGGGAGGTTTGCTTACAGCTTAATGGGGTTGTAGGTATAGAAGAAATAAAGCACTAGAAATACATCATTATGTAATGTGATCTCTCTGAAACAGTGTATATGACCAACAAAGTGAATTCTCAAGTGTCAACAAGCACATTTAAATGTAATTTTTACCACGTCAACTGGAAAAAGGCAAAAAGAACCTTGAAGGATCAATTACAAGGGTCATAACCTTGTATTATCTGATTTGCTATAATATTCACACAAGCTTTATTGGAATGGAACATAAATTTGAAAAATAGTGAGATTAGAAAGGATTGCAGTACTAGAGCAAAGAGCTAGAAGCTTTCTCCTGGCTTATTTTGCTGGGGCAGCACTTTAGAGGGAGCCCATTATAAGCAGGAGAATAGTAGTTATGTTAACACAGTAATTAATCAAGTCTGAGGAAAAGAGGAAACAAGTTGTGAATTCAATTCTGCAGTAATAAAAAGAAATGCTGAAAGTTACCCTGTAAATTGGCATGACTTTGGTAAACAGTCCCTCACTGTGTCTTGAGAACTTGCATACAGTAAATCACTTCTCATGGCAACCGTGTAGGTTTGAATATTTTCACAGTTTCATTCTCTTTCTGTGTGTGCTAGTTCCTTCCCAATTCTGTTGACTTATTATTTAGCTAATAATAAAATACTGAACAGTATAACATGAGAGCATATGCAGAAACACAGTTCCATTGTGAATATTTCAAGGGAAAATTAATTAGAAGAACTCAGCTGAAACTGTGGTGATAGCCTTCCCCATCACAAAACCAGCCTCTGACTCAATACAGAGCATGAATTGTATATGGAACGACTGGAGATCTCTCCTCCATAAAAAGAAATATATTCTGTATATAGTCCCAGTCATGCATAATCCATCTGTACTGCTAGTGCTGTGTAGGTACATTAAAATGACCTTTACACCCTACAACTCTTTAGGGTAGAACTGAAATCCTTGGTGCAGTAATGTGAGAATCAGTGACTGGATCAGTTTACAACAGCTGGATTTTTCTTTGTTTAGCAGCCTCCAATTTTATTCATACATTTCTGCTTTCTATGTGAGATACTTTGGACACAAGTAAAACTAGCATTAAAGAACCAAGTGCTTGTAACTTAGATTATTGTAAATTCAGAATAACTCCAGTGAATAAAATTGATTTAACTATGCTGATGTGAATATAATGCAAAGCTACCATCTTCAGTACCACATGGAAAGTTAGGAATCCTGGCTTAACCTTTCATTAAATTTGTAGTAGAAATGAAAGGTGATAGATCAGGATATTTTTGTCAGTGAAGACAGAAAGAATTTAAGCAGCAGACCACAATGTTATTAACACTGGGGAGCAGGGTTTCCTCTCCCTCCTAACTCTCATGGAAGAAAAATTTAAATCAGTTCATTGTAGGGTTACAGGACTATCCTCTTTCATAATCTGTAGGTTGGAGTAGATGTACTTCCGCTTCAGCCACCTTGGAGTTATCTGCTTGGCCTTTCCCCACTCCTTCCCAGATAAGACTGAAAGTACCAAAGGAAATCTTAAGACATTATTTCTCTTATTTCATCAGCACATATCCAGCATAGCAGTTTTCTCTTGCAATCTTTATCTGCAATGTCTGCTACCTGCACCAGCAAATGGTCAACTAAAGGTATGACAATCTAACTGCAAATGGAGATGAGAATCTTGCGAAGTATGAGAGCCCAGATCCAGTGGTGAACTGGGACAATGCAAAACACAGTGTGTAGGGAGTGTGGTCCTCTTAGAATTAAACATCCAGGAACAGACCAAGTGATGGATTTATGCATGTAAAAGTCAGGAGCCCCTGCTTCTGAGCAGTATCTAAAATCTCTGGTAAGATGTGCAGAATCCTTACAAAGTTCACAGGAAATTCTGTATAAAAAAAGACCACCACCACCACCACAATAAAAACCCTGCACAATAAATGTTTAGATAGACAATAGGAAATACAGAAACTGAGATTCATTGGAAGGCCTTGGATTCACGGCTTCAGGCAGCAGGTGCATCTGTCCATGCAGCAATCAGTGTCTGCTCCTTGGAACAGAGAGCCTCTTTGGAAGAACTGAGCAGGCCTCAGTCTTTTGTTAAAGGACACCTAGCAGAAGAAATTATGGTGCTTTATTCATTGAGATAATGATCAGAACAGTCTTTGAGGAAGAAGGAGACCTGTTCTCTTCTCTACAGGTTTTCACAAAGCCTTGGAGAGTACCCTAGGGAGTAGGCAGCAGGTTGGTCTGGAAAGAAGAGGAGGAATTGTGCTATAGAAGGGACTACGTTGGTTTATAAGGGATTAGATGAAGAAAATGCAAGTGGGATCATGCCTCTGCAGACTTGCAATTAAGGCAGTCATCTTCAGGGAAGGAATCCTGGTTTCCAGTCATTGCTTTTGTAAGAGAAATAACTCTCTTTCCTGGGCACAGGCCAGAACCCAGCAATCTGCCTCCCAGGGAGAGCTCTAATTCTTGGGCTGAAGCATCATGCTCTCTCTGGTGTTTTGCAATATGCTCTGTTTCCTGTGCACCTTCCTGAGAACGCCCTACGGTAAGGTGATTTGAGAACACGTGGGAAATAAGAAAAGTGTTTCTGAATATCCATGTCAAGGAAGGCAAAGTCTCCCTGATCCTGACTGGTGATTCACCACTGGACTCTCATAAAAACAAAGACCAGGGCATTTTGAAGAAAGACTTCAGGCACAGCCGTTGTCCCGAACATGGTAGTTGAGTGATGAACGCTTCCAAATCATGTCTTCTGGTTCACACTAAACAATCTTAGTGTTCGTGATCTGTACAGGACTCAGACAGGAGATAATCTTTATCTGCTCAGGGTAGATCTATGAGTATTTTCAGAAAAGAAATTTAGGGGTCTGTGGGACTTGCGATATCAAAGACTTGCATGCCCAGCACTGGGGAGGACTGACCAAGAATTTAAAATGTTACTGCTTTGGACTCAGGAACCTGAAGTCTCAGTTTAGGCAGTTTTGTTTGTTTAGGTCCTTTTGTTGCTCCAGCCCTGGGTATGCTCTTGCCTCAACATCCTTGTCACCTGCATGCCTAGTGCTGCCATCTGTTGTAATTTCATCATGAACCTTGTCATATTTCATAGTACTCTGAAAACGTTGCGTATACGTGATAATTAGCTTTAATTTTAAAAAGTAAAGCACCTATTTTTTGTGATTATAGAAAACGTTTGAAGTAGTCCTGACTATTCTCTAGAGGCTGAGTAGAAGACAAGTAGAACCTCAGAATAACGTGAACATATGTGTATCAATCCCATGTTTTTTTCAGGGATGACTTGTTTGTTATCTGTCATTTGGGATTAGAAAGAATTTGTCCAAGAAAATGGTAGTTTATTTGAATCCGTTAAGATACAGATGACAATATTGCCCATGTTTTCCACATCTTTTTAATCTGCTCTTCTTACAAAGCACAAGCACCCCATAGTGTGGGGTGAACCCCATAGCAGCACTTTTGTTAGAATGGGGTCGTGGTTCTCCTCCTTATCCTGGTCAGGTTTTGTTTCCTATATATGCAATATAGGAATATATGCAATATATATATGCAGTATTCTGCACCTGCTTTGGAGTAGGCCCATAGCCATACGGTCACCTCTATTACTTCGCAATTTTGCCTACCATCACATTAACATTTACTTCTCTCTTTACAGCCCTCTGTGCACTAAATACCCCAGAAAGCCTACTAATACTAGTTACTTGTAAATAGTTATTGTAATTTTAATAGCAACCTCAGTAAATTGCTTTTTATGTACTGTGAGAAAAATTGAAAACTGTGTCCATTTTGCTGTTTAATATGAATGTTATAGAACTCCTATAACATGCAGTTGCACTCCTTCAATGTAATGGGAGCATGAATAAGCTCCCAGCATCCTCTGAGAATCCCTTCTTGTGCACCATGGGGTTAACAGAAGTTGAGGAGACAGCCAAAGGCTCAGTAGGTGCAGAAATGAAGTAGAGATGGAAATGCAGGAAAGATGAAAGGTGAAGGTGAAGTGACTGTGAAAGAGAGTGAATCATAAGGAAGATCACACAGGGCAGAGGAAGCCCTATTAAAACTTTAGAAATATCTCTGGTTAAAAGACTGTAGCATCTAGCTGGCTTTTTTCTGCTGTTTTATCCAAGTCTGAATGGGGGCTTGAGTCCAGCACTGCTGCAGCTGTAAAAACGATGGGCCAGGGTGCGGGGTTTCGGGAGATGAGAAGTATTAAAGTTGTTGCAGCTTATACTGTAATACAAGGCCCATCAGTAAAATATATCAGAAAAATATACCTTGTAGGCAAGTGTTACAATCACAGTTGAAGAGCTGGGAGATGGTTATCCGTACAGCGGTAAGTAAGTATCTCTCAGCCAGTTGTTGCTGCCCCAGAGTTTCTGCCTCGTTATGCAGCAAACTCCCAGGTAGGAGGATGTTTTTAGGCATCCTCACTCTATGGGTGTGGGGAGCTGCTGCTTGCCCACCAAGGCAGCAGCTCCTGGCTCCTGCTGCACCATGACTCTGCCTTACACTGCAGCAGGCTGGGGCCCATAGCTGCAAAGCAGCTCGCAGCTACTGGTGACTTCTGAGAAGGGGCTGCATCCCAGTGTGTGCCCACCTGCCCTGCTGGGCCCCTTGCCGCAGGTGGGAACCAGCGCCTCGCGCGCAGGCACACGGCATGGCTTACCGACGGGCTGCAGGTTGCTTACCTGGGGGTCTGCAGTGATTTGGCAGGAGCTGAGGGCTGCGTGGTTTGGCACAGATTTCCACAACGGGCCCCAGGCAAAGCAACTTGTGAGAGAGGAAGCTCTGGGTGGGGAAATGGCGGTGGGCAGGAATCTTCACTTGTCCCAGGCTGCTGGTCTGAGTGCCCCCCGTCCATACCCAAGTGCCCCAAGGGAGGGGGAACTGGAAAAGGATCTCCTTACACAGACCTTTCCTGAGGGATGCTGGCAGGAAAAGCAGCTCTGGATTAGATCCATTTGCTCTTAACATAGTCAGTACCTAGTGAGAGCCAAACTTCTGCCTGTCTTAATAATTTAAGCTTTGCAGAACAGAAGCAGGGTGAAATTCTGACCTTATGTATTACTGCTGCGTAAGTAATCCTCAAAAACATTCTCAGTATTGTTAACTGTTTGTAGCTACCACAGGGCTTAGGAATAATTACATTGTACTTTTGCAATAAAAACAAAGCAGAAAGTGTGTTCTGGATTGTAAATTTTGCATTAAAACATGATTTAAAAGCTTGGGAGAAGTTGGCACTAACGAGAAGTTTAGACAGTCTCATTTAATTCAAGTGCAGTAGATGTAGATCTCTTATATGCTGTATGTTAGTCTTGGTTATAAAAGGTAGAAATATTTGTATAATGTGATGATAAATATGCCAAAAACAATAGCTGGAGACATATGTATCAAAATAGAAAAGGCGTGTGGCAACTTACAGCCAGGGGTAGTTAAAAACAAACAAACAAAAAAATCTGGTCCATGTTCAGAGTTCACATGTGGAGGAACGCAAGTCTTGGGTAGATGCAAATTGTGTAAAAGATAAGAATGAGCATAACTATTGTTTATGGACAATTTGCACCTAATTAAACTTTCCTTCAGGATAACTTTCACTGCTGTTTGCATTGTCAGTGAATTTGGCTTATGCTGTTTTTTAGAAAGCTTCGTTAGCATCTCCCTTTTGATTTTTGAGGTGTTCATATTCACAGCTCTTTTTAATTCTGTAGCAGCATTTACTACAACTTTGGACCCTTAATAGAAAACGTTTATATGCTTATTAGTAAAGAGGTGCTTTATTACATCTTTTTTTTTTTTTTTTAAGAATGCTTTATAATATATCATACGGTAAGTTGATGTCTGTTTGCATTGATATACACCATTCAGCGCTCTTCCACAGAATCTGGTTTTAAAGAGTGGAATTCAGCGGTTGACTCCCAGGCACAAATAACCATGTAATTACTCTGCAATCACATCGTAATTAGCACGTGCTATTCATATATTGCATAATTATATGCCCTGCAGATTACATAGTAATTATATTTGTATCAAACATATAATTCTATATAGTGTATCACAGGAAAAAAACTTGGAGAGATCATACTTAAGATTAAAGGTATATGTTAATATAATGCAACATTTTATATGAAAATGTTACAACTTTATGAGAGGTTTGTGTTTTTGATAACTTGTCTCTTCTGCATCTGGTTTGGCTTAAAGTGGTAGACTCCTATAACAAGAAATGTTTAGCTGTTAATTTATAGTCAAATGTTGCATGTTTATAATTTTGTAGTGTGTGGAGATAAGCAGAAATTTGCAGTCTGTTGTGCAGGACGCTGGGATTGGGAAAGATTCAGTGTGTGGATATTAAATACACAAATGCTAAATATCTGAGTGTAGTTACAGCATATCACTAGAGTGAAAAACAAACGTAGTGCATTTTATTTATGCATTGGGTCGTTTCTGGACGTCTGAGGTGCACAGGGTAGTAGCAGGTAATACATTTGCATAATACTAAGTGTATGTTAGCATCCAAGAGCAGTCTCAGGCACAGTTGGTTCAATCAAATGCAGTAACTCAGCATGCCATGTCAGCCAAACTGCATCATCTTTCCCTGTTATGAAAAAAGAGAAAGGGTTGGCATCTTGGTCAGAGAACGAGGGACAAAGTGCTATATGAATGGATAGGAAGGGCACTGAGTTGTAGAAAGGCCTTGGACTGAGTTTTTGGGAAAAGATGGAAGATACAGAAAAAAAGCTTTTTTGAGAGGTGCTTAGAGCTTTACATCTTGTTTGAGATATCTTACCTTTGCCTGTCCCTCCTAAGAGGTTGCTGCAATGTTTTCGATATTTGCAAAATATGTATTGTTTAGCTTGCAAATTCTGTAGCAGTGGGAAATTAATGTGTTTTCTTGGATCTGTGATGTTGGCATTCCCATTATCCAAAGCAACATTATAATTATTCATAATTGAATTTCGTACTCTAATGCCAGTAGCCATCATTTTCAAGCAAAGCATATGTTGGATTTTAATATCTGGATAATGTATTGCAAGATTAAATATGTAATTGTAGTCTTAAATTTTATCTGAGTTTAATGCTTTTCCTATAAATTCTTATAGTGTGTGCATTTGCATGTGTATGTGTAAGGGAGTGAGGCACTCCTGGTTTTAAAATGTTTCTTTCACAGCGACTTGTTAATTTTATGTCAGCTTCTACAAAGCTTGTAAACTTCATAAAACTTTCAGGGTTCAGGTGGCATCTATAGGTCTTATGAAAGTATCTTGATCTGAGCCTGGAGCTCACAGACCTTCCGGGTGGCCTCAGAGCCCTCACAATTGTGGGGCCGCACCTGCTTGCCTTTCTGGCTGTGCGGGCTGTTTTTATACCTCAAAAACTGTAGCAACGGGCATGTGGCTTTTACATTCTGCAGAATACACAAATTACATTTAAATGCTCTTTCTTGGTGTAGACACTGAATGTCATTTCTACTGTTGAAGGAAAAAATAAAAAATGACAGAGTAACTGCTTTCCAAAACCAGAGTTAGGAGCCCATGGTCTAACTGTGTTCTTGTGCAACAGGCCAAATCTATCCCTTCCAATTTACCAGTGATTTTAATAGCATTTAACTGAGGCCAAGTCTTACCCAATTTTCATCCTGCATGTCAGCTGCAAAGAAGATGAAGTACAGCCTGCCTGGTGTAGTCATCATTTATTTGCCAGCATTTTGATCGTAACGCATGCCTGTGCTCTTGTTCGCTCATTAAGCCATTACCCTAAGAAACATAAGGACTGGTTACGGTTTCTGGCACTGAAAGTTTTGTATGTAACAAATATATGATCAGGATCTCATTAACACAATGAAATAAACACAAACGTCAAAACACAATATAAATGTGACACGTTTCTTACTGCTGTTGTGTTGTTTTTTCTAGTGGAGCCAGTACTTTCAAAGGGGAACAATTGCTTGGATGCAGCAAAAGCTTGTAACCTAAATGATACCTGCAAGAGGTTCAGATCTGCTTACATAACCCCCTGCACCAGCAGCACGTCTAATGAAATCTGTAACAAGCGGAAGTGTCATAAGGCCCTCCGGCTATTTTTTGACAAAGTTCCCCCAAAGCACAGCTACGGGATGCTCTTCTGCTCCTGTCGAGACGTAGCCTGTACAGAAAGGAGACGGCAGACTATTGTTCCTGTGTGTTCATATGAGGACAGGGAGAAACCAAACTGCCTGAATTTACAAGAGTCCTGCAAGAAGAATTACATCTGCAGGTAAGATAGCACATGGCAGGGGAGTGATTAATGAGGTGCCAGAGAGAACTTTTTGGTACTGCTGGATTTGCCAGGACTAAGGGTCAGAATATCCACTAGGGAATAGGATGAGTCAGGGAAAGCAGCAAAAGCCTCCGACATCCCTAATAGAATAACAAAAGCCTGCATCTGGTTACAGTGTGTGCCTTCTCCAAAACTGTTCACAGCTACTCCCTCACATTAAGGAAGAATTTTTAAACCCCAGGTTTAATTTTTACACATCTCTGTTGGAAATGTTTTCATTAGGTGTCTCTATAAAATGATGTCTCCAAGTGACTTTTATGTCCCATTGGTAGCCAGGTGAAAATAGAATTATTCATTATAATGGGATTTGTTGTCATTGTAATCTAGCAGGTGAGCACTAACGACAGTGGATGCAAGCTGCATGGTGGACTTTGTATATGGTCACAGTACACAGACTACTCGCAGGCTTTTGCTTCATGGAAAGAAAAGGAGTCCACATTTATGGACTAGATCCCACTGTCTTGTTAGAGCTGTTTTAGGCTTGGAATTGCTTTATCTCACAAAAGTGCTGGGCTGATGTAACTGGAGGGTCATAGATTCAGTGACCTGATTCCAGTCTCTTCCCCCTGCGTGTTCAGCACAGAGGCAGCACAGAGCGCTGCTTTGCACGACAAACTGGGTCCTTCTGCTTTTAGCAAGTTCTCTGCAGGTTGTCACATGTTTCTCATTCAGTGGCATACAGGACCTCCTCTGCCTGGAGGAAATGCTTTATTCCTACTTCGCATTATGTATGTTTATATAAGAACGCTGTTGTGCTAATGTTGTGTTTATGAAGTTATGCCCAAGAATCTTGCTCCTTTCTAATGTGTAAATTCCTTGTAGATTATCAAAATCTGTGAATTAGCAAATAAGGAAATAAACACTGTTGTAAAATGTCAAGGACACTGAAGATATGTATATATATGTCTTGATAAGTACCTACATATGCCTGCTAAAGTACTTTGAAGTTCATATATGAGATCTCCACTGGTGATCTTAAACTTGTAGCCACAGCACCTCACACGTGCCCGAGGTGTTGGCAGCGGAGCAGGCAGCAGCACTCTGCCCTCCGTGGCTTGGGGGAAGTCAGGAGCCACTTTCATGCTGACACAAGCTAGAGCAGCTTTAACTAAGGGCAGGGTTTTCATTGTAGTTCAGTGAGTTACATTCATCACCTTCATGGCTACTGCAGTTTGTGGAAGCTGGATACGGGTTCTGGAGTCTGAACCACCTGTTTTCCATTTCCACGTTGTGGCATTAGTCTTTTTGCTTGTATGTATTGTTTTACCTAGATTGTCTTACTTAACACAGGCCCTGTTAAGTTACAGCATCTTTAGCATGCTTTCTGCCAAAATTCCAGTGTGTTACGGTGCCAATGAAATGGGGGAGAGGATTTTTTATGGAAACTTCCTCCAGTTACTCAGGCTCTGGTGCTCAGGAATTGCTTAGTTAAATTAATGCCATCACTTCTCTTAGGACTGTGTTTCCCTTTGGTCAGCTTTGATCTAATGTCTCAGTTTTTAATGGCATTTTGTTTAATCTGACTTCATGAGCCTCATGTTGTGCTTTCTCCATTCCAGAGCTGCAGAACAAAGCTTGGTATAATGTCTGCTCCTGTCACCCAAGTTGCAGTTGACGCTAGGGTGAAAATAGATTTCTTTACAGGTTCTTCCCCTGGCTTCTTTTCTTTAAAATGCCAAATTAAAACGTTTGGACTCTTCCATGTCGTGGCGAGGCCTGGCTGTCAGGAGCAGGGCAGTGCTGGTGAGAAGGAACGGGCGGGCAAACGGCTGCAGGGCCGGGGCAGGGTCAGCCAAGTGCAGCACTTGGTCCTGCACCTGGGGGTGCAGCAAATGTCATGGGTTGCTGGCGGTCATCCCATGTCGATGCTAACGCCTCCTGGGCTGTTTAAACCTCTAACATATTTAGTACCCTCCCTCTCTCCTGTCTCAAAGACGAGGAATCGGCAGCAGAGCTATTCCAGTCTATCCATAATGTGGTGAAAGGCATTTTGTCTCTGAATTGTTGTGCACTTAGAGGGAGCTGGTGTGGTTTGTTCTCTGTGATCTGCAGGAAAGCAGGGACTTGGGCAGGGGAGGAAAGAAAGGGAAGAAGATATGACATCTCCTCCCTGCTATTGAAAGTATTGGCATTGATAAATATCAGTCTACATAGTAATTCCAGACGTGTTTAGAATACTTAAAAGCAGTAGTCGCTAGGCCTATAATTGTAACTCTGATAACTTCTATTTCATTTTGAAATCAGAAAAAGTATCTAAATGAGAGAAAAAATTGAGACTATGTGCTGACTACTGTGAAACCGAGTCATTTAGAAACTATTATTTGCATGGCTGTTACATCCACTAGAGCTTCTTCATAATGCCAGGCAAGACAAGGGGGACAAATTCTAAGGGGTTCTTAGGGGTTCTAAGGGGTTTCTGAAAGTAAATGTCTTCCAAATGCTGCTCACTCAGAAATGCAAGATTTGAATCTGCCCATACTTCATATAAAATATCACTTGGGCCCATGCCCAAGTATGTATTTAAACATTCAGTTTCAGATGCTCTTTAAAAGCTTTGTTTTGGATGCACATATCACTGAATCTTTTTTTTAACCAGAATTAAGAGCAGGGAAGCAATTCAGCCAAACAGCAGGTACCACTAACTGAGATGGCAGGACACTGATTTTTTTTTTTTTTTCTTTTTTATTCATTCATTGATCTGTTATGTAGCATAAAGTCATGATTGAGGGAAAAAGGGACCAGAAATGTCAGGAAATGCAAGTAAGCCCTGACCTATGTAAACAGTCCTAGTTTTTCAACTTCATCAGAATATGGAATGGTTCATTTTCATTATCATTCATTATCATTTTTCTGCTGTGTCTCCTTGTACGCCAGGCCATATCCCACTTTGAAACTGATTCGAGGCTCTCAGGTATGCCTGTCAATTCTAACTGAAAAAAAAGAATTCTAATGGCTTCTGTTTTTTTGTTTGTTTGTTTGTTTGTTTGTTTGTTTTTTCATTATGAACATAGACAAAACTTCTAAGGAAAGTCATTGTATTGTCAAAAACTTTCACCAGTTGTCCTGGAATAGCTCAAACCTCTGAGGAAACTCCTATTCTGATTACTTCAGCCACAACTTAAACTTCAGAAAGTTGACTGGTATGTTTTAGAAATATCATTCTGCTGTAAAGGCAGGACAGTGTGCTTCATTTTTGCCAGTATCATATTGGACAGTATATCAAAATATTATTTTCTTTGAGTAATGAAAGTGTGAGTCATTAGTTTGGTCTTTTTAATAATTGTTGTTTTGAATTTGCATACTCCCTCTGTCTTCTGGATATGTTCATCAAGCACTGAGCAGAATGATAATGATGCTGGCACATTACTTATTAACAGAATGGAAAAATAGAACAGTATTGATACAGTCATGTGCTGTAAAGATCTGGAAAGAAGGGTAGAATTTCTTTTTTTTTTAAAGACTTTTCAGGATTTTTTTATTATTTTATTTTCTTAAATAAGAATCTAGTAATAGGATGTAAGTTTCTTGTTCTCCACAATTGCTGTACTCAAAATGGTGAAATAGCAAGAAGGTAGTTCTTGACTCATTTCAGAATATAAACACAATAAAGATATTTTTGGCACTCTGTATTCAGAGAGCCAAATCTTTATAAATGTGCTTTCATTGGCATTCATTGGCATGTTCTCACCCCTAGTACAATTGCTTGGGAATACTGCTGTCAACAATTTCTGGTCACCTATCCTATTTAGTCTTAATTTGGTGCAAGAACACGTTCAATTCTGTATGAAAGATATCTGCACGTACAGTTATAAGAACCTTGTGTGAAGATATGCAGACATTTTCATCAGTGCGTAAAATACCTCATTCATAGTAAAAGCTAGAACAAAAGCTCAGCTGCTTGCTGTGTTTCCTGAAAACGTAAGAAACTTGCCAAGAAATTAATTTTCCTTCTTTATATTCTGTTGAAATTTCTTCTGATATTTTACCACGGAAAGGAAGCCACTATAGCTGTGCTTGTTTTCTGTAAGTCGTGTGCAAATCTGTGAGTGCTTCGTGCCAGCATCAGTTTGTGAAAGTGGCTTCTCTGCACAAGACTTCTGGGCCTGTAACAGGTAGCGTTACGGACTGCAAACCGTACACCCTCGCGGGTAAGATTTGCCAGAGGAGGGGGTGGCTAAAGACTGTAAACAAGTTTGTGGAGAGATGTTATACATGTGCAGCCAGCCTTCTGCGTCCTGCTATAGAAGAGGGGGAGCCCAGCCTCTTGTGTTAGGAGGGAGGATTCTTCAGCTGCAGCATTAACAAGTAGCAGGGAGGAGGGCACGCAAGGGATGTGTGGGGGAGAGAAGAGGTGGAGAAGAGATAGGCCTTTTTCCTCAATTTTTCTATTCCTTAGGTTTCTCTTTCATTTTTCCTGCTTCCTCCCTTTCTTTACCCTCATTTGGTTTCAAACTAAGACAGGGGAGATTTAGGTTGGATATTAGGAGGAAGTTTTTCACTCAGAGGGTGGCGAGGCACTGGAACAGGTTGCCCAGAGAGGTTGTGGATGCCCCATCCCTGGAGGCATTCAAGGCCAGGCTGGATGTGACGCTGGGCAGCCTGCTCTAGTAGTTGGCAACCCTGCCCAGAGCAGGGGGGTTGAAACTAGATGATCTTTAAGGTCCTTTTCAACCCATGCTGTTCTATGCCTCTTCCCCTTGCTTAGTCTCCTTTCATCTCCTCTTCCCAGATGCCCCAGTCATTATCTGCCTTTCACTGCCTCTCTGCCACATTTGAATCCTCTCCATTACAGCTGCTTACAGTCCCTCCTCACAGCTCTTCTGCGCGCAGCTCTTTTCCTCCCTCAATATCCTGCCACAGTCCAGTGATCATTTGTAATTCAGAAGATGAGAGGGAAAACATAGGTGCTTGCTCCCTCCCTGAGGCCTGTAGCTTGTCCTGGTTACAATGCAGTTGGCCAGCTGCTGAGCCGGACTGCTTGGTGTCTGACTGGCTGTAGGTGTACGCGTTAGAAGGACACCCACTGGGTATTGTCATGAAGGACACAGTAGCATGGTACAGTTCTGTGTAACAGAGCTGGATTTGCTTCCCTCCAGGGTATTTATATCAGTTGGGCACTTGAAGCTGTCTGGCAGCTCCTTGAGATTATTGTTTTGCTGTGGGTATGCAAAACCAGGACAACAACATAGTTTTTGTAATGCTGTTAAGGACATTAGAACAGGGATGCTCTTGATTTCTAGAGACGTGCAAGCTGTGTCTATATTTTATGTTTGGAGACAGAGTCAGTGAGTGGGCGAGAAACCTCATGTGCTGCCTGACTCACCCTGCACTGGATGTAGGATGTCTGCAGTGTAACGGGGTTAGCCTGGGCTCGGGCTACCTGCAGGGCTCTCTGCTCTCTGTGTGTGATGTCAGGCTTGGCTAGGAAAGGCCACCTGGCTGCACAGGGCCAAGTGAGGGAGGAAAAATGGCAAATCTGGCTTTTAATGAATGAATTAAATGAACTGATAGTGAGGAATGATCACAGTTCAAAAAATTCGGATGATGGTGTCTGGGGGGAGGTGGGACAGAAGCTGGTGTGCTTGGCAGTGGACACATGATGGAGTAGTGAAGTTTGGGGTGTAGGGGGAATTGCTAGCCTGGAAAAAAAATGAATGCAGACTCTGCAAAATAAACAAAAACCTTTCAAGTCAAGGAAAAGTAAAGTGGAAAATGGCGCAATATCTTTTTTTTTCTTCCTTTTGAGTCCCTTACATGATTCGTTACACTGATGTCTTTCGTTAGACAAGTAGACATAGTATTACTCTCACTAACCCCAATACATTTAAAATTTCTTCCCTCTGAACAAAACTCAGAAGGAATCAAGCAGTTCCTCCTTAAAACATATCCATAAATGCCCTTCGAATCTAAAAGTCAGAACACCCAGCAAACCAAGAATGCTCTGTCCCTGTTAAAGTGTAGATAGATCTCATTCTGCAGTGCCAAGATCTGCTTGGCCAGTCCCCATTCATACTCTCTCTGTTCTGCTTAAGAGGGTCTTGAAGATTAAAAGCTTGCTGGATGATTGACATTTTTGTGTAAGAAGCAAAGACGTGAGCAAGGATATAGTAATTAGAAAAATGGCTCAGCTGTGTTCCTGCACCAAACTTTCACATAGCTTTGTGCTTTAACAGCAAGGAGATCCTCAAGCACAGGGGGGTTTATGCTCTAAGAAGCAGTAACCAGACAGTATCTTCACACTGAGGTCCTTTGGCAGGCAAGCTTGAAATTCTCCAAACAGCATTTCTGCAGCCAGCTAGAGTCTCCGCTCATTCCTGAAACCCAGTAACCACGAAAAGGTAGTGTAATTCTTTTATGCCCGTTGTCTGTAAAACAGAAGCTATGCCTCAGCATTGTCAGAGCTCCTTGGTTCAGCTGTTGTGCATGGTGTAGCTTCGGTAGTATCCCTCAAGTTGCTGAAGTCCTGCTATTCCTTCCTGATTATTTTTTTAAGGATAACTGTGGCGCTGAATATTCATTATTACCTTTCTACAGAGTTACAAAAGTGAAAGAAGGAATAAAGTATCTATTGCTACAAAATCACAAAATAAACTTGGATACAAATTATTAGACTTTTATGGACTGTGTTGAGATACCTGATCTTTCACGTCAGTCCCTTGTTAGCCAGAACAATGCAGTGGGTTAAAGTACTCACAGCCAACGGTAAACTTTAGCTCTGAGAACTTGGGGTTATTTGTATCATCCACACATGGTCCTTCCTCTCTGTGTATCATTGAGAAGGAAAAATTGCCTGTATAATATTATAAAAACAAAGAATACAGATTAGAAACATGAGCCAAGAAGGAGGTTACAGCAGGGGGAATTTGGACCATTTTGTTTTGTTCCTTTAGCATGCAGGACAGATGAAACTACATTTGTTAATGAAGCAGTTTCACCCATGTTTAGTCAAAAATTCTGAAAGCCAGGAAAGTTAGATTTGACATTAAACTTTAATAGAATCTAAATTTGGAGCTACTCGTGTTCTTACGGTTAAGCAAGCTCTTAATTGCTTTGCTGGATGGGGTTCCAGTAAGAGTACTGCTACCACTGATTTGTTGAATTGTTAATTGAGAGATTTTTGTAGAGAGCAGAAGTTCAGCATCCACTGGTTTGCATGAGTAGTTTCCACTCACTAATCTGTTAAATCTGTTGAAGAGAACATTTTTGATCTCTTTTAATATACACTCAGTCACATTTGGCTAACCTGCTGTTTCTGAGGCAAAGAAAGGATGTATATATCACACAATAGCATTCTCTTTAATAAATCAAAATGTTTCCTCATTTACCTCAAACCACGTATATACTACAGGCAAGAAGCCGCAGTATGTTTAATGTGAATAACAGAGACATTATATCAAGTCCATTCCCAGTGTACTTCCTCTGACATCAGTGACTTCAGTGGATTTATTCCAGGGATGAGTTTGGCTATTCCTTTTCTGTGTAGGTGAATCTTCAGGCAGTGCTAATTAAAAGAATGTCAACTGATTTTACCATTTCATTATGCTGGACTTTGTAAAGGTTATTTATATCACTCTACATCAGGCCCCAGTGAGAGGATATTTCTGGTGGCAGTTCATCTATTAAAATAGCTGCAAGATAATGTAAGCACTAGAACTAAAAATAAAACTTTGTTTCTCAACAGAGCAAGTGACAGCCACATGCATATTTTCAAATTTTAGCATTTTAGTGTTTACTGAATAGAAATTGCATTGCTTTCATTATGTTTTAAGCACTACCATGCTAACGATGGAGTAACTGCTGTTAAGTAGAAAGCTATATGTAAATGCACCAGTATCTGCAAAGACTTCTCAAAACAGAAGGTAGTTGTTTCCTAAGCTTCGAATATCTCCTGGCTTTATAGCAAGTGACAAGGGAAAGTTTTCTAATGTGTATTTACTGTTGAATATAGATTTTCTGTGTGAGCTGAATGTGACCTTTGCCAAAGATTATTAATAGATGCCCTTACATTCATGTATTTATGCTTATATTTGTTCAAGCACATACTATAACCCATTAAAACAATCTTTTATATGATAAAGCCCAGATGACTTAAACCTCTGTTAAATTAAAACTTGACTGTACCATTTGAGTATTCAGTTCATTTTCTTTTGTTCCAATTCAAGCACAAACTGCAGTCCTCTCAGTTATGATGCTCCCTTTTCTAATTAGGCCTTGTGAAATGCTGGAGATATGTCTCAGTAACTGGTCATCATGCAACACTGCAAAATATTTTTCAAAATGGACAGTGTCTTTCAGAAGAACTTCTGTAAACAGCTGGATATATCACAGGCTGTCAACTCTCTTAGCCACAGTGGCCATGTTCAGTTTTTTGACAGTGGAGATTAAAAAAAAACAACAAACCTCTTAGGACATCTATGTCATCCTTAACTGGTAAAAATGATTTATTTTCCAATCTTATTCTGTAAATCAGTGCTTTTCTTACTAGCATTGTACATCCACATATCTTCTAAAAGCAAGCAAAACATGTTGAATAAGATCAATGCTGTACTGGTTTGCTAGTGCCGGAACTTGGGGACTTTCTGTTTGATGGGACTGTTTTGTGCATGACACAAAAAGCTTCCCACAAAAGAGACTCTAATCTGCTTTTATCTGCAGTGGTTCTGATTTGAAATTTGTTGTCTGACTCCTGAAGTTAGAACAGCTTTTAGCGTATCTTCAGGATGAGTTTCAGCTATGTTGGCTGCGGGCACTGCACAATCGAGTGCGAGGACGCGCTGGGCACCCTTTCTCTCCTTTAGTCAGGAAAGGCTGGGATGCCACTGCACAAGCCTCAGTGCCACTGAGGGATGTTGGAATGCAAAAAGAATCCCTACATAACCTTAGGAAACCTGATGATCCAGGGCATCGTGTTTTTGCCAACAGGAACTTGTCTGGTAAACAGAGAACCTAGGTGCTTGTACTGGATGCTTTAGATTATTTTCTGTCTCCAGACTCCACAAGAATTTCATGCTTGAGCCAGCAATATTCTATTATAGTTTATTCAAGTGGTTACAGAGAATATTGTTGTCATTGATGTCTTTCTCAGGTACTTGGAACCACATCCTTTGAGTGTGCACTCATGATATAGTTGTTAATAAACACCTAAGCATCCAGTGAAACACTCAAGGACTTGCAGTGCCACTAATTTCTTTGGCTTGCTTTTTGAGCGTGACAATGATTTTCTTAGGTTTCCAGTCTGTAATTCAGACACTCCTGTCTGCCCAGCTAATGAAGTGAGAACAACTCTATCCGTAATGGACTAGTTCTTTCCTGAGTAACTTGCTATCAAGAGACACTCTGAGGCTTGGACATCTTTAAACATGACAGTCGTTTATATGTAGAAGCTTAAAATTAAACAGCATAAAGGAAATGAAATAAAATGAAAATATACAAACTCTTGGTACTCTGAACGTAGCTAGTGGATTTGTTCATGTTATTGGAGAGCTTTGGTACAGATAGACTAAATAGAAATCTTACCAGCATCTCCGGATAGAAATTGTGGGCTGATGGTTCAGCCTATCATTTTGTAGAAGATGCTCAGAGAAGTGTTTTCTTTGCAGTTGAGAAGACAGAAACACATTATGCATGCTTAAAGTCAATGCAAGGAAACAGAGCCCCACAAAACATATTTAATATAGGTTTGATTTCCTGTGGAATGCTTTCCAGATGTTCTCTCAAACAGGCCTCTAAAATATGGTCTGAGGTAATTTTTTTGCAAACAGAAAGAGAAAATTCTGTTTTGTGTCACTGCATCAGAAAATCACTGTTCTAATTCTTTATTGCATTACCTTGTGCTCAGGATTTGCACCATATTTTTCAAAATTGGTTTTATTACACAAAAGGTCAGTAGTATAAAAATATTTATACTACCCAATTGCAAATAAATCATACTTATTTAGAACCACATTTGAGCTTAGTAGCTTTCCTGAAACCCAAAGGAGACCTAATATATTAAATTAAAATTGCTCTAACACGTGACTTTGAGTTACTTAGAAGCTGTAACTAATGCTGGTAAACTATGAGATTAGTGTTTTGGTAAGGTCTTCTGCTTTGCTGTGGCAGATATTGTGTAAAAAGGTGTAACCGGTCCCTAGCAGATAACCTGAGCAATGGGAAAGGATAGCATTAAAGGAAGATGGTATGTGACTTACTTTATTATGCTTTGTTTAAGATACAATAATAGAAAATGGGCATGGAGTATGTTTATTTCAGAGCAGTTTTTAATCAGAAGAAATTAGTTTTGTTGGTAGAAAAATAGAAATAATATGTTTGTATAGTTAATTTTAAAATATAAATATGCATAGGTGGAAATGTTTTTGATTTTACATGACTGACTTTCTAATAGTTAGCTCTCCATTACCTGGGATATTACATGTCCTGTAAGCAGAAAGCCTGGATAACGCAGGTGCCATCAGGCAAGGTGGGGAACACAGTGCAGTCAGCCAGCAGTGCAGAAGCCTGCTGGGGTGACGCACGGGTGCTCATCTGGAGCAAGAAGCCTTGGTGGGCTCCCGTGGTGCCTGGCACTCTGAGCCAGCTCTCGTGAAGCTGAGAGGCCTCGGAATGAATCTTGTGTGGTCTCTGCTCTTTGTTTCTGTATCCAGTTATTCCACAACCCGAATAAGCTGCCCATATGTAATTGAGGATTGTCTGTATTTTACTTCCGGATAAACAACACAATTTTTAAAGATAAATCAAATCTGGAATCAAATATTTGCGTGGGCTTAGACTACAAGTCATTTAAAATAACAAAACAGAAGCAAAAACAGATAAAACCCAGCTTCTTCCAGCTGGTAGCTGATGTTTGGAATCCAAGATCCCGCAGTGGTTTCTGCTGGTTTTAAAGAAGCTTTGAATCGACTCGTGAGAGAAACTGCTTTTGGTATTCGGGTCTTGGGAGCCAAGTACTCTGCTGTTAAATCTTCACTTTTTTACCCCTCAAAAAGGAGTAAGAATGCTCAAAAATGCCTTTTTTACCTCAAAAAAGGTGTGAATGCTGAGCTGTGTGTCAGGGCGCAGCGAGGGCCGGGGGCTCTGTGGGGGCCCCCTGGGATGAGCATGGCAGGGGCTCTCAGGCAGGGCTTGTCCCATTGCCACAGCCCCGGGCATCAGGCACCTACCTGGGGACAGGGGCTGGCCAAGGACAGGCACGGGTGGCCCGGCTCAGTGTGGCCCCCAGGCAGGGCAGGGCTGGGGGAGCTGGAGGGCAGCACCCTACAGCATCGCTGGGGCAGGGACTGGCCTGGGGGGGCTGGAGAGGGTCCTGGGTCGTGGGCAGGTGGGGGGGCCCCGGGGGCAGGCAGGGGCATTAGTGCCCTCAGGGCCCTACACTGTCACTGTTTGAGAAGGAGGAGAACAGCCAAAGAAAAACTAACCTGTTTTGCAGAAAGAAATTAATGAAGTTGCTGTTTAATAAACATATGTAAAAATGCCCATTTAAACAAATAATCAAAAGTTGTGAAAATTAATAGTTGCTCACAGGTACTCAGTAGCGTGTGTCCATAACTGAGGAAACATGACATATACTAGTATTGCACATTTCTAGTGCCTTTAATGAAAAACAATCTTCAGAGATGGGTCAACTCTAAATTACTAGGTGCTGGGAGGATCATTTCTCTAGTGATGGAGCTGCTTTGAGGCTTTTTTTCGGCTCACTGGTTGATAAAGTTTCTTATGTAGCCTTTGCCTTGTTTTCTTGCTGCCCACTCACTGAGTGTTTATGAAACAAAGAGAAAATGAAAAGCTCCTCCAACAAAGAACCCATTAGTCTGGACACATATCAAGCCCTCTTGCCCATATTGCATCCCAGCAGACGTAGCACCACCCTAACTATACAGGAGCTATTTGTAGCTATGGAACAAGGTGCTGCTTTTGACCCCTGCAAGAGAAGAACAAGTATTTTGGCTTTTTTTTTTTTTTCTATAATGGTGTCATTTATCAATATGACACATGTTCATTGACTTAGTCTGAAATTTCTCAGTGTCAGATTTATATTTCTTTTCTGTTTTGAATATTGATGCAGTACTTCCCTTACGTGACTGCACTGCATCTGCCAAATGGTGTCTAGACGCTAGAGCAGCTTTAACTAATTAGTGTAGTCACTCCAGTCACTCAGCTTTGGCATTTACATACCCTTTATGGTACTGCTGTTGAGCCATAAATAGATGCCTAAGCACAAGCAGCAATGTAAAGAGAGGTGGCACTGAGCATGTTCAGACATCACCCAATGTACCCAATGTCACCGACATGAGCGCAGAGGACAAAAGCTGTATCTGCCCACGTTCGTGACCAGGGCGAGAGGTTGTAACCACTCACTTGGATATGACAGTGTACGTGAATGCAGTCAGCAGAAGATCCAGATTCAGCGTCCTTCTCAGGCTGAAGCCCGCTACTGCAAAGGCAAAGCTGAGAGAGGATTTCTCTCCTGTGCAGCTCAGCCCCTGCCTACAAGCAGATGAAGATGCATACAGCCAGAAAAACAGAAGTAAAGGAAATCAACACCTGCTAGCCCAGCAATAGGGGTAATTCTCGAAGAGGACTTGTACATCTGGTTCATAAAGCTGCTTTCCAGTAGGCCATGGTTTACAGCGGGTCCAAACTGAAAATGCAGTTTTAGAAATTTTTTGCAACTTCATTGTTTAGACTATACCTTCAAATATTGCAGCCTGCATTTCTGTGCAGCCAGTGCTGAAGATGAGTTGGCCAACTGTAAAGAAGGAGAATGGATAAATATCAGAGATGATTTCAGAACATTAAAGAACTTCTACAAAACCTTGAAAATAAATTTAGTGAAAACCTAATCAATGTTGCCTATGCAACAAGCTGTGCTAATATAAAATTAAATTGTCTCAAAAATTATGTGCAGATTAAATACAATACTGCTATTAACAAACCGTATTTGTAAGCAAAATTTGACAGTTTTGATTTACCCTGCTGAGTATTTGAAGAACTAGTATCATAAGGAAAACAAATTATCTTTGTTTTCTTTGTGTTCTTAACTATTACAAATTATTTTACTCATGCTAGTACAAAGCATTAGAGAATAGCAGGTTTGGGATTTTTTCTCTCTTCTTCACAAAAAGACAGTTTGTTGTTTGAGCGGATTTTCTTTGAATTTGCCAATAGGATTATTCTTATTTTTTCAGTTACTGGTATACAAAATATTTAAAGTAAGCTTTCCGGAAGATCTGCAGTTTACTTTGAGGAGATTTTCCAGGGCTAAGTTAGAACTCATTTAATTTGTGAGTTGTTTTTTTGTTTGTTTGTTTTTGTTTTTGTTTTTTTCTTTTCCTTACAAAGAGAAGAATGTTTTTTTCTTCATAGGAAGAAGATTTCTGGGTGGTGCTCTTCAGTTTCTTTTTTTTTTTATGCAGGGGAAAAACTCAGTAATGCTGCTGAATACAAAGAGGATTTTTGATTCTTACGTGGAAAAAGAAATTAACAGTTTCAGCTACATGTTATGTACAATTTAAAAACTGCCTGGTTTTGTATCCAGCCACCTAGTAAATAGATAGATATATGTACATTGCACATGTAAAACCATGCACACCAAAGGCACACATGTTGCAAGCTCTGTTTGTCCTCTAGATACCAAACTGCTCAGCTGTGGGTTAGATGCTTACCCACCAGTTGCTCACCAGAAGTTGCTTCCTGCTGAAGGAACACAAAGTTAACACAATATGCATATTTTTAATAGGACTGCTATCATCTGATTGCTTCTTATCAGCATGCCTGAAAGGATTGCCTCTTTTACCCAAACACTTCTTAATATCATGTGCAATAATTTAGTATAAATGATACTGTTTCTAATTAGTCTAATTTCTCTCTCTCTAGATAAATAGCAGTACCACTGTTCTCGTATTGCTGATGAGCACACTTTTGTTGGTGCCACTCTACTGGAAATGTCTGGGGCTAGATCGTCAGTGAGCATTAATCAGCAGGTCTTTACTGAAAATGGTGGAGTTATTTTATGGCAGATGGACACCTGTCTCTGTTTTTATTTGCTGGCCTTAACTTTATCTCTGGTGGAAATGAATCCACATGAATATTAGGTGTAGTTAACAGCTCAGGAGGGAGTAAGAACTTTGGTAGTATGAAGTTTGGATGACACACCGGAGTGGAGGTGTGTGACTATGTCCAGGAATGCTTGGACCAGAGCTATCTGAACTATATTTGGCTTATGAAAATTTGAATGTGCAACATGGTCAGATCATTACCTTTTACAACCACAAAAAAATCATCAGAAATTAACATAGAAATCAAGCTGTATGCAAAGGGATCAGCAGAGCAATTTTAGCCTCCTTCAGGGTTTACTACAACAAATAAATTCTTCAAGCAGACTGGTAGTAAATGATTGGTGTTATTCCATAGTTATCAGTACTTAAAAGCATTTAGAGAAGAGGAGTGTGTCTGTGGACCAGTGTGCCTAATAATCTAAGGGAGAACTGGACAATTAAGGATGATGCAATGATTGCTGTTAGTAGAATTTATAGAAACCTTAGAAACTGTCAACGATCTTTGTTCCCAATTGTTCAGAAGGCTGGATCCCAGCTACAGTCTTTATAATTATAGACTGAGAGAGGAAGTCAACGCAGTGACATAGGATTTCCTTGCTCAAATTCTCTTCGTGGTACTGTTTAACTCTTCCCATCTCTTGTAAACCATTTCTTCTCAGCCTGTCCCCTGGTAGGTACAGTATATATTCACCAGCAAAATAGAGATTCTGTGGAAATCTAGAATGTATACATATAGCGCATCTTGAAGGATATGTAGAGAGCTTGACTTTTTAAAGCTGTTAAAGGCAACTGGGTACAGATATCCATCACAAGGTTAAGTGGTTAAATAAGTGAAGGGAAAACCTTACAGTTGACTGTGTTTTGAAGGCAACTGTGGATTTGCTAGTGTCGGTCCGGTTACGGATGGAACTAAAAAGAGGTCATGAGAATAGCTCAGTTAAATTCAGGTGTGGTTTGCATACTGTCTATTTATAGGATGCTTTTTCAAACTAAGCCTGTGAACCTTTTGAAGTTTGCCCATCACTATTTTCAGGCCAATTAGTGATGTACATCCATTCCCATTCTGAGATAGGTAAAACAATAAAGCAAACAAAGATAATTAGTCTCTGGAGCATGCCAGCAAATAAAGTAAATCTGTGCAAATCACTTGTTTTTGCTAACTTTTGTGTTTTTGCTGCAGAACTAAAAAAAAAAAAAAAAAGGCATTTCTATTGCAAATTACATAATGCTAGAGCAGAGCTGGAAATACATATATCCTGATTTTGAAAAGGCTCTGCAAAGATTAAACACCTTATCCTGAAACATCACTCCAAATTGTTATAAGCAAGAGAACGCTTTCATCCCTTTTTCACAGAGGAAGAGATCAAAGCAAGGAGGTTAAACCATGTTGCTCATGGAGTCAAAGGTCTAAATGACACTTCATAAATAAACAAAAGTCACTGCTCCAAGAGGCTTACAAGTCTAACTGAAAGCACTATCACAGCTGAGGAGGGCAGGTTGAGATGGGCAGGAGACAGACTGTAGGATGTGGACCTTGAACCAGCTCAGTGAAGCCTCTCAGATTTTACAGACCTGGATGGGACTGTTACATGGCCTTTAAAGTGCAAATTAACAGATTGTTCCTGGCTGCTAGGAACTCTTTTCTTGTTTTCCAAAGTCGTAATAATCTGTTAATTGTGAAACAGCTTGAGCCCTAGTCTTGAAGCACTTTCCATAGGTAAGCAGTGCTCTCCCCCTCTTGGAAATGGGGTAACTGAGGTAAGCGGAGATAGTACAGCCATTCAGTAGCAGAGCTGGATGCAGAGCACACATTCTCTACTTCTGAGCCCTTGGCTCAGTGCTGTAGACTTTGGATAAATGCACATTTTACAAGAACAAATAGATTCTCAGTACCATTGCTCCAGGGGACTGTGTAGATCATGCCATCTGGATCTGCCCAGTCAGCCAGTTGGTTCTGCAGGCCAGTGCAGAGCAGGGGTAAGCCTATTCCCTGGAAACTCAGGGCAGTACTAAAGCAGGTCCTGCCTCAAGTCATGGAGTGAGAGGGCTCTGGGAGCACAAACATAGAGTTTTGTGTAATCAGTAAACCAGCAGAAACTGTGTTCTGTTCCTACAGAATAACAGATGCCAGAGTTCAGATCCAGGCAAAATGACCACTCGTGATAAAATGTCTCTTTGTCTTTTTTCTTGGCATGAAAATGCAGAGCATTTCTTTTAGTAAAGGGCGCGCATGTCCCTGTCATTTTGTCCCTTTTTGCTGTTTTCCTAAGCTTTTTTGTTCTGGTTTCAGAAGTGGATTCTGGAAAGAGACCCTCATCAATTGAAATGTGTCCAATGTATATTTAAGTTAAAAATACTAAGTGCTGTCGAAAAATAAGAAGACTGTAAAAGGTAAGAATGCCTGCAGGCTTGATTTTTAAAGATACGCCTTTTTTTCATGTTGCAGATCTCGCCTTGCAGATTTTTTCACAAACTGCCAGCCTGAGTCACGGTCTGTTAGTAGCTGTCTGAAGGAGAACTACGCTGACTGCCTCCTCGCTTACTCGGGGCTTATTGGTAAGAACCCAGGGAGGGGTGGGAGCTTGCTTGATCTAAAAAAGAACACCCAAACAATATTTTGAAGACTCTCATGAAATAAAAACAGTGGGATGTAATACTGTACTGTATGATTCTAGGCAAAATTCTCAACTAAGTGTGTTGACCTTATTTTACCTTACAGAGATTCCTGAGGTAAATTTGTACATTGCAAGGAAATTAAAGATAGAGGATAAAGAGAGAAATGTGCTTAAATTTGAAATAAACAAATATAAATTAAGCTTACAAACTAAAGCTTATTAAGGTGGTTGAACTTGGACAGGACCATGAAATAAGAAGCTAAAAAGATCAAGTAAAACCGCAGCTTGGTTGTTTTTGCAGCTGTTATCACGAGGTTGGGTAAAATACTTCTTGGTCTTTAGGGAAAGTTTGGATATTTGGGAACGAGATGATAGACCAACCCAGCCTTGTTTCGCTTGCAACTGCTATTCTTTCCATGATCACCTTCTGTCCACTCGCAGGGTTTTCTGAGATGCATGTCGATACATTGGAACTGAGACCAAATTTATCATCTGAACTCCTCTCCTTCCCCAACATAATTCATTTTGCTTGCTGTCACCTTCCTGACTGTCAGCAGGCACAAGGATGCCTATATGCAAGTCAGATTCTGTACACCCCCTACAGTATTTGATTCCTGAAAGAGAGAGGTCATCTCAGGAAGGTAAACTTGTAGAAATACCATGGCTGGATGATAAAGAATAAGTGAATGTCAAAACTCTGAAACAAACAGATTTTAAAAGTGCACCGGATAAGATGTTTCTAAGCTTACAGCCTGCACCTGCTGCAATGCAGTAATAGCCCCTTCTGTTGGGTGTGAAGGTACCAGCTGAGGCCCTGAAGCGGACCCTGCTGATATTATCTCAAAAGACATTTGAGATAATATCTGAAATAAAAAATTTCTAACTTAGGCTGCTTTTTGCTGAAAAATGACTGAAAGCCATATTCACTAACTTCTTTTTACCATTCTTAATACTCTAGCATCTGACAAGTGAGGTAAGTCCATTGGGTAACAACTGGTAAAAAAAGACATGATAATTTTGGAGGATGTGCTTTTACGTCTTAAGTGATAAAGACAGTATGCAAAGGCTATAACATATGAACAGTTATGACAGAATGTCATTTGACTCTAAAAGGAAGAATTGAATAGTCTTGAAATCTGATCTAGTCAATGAGATTAAGAAGCCTAGCTGCTGGCAAAGAGTAATTTACTAATAGATACTTCTGGGTAAGAGCTGCCAAGAAGTTCTTGCTGGACCTAGTGAATCTTGCCGACAGCTTTGTTGGATCCATTTTTCAGTTTAAGTTCAAAGATGACCTAGTTCACATAGTAAGGTTTTTTTCTGTTACTGTGGATGACCATGCTGCAAAACACTGTCAAACATTGGAAATGTGGGATGGATCCCTAAGGAGTTGAAATCAAAAGGAGATTTGATTTTCAAAGGGAAAAATAAACATTTTTCTTCTTTCCTGTCAGCCACTAGATACATGCAAAAAGATGGGAACTGATTAGTGTTACAGAAGTTTTAACTTGGAAGAGATTCTGAGAAACTAAAATTACCAAAACAAAGCTGTCGTATGCTGAAGCAGTAAATACCTGCTTCTGATATCAAGCTGATATAAAACTGGAGTAAATTATATGAAGACCATCAAATTTGTAAGAGGCTATCTGAGATCGAAATCAGAGGTACAATGTTTCTACTGTCTATTTAATATATACAAAGTGCAGGAAGAATAGGGAGATTCTGGGTAAGAATCTGTTACAGATTCATTCATTCATCAGAGCTTCTGGATGTCCAGGTGTTTAAATTAAGATAAAATATCATTTATTAATATATATATATATTTAATTTAGCTGTTTCATTAAATGTAGCAAAAATTGTATCTTCACATAGTTTGTTCAGGAAAATGAGGTTTCTCTGTGGAAGATACAGTGGGTGTGATTCCGCTATCACATACATGGATGTAAATCAGTTAATTTCACTGAAATTAGTGGAATCCTGCCTGAAATAAGTGAGTTAAGTGAGAATAGAGTCAGGCACAGTTTTTGTATGTAAGGTGCTCTACCAGTTACTTGAAAAGCAGTCTATATAAGGTGCTTTAAGGTTTGCCTCGGGGTGTTATATATATAATTTTAAAGCCATGTGTATTTTACAGGAATTTGGAAGACCTTAGTGCATCACCTTAGGCTCCTTGTTATGGTGATAAGGATAAATTAATATTTTTAAAGAATTACAGCATGTAGAAGGAAAAAATTATTATAAAAATTGTTAAATGTAAAATAAGACTGGAGGTAGCCATGTTCGAGATTTCAGTGCTTTGCTTACAGCCTAGTTAAGCCTTCTGGACCTGTCTGTACTCCCACAGCAGTTTGGTATTGCTCTAACTGCTGACTTCAAGATCTGCTTTAGCATTCATTTTCTGACACATTTTCACCTGTTTGCAGTAAAATCCATCTCATTTCTCCAGAATTCCCTGGAATTTCATGGGAGTTTGTATGAATAACCTGGAGTTGCAGAATTTGATGCTTGCTTCTGGATCCGGTACCCAGTCTTTAGACTTTGATTTAACGGCTCATATTGTAATCCTTATTTGCTAAGATATTTTCTGCCTCCAACATGCAAAATGACTTCCTGCTCTTCTAACATTCTTGTTACTTAGATGTTGATGCTTGCTGCATTTGATAGCCCTCACTGGTCTTAGAGAAATTCCTGTTGTTGGCTTTCATTTATTGTGTCACATGTGGGTCAAAGCAACTTCAGTCACATGCCTTTCTTCTGGACCCACCATCCATCTCCTTATTCTTAACTGACCCTAATGTGAGCAACCTCTTGGCTGTGCTCAAGTCAATTCTGCTTTTGCCTAGAATATGGAGACCTGACTGCCTGCAACTGAGACTGTCACACACTGATTTCATACAGAGAACACACAAAACTGAGCGTGTCCTATTTTACTGCCAACCACCGTGCTTTCTCTGATCTGTTAGTGTCCTTGAGCAAATTTTCCAAGATGCCAGCTAGAGGAGGGAGGAGGAGGGGAAGGCACACACATTGCAGGGAGAAAAAGAAAATCCACCCCAGGAAACCAAGCATATAGTCAGCTTGGGTTCACATCTGCCCCCAGGTTTAAATGACAGACTGATTTTCTACTAGCTGCTCTTTCAGCCACTCTGTTTTTGCTGGATGTACAGTTTGTGTGCTGTATATACACATTCCTTGTCCTGACTTTCCGGTATTCATCAACCTTAATCATGTTTGGTATCGCTTACACTTTTAGCCTGTCTTGACCCATTTTAATTACCTTATTACCTCTTTGCGATAAGTCTTTCCTCAGTGACCTCTTAAACTTCCTCAGTACCTTTCTGTTTTCTCAGCCCTTCACTAAGTGTTTGCTACTTATCCTTTTTTAACGCTGACCGTTTGCTTTCCGTTTGCAAAATCCTCTCGCTTTTCATTTTCTCTCACTTCTTTTCAGATCATGTCACAGGGTTGAAATAGTGTACTGGACTACTACTAAATTCTCCACCTCCATTTAATAAGTTTTGAACTGTGCTATTTACTCATGTGCTAATCTCATGTAGAAGTTGAGCAATTATTGCCACAACTATCTGTTAAAAGTTGGAAGTAGATGAAGACATGGGATTGCATTCTAATTTAAAAACATCGCAAAACAAGACAACAGATGCTTTTTCTGACTTTGGCAGTTGCACTGCATTCATTTTCACATACATTACTGCCTTTCTGAGGCCAGCCCTTAATGTCTGTTCTCCTCGGTCTCCCACATCATGTATGAAATAGTTTGCATGTTGATTTGTTTAGTTCCCAGCGCTGCCTGGTGACTGAAAGACTATTTCACGTCATTCTGTGATTTGTGTTATTTCTAATGTTACTTTTTTTAGCCTGGTATTTGATAGCCTTTTCCTGTGTGGTATTACAGATTCTTGGACCTTGGACTTTGGACCAAATTTTCCCTGCTAGTGTACGCTTTGGGTCTCTAATGTTTGTCCTTCATCTGTTGCATCTTCTTGATGAGTACTTTGATGTCATTTGAGGAGTTTTGAGGGGCTGTGATCACATATCCTCATGATAGCCTGTCCTAAAACTGTAGATTGCCAAGTGAGGGACTTGTTTCCTGAAACTGCTGTAATCAGTACAAGTCTGGAACATCATCCTCTTTTTATTTATTTTTTCCTATTTGGTGAGGCATAAAATAAAGATTCAGACCTCAATCCTTAGGAGAATTTGAAATCTCTGACCTACTAAGCTGATGCCTTCAGTGAGACTACTGGTTTGAATAAGTGCTGATCTTACAACAGTTACCTTATCCAGATGAGTGGTGAATAGTTCCTGTATAACTTCTAGGATATAGAACACATTATTTGGTTTCATTAGATTCTTGCTAGCCTTGAGCTGACATATAAATGTGAGAATATTTACCTAAGAGTTTGTAAGAGAGTTGGAATGAACCTGTGGTTGTAAGTTGTTGACAGTGTTCAGGAAACAATCACTGTACTAAAAAAGTAGTGACGCAGCAACATTAATAGTAATTTATTACCTACAAAGAATCAGTTGTATCTTTTCATGCATGCTGGTTATGTTTTTGCTTTGTCCATCACCATAACCCACTCTGTTGGCAGGGCCCTCAGGAGCACCGTCGGGTTAGCACTCCTCGAGAACGTTATCAGCGTCCCCGCAGCATGACCAGTGTTCTCCTTGCTCATGCATTTCAGAACTGTTTTTTCAGGCTGACTGCTGACTCAGGGAGGAAACTCTGGTCTGGATGTCTAGTTTCAGCCAGTTATTTGCAGCTAGAAGGAAAATGAGAGAAAATGCAAACGAGGAAGAAAATGGGATTTTTAGAGCACAACTCTAAGGACTCAGGTTCACGCATGTTTGATTTGGCAGCAAAGGCCTTTTAAGAGGTTCCCACCTTGTCCCACTCCATCCCTCCCCCATGCCATAGTTCTTCACCTGTCAGTTCTGCTGATGCAGCTCTCTGTGGTCTCGCAGTATAAACCTTTTTGAAGGAAGGGAATGGGTCTTTACTGTGTGAGCCATTTTACAATCCCTAAAGTGGTTACATTCAAACAACCGAGGGTGTGAAATATGGCACAGGACTGGTGGGCAACGGGAGCCAGGAACTCTGGAAGCTAGAACCCTACTATAGTCTGGAAGCTAGAACCCTACCATGGGTCTGCACTCTGAATACATAACTTACGAAGTGTTGTCTTCTTCTTAGTATGGAAATAATATTTTACTACAAAGGTTGATCACAATACAGCACTTCACTTTTTTAATAGGCACAGTGATGACACCAAACTACATAGACTCAAGTAGTCTCAGCGTTGCCCCATGGTGTGACTGCAGCAACAGCGGTAATGACATAGATGAATGCCTGAAATTTCTGAATTTCTTCCAGGACAACACATGCCTTAGTGAGTACAAAATTAAAAGATGTGTTTAAATGAGTTTTAGCATGTTTTATGGAATTCATTTATTAAGTGTGTTGTGATACATAAGTCAATCTCTTTGCACATTGTAAGCATGGTTCTGGTGTAGGTGTAAGAACTAGACTTGAATAAACTTGAGCAAATAAATATTCCTCATACTGTAGTTTATGGCCAAGATTGCAAACACAAGAGGCTGTTGGAAAAAAAATCAAATGACAGAAGTGCATCATACAGAAATATGTTTACATCACAGATCATGTTTGGACCCTAGCAGTCAGGGAGCATCTGTACCAAAAAGTTGTAACACTGAGGGTCTTGTGTATAATTTAAGAACTTTGTATGAAAAAAAAACACGTATTTTATGAAAGATTTGCTGTAGGTAAGTATAAATTGGATTATGTTTCCAGTTTATGGCCAAGCTTCAGGTTTCTTAGGCTGCTTGATCTCAAATGCCTGGTTTTAACACAAGTCTGGATGCTACCCATTTCCAAGATTTTGTTAAATTATTGATTTTTTTTTCAGTTAAGCTCACTCCCAAATTAGGGACTATTATAAATTTCAGAATGGCTCAGTGGAGTCGATTTTGGCAGGTTCTCTTTTCAAATTTCCTGTCTGCCTGGAGCAGCATAATTGGATGATGTGGAGTGTGCACCAGAGTTTTAATTTCAGATAAATGAGGAGACCAAAAGAACTTGGCTTCCCTAGTCTAGCAGAACAGAAGTTGAAAGCATACGTGATTGTCCTCTGAAAATGCATTAGAGGAGCAAGTACAGGGAGGGAAAAGAATTACTTAACATATAGGACAATGTTGACGCAGGATCAAAAAGAGAGATTTGCCATACATATTTAGGCTCAGAATTGGAAAATTTTTAACCATCAGACTAAAGTTAAAAAAACAGCCTTTCAGCAGGAGGGGAAAAATTCTTCCTAGTTTTAAAAGTCGTTTTCCATCAGATTATGAAGAAGCATGCATTGTTGCTTTTTGCAAAAATAGCAAATGAAGACGATGATCCAGGCTGTTCCATCCACTCCTGTATACTTGCATTACTGTTAATGAAGGGATTGGTCTGTATTTTAGGATAGGGCCTGAAATTCTCCATTTGTAGCTCCTCAACAGGCAGCACGTTTGTGAAGATACATGGAGCTTTGCATACAAAAAGTGAGTTACTTGAGTTGCTATCTGTTAAACTATTTATTAAGTTTCACGAGAATGAAAGAATTACTCATGATCACTTAGAAAAAAACAATTCAGGCTGTGATTGTGTAAAAGTTAACAATATAGCCTGAGACTTCCTTCAAACCTAATGGTGCTGCCATTTGTATATACCGTAATACATCAGATGTTATTAATTTGTGAATATTAATTGCTACAATGTTACAAATTCATTTTAAAATGCATAGGCACAGAGATCCCATGTCCTTTCTTTTGCTACCAGTACAAAAACATTAATGAAGACAAATCAAAGATATTAGAGGCTACTGTGAGACAAATTATAGTCATCCCAGCTGTTAGGGACCTCTTCTTCAAGAAGAAATTAAAGGTGTTTCTGGTTTAATAACATGTTTTTTAATTGTTAATGTCATTAATGGCTTTTCAGTGCCTGGAACAATGGCATAGAATGCTGGAATTTCTGTGATCCTTCTTGCAATAATGGAAACAAATTAACACGAGTTACTGTTAATTTAGAAAGTCATTCAGACACTTAGGAATACTTTATATGTGGAAAATATTGCTTTATATATTGCCTTATGCAGGTAAAACCAGGAAAAATATCATTCCACTTTTCCCACTTTGTCTCCATCAACCTAATAGATTGTGATGCCTGCTATAAATTCTTCGCTGTGTGTGCTGGAGTTCTGAGAACTAATATTAGAATAAAATACATCTTTCTCAGATGAGAATTAAATGTAAATTATTTTATAAGGGAAGGAATACCACTGAGAAGTGGTATTAATAGCTTCCACATATTAGTCCCCAGTGAAGTTGTTTGATTTCTTATACAAAGAATTTGAAATAAGAAATCCCTAAATCCATCTTGAATCCCCAAAGACCTGATTAAAAACTGTTTTTTTATTTGTTTATGAAAAAAAACAACCAATTTACTCTTGCCATAAACACACTTTTTAATCCCATGAAACCGTGATAAGCTTTTTAAGTTTTATATTCTGAAGTTTTAGTTTAAGCATGTTTCCCTCACCTAATTATGCAGATTTTGATTGAAAACTGTAAGGAAAAGATTGTCTTAGTTAAACCATTTTGTAGTTACGGGCATATTAGTTTTAATACAACAAGCTGTAGAAATAAATTAGCATTTTGCCTGCTCTCTGTTTTTAGTTTGCTATCATCACCTGCCTCAATTAGGACATAACATTGAAACTGTTTTTTAAATCTTGAAAGTAAATTTTTGAGGCTTTCAGCTGGTAACAAATGTGATTACAGTAAGTCCTAGGGCTTCCGGCAAGAATGACCTGGATCATTACAAAGAATAGGCTGCATTAGATAATTATGCAGCCACAGCATCTCAATTCATGTTTCTGATATGTTCAAAATTAAGACACATTTTTCAAAATAAAAATTGAGTTTCTATAAATACTCATTTTTGATGGAATAATAACAATAATAACAAAAAGAAATCATTTCTGCTTTCTGCCGTTTGTTTAGAAGTAGAAAATTGCCTGTAATTTCTTTTTACAGAAAATGCAATTCAGGCCTTCGGCAATGGCACTGATGTGAACGTGTGGCAGCCAATCTTACCAGTACAGACCACTACAGCCACAACTACAACAGCTTCCAGACTTAAAAACACAGGTTCAGAGACCACCAACAATGAAATACCCACACACAATGATTCACCAGCATGTGCAAACCTGCAGGTAAGGAAGTCTTGTAATTGTTTCAGTACATAAAAGAAGGTTGTTCGTGGATATGTATGCAGAGTAGTTTCCTGCTCCATGAACAAATACCTGCTTAAATTAGAGTATCTGTTTATTCTCATGTTGTAGTTATAAACCAGATACACTGTAAAATATCAGACGCTTTTATTTTAAATAAGAAACATGCATATTTCAAAATAGACTTCATTACCTCTCTGTCGGAGAAACAAGTATTTAATTTGTTATCACAGGTTTGGATATGAACGTGGCACTCTCCAAACCCTGCCAGCATACATCGGATTAAATTAGTCCCCTGAGTAAACCAAACTGAAGGGGAACTTTGAACGTTAGCTAGGATAGGGTGCTATCTTCTTCCAGCTTCTTTGTTAGGTTACTGGCAGTAAACTTAAGGGTTTTTTTATTTGTTTGTTTGTTTGTTTTTGTCTGAGTAGGTCTGGATATTAGAGAATATGGGGTGCTACATGGTGAAGAAGCTGGACAAAGATGCAAGCTATTTTGGATCAGGTGTCTTCCTGAACTGGGCTCAAAGTTGTGATGTGATTTTGGCCAATGGCTGCAGCCATTTTCTTTGACACTTCAATTAGCCTATTTGTGGTGTGTCATTGGTTATGGATTTTAAAGAGGCTCATCACTTGCTGAAGGCAGTATATGCAGCCCTTAGAAAGTATGAAGAATTTGGGCAGGGGAGAACTGCAAAATCTAGGCAGGAAAGAGCATGAGGTAACAGGCAATGTTAGTTAACATTCTTCAGAGGCATTACTGAGTTGCAAAGTATATGAGGTTAATGGTAGATGGTGTTGTGTTTTCATTTGATTTTTCGTATCTGTACGTTCATTATTAGTTAAGCTTTGTAAGTTATTGATGACAGGAAGATAGGTGTAGGCACTATATTTCCATATGCAGTCATCATTTGACCAAATGAAATATGCTAAAAAGAAATGTAATCTTTTAAACCTGGAACTTGGAATATCTTGCATCTAAAGCAAGAACTTGATGGAATATTATTAATTCACTTCATGTTGTATTAACGAGTTTTATGGCGGAGATCACATTTTCCTTCAGTGTTTGTACAGTCCCCTATAGAATAGGGTCTTCAGATGCTCCTAAAGTACACAAATAATAAGCTGAAGAAGTGGCAAGTCATGACAAATCCCATTGGTTTCAGTTTGATTTGCAAATGCTCCTCAAGCCTGAATAGCTGTTCCAGTGTTTTGAAAATGAATGAAGTTCTTCCCTGTCCTCCTTACATTACTCCTATTACTCTGGCATTTTGAGGTTATGTCCCACATGAATTTATCAACTCTGGTTTGAACCAGTGCTGTGACTTCAAGTGCACCCCTTATATACTTTACTCAAGAAGTAAAGGTCTCTAGGGAACACAGCTTCCTTTAAAAAATGATCTGCTGTTTTGTAGAAACTATAGGTATGCTGGCACTAAAAGGTCACTGAAGTTACATGAATCACACAGGTTTTTTCTTATGAAATACAGCATTCTGGTGCTTGCTACTTTCTTGTGTCAGAATCGAGCCATGAAGAACAAAGCTTTTACATTTCAATGGATTTTTCAAAAGTAACTTGCAAATAGAGCCAAAACAAGCCCACACTTTTTTAAAGAAACCTATGTTTATTGGACAGTGTGGTGCCACTTTGCATGTGAGACTTAAACCTCAATTCAAATTTTACAAAAGAACTGAAGGCATTTCTATCGCACTTGGAGAAGCGTATTCATTCCAAAGCTCTCCTCCCATGAAAAATATGCCTTTGTAGTATTTTCAAAACATGAACTGGTGCTACCAAAAGCAATTTGAAAGGCTTTGCTACACACTTAGCATTTGAGCTGAAAGATTTCAGAAAGGCAATCTAGCCTAAATGTTGTGAAAAGTAAAATTAAAACCATTAGTCATAGTTCAAAAAGACAATGACAGAAAGGGGATGTGGAGGTGATCATTGAGATGCTACAAGGATGCATATCCTAAAAAGATCAGGAAGTGATTGATTAATATAAATTGCTGTAGAAATAAATACAGTAAGGTAGGAAAGAGCAGGAAGTGATTGATTAGTAAAAATTGCCATAGAAATGAACAAACACTAACCTCCTGAGGTAGTAAAATACGGGACATTAACCCAATCTGCCAAGAGTGTCACTGGCTGAGCAATTTTTGATACATTTTTTCTGACTTGTTCACAATGGTTGTATGGAAAGCAAGAATACACTAATGGTTTTGTCATTCAGCCATGTACTACTGCATACATGCCTACTTGGGAATCTGGAATAGTTGTGAATGCTTACAGAAAAAAAGAGATACTCTTTGTTTATCTGAACTCAGTATTTATTTTGCATACCTGTTGAAGGTTTGGACTCTAAGATCATTTTTGCTTCAGTGATGCTATTTAGAAATGGTTCTTCACATTACCATTGCTACAAGAATTTTCAGTTTTACTGTTATGGTGATATTTTCTAATTTCTAATTGATGCAGAGAAATGTTGATTTTTGATATATGCTTATTTTATGTTTAAATATGCATGGATTTGTGTACTACACTGTTTTTTCTGTCCCTAAGTTAAATTGGCACTCTATCTGTGCCAAGAAGATGCTTAACTTCATCAGGTGTCTTATAAACTCTTCTATAAACCTGGCTTCTAGAAACGTTGCTAAACACAAAGAGTAAATGGTGGTTAGCTCTATATAAAATGTAAATTCAAGTATTTTTGAGGTGCTTGATGCAAAGAATCCTCAGCACCACCTTAAAAAAATATTGTGAACGAAAATGAAAAAGTGAATGCCAGCAATGTGGTCCTTACACAGGCACATTTTATTAAGCAATTGTCATCCCTATCTTTTTTTTCTGATAGCTGCGCTCTAACATTTTCTACTTAACTGTCATATTTGTTTGTCCTTCATTCTCGATCGTAACTGGTGTTTAGTACGCCAGTCAAAAAATGGTTGTGGCTTCCAGTCTCACATTCTGCCATCACTGCTTAACCCATCATGTTGGATTATGTGAAAAGGACAAAAGAATGAGTTTGGATGTGTACTCACTCCGTATATTTTTCAGGAAAAATGCTACTTCTGCATTTAGGAAAGATTCATGGAACTGAAAAATGATAATAAAATAAACTTCAAGTGATAGATTAGACTAGGTTAGCCCATCATCATCGGAGATAAAAAAAAAAAAAAAAGACTTTCATAGTGGGTTTGCTATAATATTTTAGAGGACATTTTGCACGTGACTAAAAAAGAAAGAAATCGAGGTGGTTAAGAACATTTCATTCTAATTTTGTGCATCAAAATCTATCAGTTCCCTAGCCAAAGCTATGTACTTTGTTTCTCATGTTTATTATAAATGTCTTGATCTAGGTAACCTTAGCTCAGCATTCAGAGGGAATTTAAGCTTTTTGTGCTTTTGATGAAGTGTGAGCGGTAGACACATATAATTGAGATATGTGGCCCTTCAGACTGAAGTCAAATACTGTTCAGTTGAGTCCAGTATGTGAATGTCTTTGTATTCTCAGCAGCAGAATTCCTATCTCAAATGTATGAGATAGGATTTGAAAAGCTCAAATATTTTGTGGAGGAAAAGAGAAATGTAGGAGGAAAAGAGAAACATACTGACTTAAATATGTAGATTCTTTGTATTTGTTTTATGATTTAGGAGTATTTAGAATAGTGTGGATCATACTGCACGCTGTTCTTCCACAATTCCCATTCGTCCACATAAAGTTGGTACTTTAAGAAGAATGTATTATGGCAAGCCTTAGGACAAAAACAGGAGACAGAGCTCACAGTTCTCTGAGAAGACTAGAACCTAAATATGACTGAGACTGGAAATGACTGTGCTTTTAGCTTTTAGATCTAAGCGTTGCAGATCTTCACCCCGTGTCTGCTAATCCAGTGTTTGAAATACAGTCTGTAATTATCTAATGTAGCTTCCTATGTACCAAATATTATTATTATAAAACGCTGTGTAGGTGTTAGGAGAGGGTTAAAAGCTTCAGTGTAGTGTTCTGAGGATCAAGACACAGCAGGTGTGGAGCTTCATGGACTGGTAATTGGGTGGTGGGTGAGCATAAACAGGGAACACAGGCAGCATGTAGGTGTTTTGTTGATGAGGGAATAGTACAACTGCCGGGATCGTACTCTGGAATAAAGACAAAGTGAACTTTATTTATCCCCAGTGCACTAGTATCATCTAGTCCATATAGCTGGCACCCTCTTTTCCCTTGTCCCTCACTCAGCCAGTGATCTTTCTGTTTCTCTTTCATTCTGTGTGAAACAAGCATTGTGCTTTCAAATGCCCTGCCTGCCTTTCCCCTGGGAGACATTGTACTTGGACCTCTTCCTCCAGACATTGCAACTATGCAGAAAGTTCCAGTCTGGAGCAAAAGATGGACAAGAATATAAAACTCCCATTGCTGTGCCAGAACAAATTGGAAAAAAAGATAGAATATTGACTAAATGTTTCATATGAAAAGATTTAAATTTGCCTCCTGTATTTCCAGGATTAGCTGACATAATGGGGTCAGCCGGCTTGTACAAGTGATTTACAGAACACCTATTGGCAGCTTTTCTTCTGAAAAAGCAACATCTTTAATTTGCTTCGGTAGCAATTCTGTTGTACCTAAAGGAGTCTTGTGTGCTCTCCATGTTAAGATTAAAATCTGACAGCTAGGGATAATTTAAAGTTTCATCTTTAATCTTATACTTCTTACTGGGATAGCACTAAACAAAATTCTGTTTTACCAAAACAGAAACTGTTTTGTCCATTGACATTGATTTCAGCAAAATTAATCCTCATTTGCTTCAGTAGCACGGTAGATCGGATCCTCAAAAATGTGCTCTGAGAAGCATACAGTTCCCTGAGACTGTGTTCATTTACTGCACGGTTCTTGCACCTTTTGAGCAGGACCCAAGAAGGTCAGGTCACTGCGAGAGAGGGTCGGGTCTCATTTTTCAGGCTATGTGGCAGTCTGGGTGTTCACAGGTGTGGAAGCAGTCAGCACTCCTCCTGCACTGCTGTACAAACCGCGTACCTCAATGGCAAAAGGCTGCTTTGCAATTTGCATGTACATACATAATGTGCTAATGGTCTGATCATGTAGACTGCTCCCACTTGGGGGCTGCACTTATGTTCTTCACTGTTTTTGCCAAATAATTTCAGGACCACACAAGATGGATCATTTTCATGCTTGTTGAAATCCTGCTGAAGTTCAAGATCTGATTAATATAGCTGATTAATTTCTAAGTACAGAGAATCTTTTGCCTCTCCTTTGAACATCAGAGGAGCAATTTGAGGATGTAGCCAAGTATCATACCCTATAGGCTCAGATGTATCATATTAGTGTCAGTGTTGCTATCAGCCATCAGTCGTCAGTAGAAAATTGTTCTCATTTACCAACCTTGGTTGAGCTTCGTAGTTGAACATTGGACCCCCTTGCAGGATCTGTCACGATTTGTGGAGTAAGGTGTAGGCTAAAAGTCTCCAATAGCAGAGAGTAATAGGCACAGCTCTGTTGCCTATCATCAGCACTACACAGATGTACACCATCTGAAGCTAACGTTCAGTCTCTTTAGCATAGAGAGCTCTTTTTAAGACTGGGCCTTATATTTAGTCATTAGTCCTCAATTAAACATTTTTAATATTAGAAATTGGGTGTAATAAATTTCTGTTACTGAAGGATAGCAAGAGCAAAATGGTTTATTTTATATATTAGAATTACAGTTTAAATTATGTTTTTTTTTTATTAATATGCTTTTCATTATACCAAAATATTGGGCATGTATATTGCTGGAGAGCATAATACTTTAGAATTATTTCATCAATGCTAAAGTACTTTACAGTTCATTTAAAAAAAGTTTTAATAGTCTGAGCATCTTTAGTGTATTATAATAATACAGCTCTTTATAGCAGACTGTAAAACTTCAGACTACAGTTTTAGGATTCGTGCAATTTTGTTTTATAGTTTAATAATTGTTCAATTGAAAATGAGTATGAGGTTACCAAAAAACAATTTAATGACTTACAAAAATATAATTTTATCAAAATGTACTGCACACCTTTACAGAAATTGAAATTTCTATGGACAGATTATGGTTTTTATCCTCAGAAGGAATTTTGCAAATTATTGCTACTACAAGCAGATGTAGCATTTGCAGAGTTCCCCTAAGCCACAGTTGTTTCTACATTTCACTTCAGCATCCTCTTATAGGAATACCCAGAGAAACACAAAGTGCTAGAATAAACCAGAATCAGAATATTGGTTCTCATCAGATAAGCCAAATCAAGCTATTCATTGCCCATTTTATTACTTTATATGGTTATTCATCATATTAAAGGTATTCCTAACATCAACCAACTTTAGTTCTCAATCAAATATCTAGTCCATCATACATTTTCCTTTTATAACAGATAGCTCGCTATAGCTTGCAAAAAACAGTCATAAAATAGAGCACAGTATTATAATTTAATTTTAAAGCATAACTACTACTAATAAAAATTCTAGGGCATTGGATTGTGATGGTAGATGTTTAATCATATTGTCTATGGAAGAATAGTTCATCATATATTGTGCGTTTATGGAACTTGACAAAGTGTTTTGTTTAAGACATATTGTTTGCTGTTAGCAAATATTAGGTTTTGTCCGTGACTCTGCTTCCATTTATCCATGTGCAAGTGAAAGTAACTCTGGCTATGCCAGCAGGCTGATCCTGTCGTGAAGCAAGTGCAGGAAAAAACGATCATGCCACCAGGTTTCTAATGGAATGGAGAACAAGAAGAGAATCCTTGAAGTCATTAGAACTTTTTTATTTTTACAGCAGTAATTTGTGGGAGTCCTGCTTACAGATCAGAATCCTATGAAACTATAGATATTCTGCAGTCTTGTAATGAAAAGGTACTCCTGACCTTAAAACCCTAATTGCAGTTGACTTCAGTTAAGTTAAGCTATCACCTCACAGACTTCATTTATTCTAAAAACCACATAGTCTATTTGAGTGCTCTAGAAACGATAAATATTTTACTGTTATAAACTATGTTAATGCACTGTGTTATCCTCAAAAAGTATATGCACAGAGATAAAGAGGAAAACCAAACTAGAAGACTGGTTTTACCTCAGATAATCAATACAGTTGTTGATATAGAGATGCTTCTTTCCAAAGTATGAACATAGCTTGATTCTTGCCAGAACTGATCAAATTTTAACAAATAAAATCTTTCTTCATCAATTCTACTATTCTTAAAAAAAAATGTTATTTGCTATGCAAGCAGAGGAATTTGTTCAAGATGCTGCCAATTTCATGAGACTTCTATAATTGAAAATATTTTTAAAATTCTTTATTGAAGGAGGTATTGATGTTTTTGACTCATAGTGTGGTGGTTTAAGACCAGGTGATAGTGTGGAGGCTAAATCATTTTGGATACTAAAACGCTTCAATCACAGATGCATACAATATTATGAATCGCATGCCCCACCCATCTTGTGGGGGATATGGTGCAGTGAAGGTGAGAAATCAGGGCAGGGGCTAGCATAGCAATTGGGTGCACAACCGCTTCCTCCCATGGGGGAGAAGGTTCACACCTGGAGAGGGACCATGATGTATTGTACACAGTCCTGGTGCAGGGTCATGAGGTTTCCCTCAGCTCTTTCCCTGCTCCCTGAGATCCCCAGAGGTTGGAGAGATGGTTCCAGATCCTCGAGTAGGGTTGTGGGGCTGCCCTCCATGGAGTTTTTTCCCAAAATCTTTGTTCCCTGGTATTTTTGGGTGTCCTTATATATATGATTGGGTAGAGAACACCTCACAGATAACTACCCCATTCACATTGAACTAGCAAAGCTAGCTAGCTCTCTCCTAATAGGAGCTCCCTGCTGCTGAGACATTTTGACTGGTAACGGGTCTGAGACTTCACGTCCCACTGCCCTTCTGTTATGCCTGCACTGTTCTGCAGCGCAGTTGGAGGAGTCACAGTGCAAACTGTTGCCATTCACAATAGGTCTTCCTCCAACCCTGGTGGAGGAGCAGTATTAAACGCCAGCCAGCCAGCCAGGCTGGCAGCAAAGTCTTGTGGATTTTTTGTTTTTTAAATTGGTTGGAAACAGAAGCGGTGAGGTACTAAAAGGCCAACTCCTGTTCTTACCCCTGCCATCAGAGTGGTTCTAAAGAGTGTTTATCAATATGGTGATAGGCACTTTATGTATATAAATATAAATATATAAATATTATCGCCGATGCTGGGTTCTTGCAATCTGCTTGTTGTGGACAATTCTGGAAGCTTTTGCACTTCTTAATGATCCACAGGTTGTTTGCATAGCTTAGCTGTCTATCTCCTAGTGTACACGACAACTATTCTGTTGTTTGGGACAAGCTGGTCCATCATAGTTCATCTACTGCTACTGCAAAGTGTTGAGTAATGTTTACAGGCTTATGCTCACAGCTCTGTCTGATTTATTTTCAGTCCAAAATAATTTTAAAGAAGATAAGAATGGGATAGTACTCAGAAGCCCCTGCCCTAGTGTGGTGAGTCCTGAGCAGTTACCAGGCAAATAGAGTTCTCCATGGGACAACACAGACATCAAGAGCCTTATGCATGTGTTTAATTGTCTATTACTTGGTAATTTGAAGTGTTCAAATTGACTTGTTGCTGGTTTTAGCTGAGTCATTATTAAGAATATCATAAGAGTTAAATATCATAAAAGAATATCATAAGAGTTAAAGCATTTGAGGAAGATGTATGAATTTGAGTACTCCAGTGCAGACATAGGACTTACAGAAAAACAGAAAGGATGACCTGATGTTACCCAGTGGATGAGTTTGAAGTCATTTACCAGAATCTCTCCTTTTATGCCAGAATTAAATCATGCAGTGTTGCTTTATGCTTAGGTATGCTTTAAGCATACTTCTAACATCTTGCAGACATGACATTTGTGGAAGTGGATGTGGCAGCTTTGTTCATCCTCTCTCTTAGTGTCACGCTAACATTGCTTTCCCTGGCACAGACCTGTAACCTTTCCTCTAGAGCTCTAAACATCCCTGTAGTAGCATCAAAGAAAATCACACTGCTTTTAGAGAGAGAGATTCCCTTAAACTCATACAAGGAGAGCAGCTCTAAACATGAAGACCCTTTTTTAACACCTTCCTGTGGTATTGGAAACCCTCCTTATTTCAGAGATAGAAAGTTCCCTTTCAGGAAGCATTAACCAAGACTAATTCTGCCTATTTATGTGATGTTAGCTGCTAGCCCATTAATCTCAATTTACAATATATCTACTCCCTCTCTGAAACCTCACTTCTAGTTAACCGTTAGTCTTTATTAGATCCTTTTCCTATCTGTCCTTTCCTTTTTTTTTTTTTTTTTTTTTTTGTCCTTTCTTATTGCAGATCCACTCTTGAATCTTTGGGTACTCAGCTATCTCACAGACTCATTCTGGTATGAAATTTATCACTATAAATTTTTCTTTATTCCCTGTGTCTGACATAACAACTAAATACAGAGTCAGGGGAAAAAGCAAAGACTATAGGAGACTGAGCAGAAGGGTTGTTGAGCCCATAAGGCATAGGAGGAGTCTCCCTGCCACTGGCTTGGCTGCCCTGGAAGCTACCGTGGGGAAAGGGGAAGGGGCGAGGGGTTGAGGCCATGCAGGGATGCAAGAAGAGGTTGGAATGGGTCTGTATTTTGGTCTGGGAGAAAGTCTGAAGTGATCCTGCTTCTTTATCCTTGATTAAAGAGGGTACTTTGCCTCCCTCTACCAATAGCAAACCCAAGTACATGAAGTATGTTTATGCATATAAAGTTATTTAATTAGAGTCTATAGAGGCAATCACATGACCTAATCGAATTCTGGTTTTGTTTGCACACGTAAAAATGGAGTAACTCCACAGCTCTGTGCACTGCAATTATCCTTAAGTCTGTGTTGTAATTAACAGTTACTCATAGATATATATGTCAGTCTTTGATCTTTATATGTAAGCCATAAGCTACTATTCTTAAAAAAAGTAAACTACCAAGGCTCGCGGTTATCATGTAGCAGACATGATCAAAAACATTTCAGCAATAATAAAGATAATTTTTAGGAATAGTTTCATCCTCGTAACCAAAAACAAATGAAATATAGAAGAGCCTAATCAAAACTAGAATATAAGTAATCATTCTAAATATTACACTGGTGACAAAACAGCATAGCTGAAAAAATAGCATACTGTTGAAGAACTGTAGTTTGGAACCCTCTCCATAGCATGCCTAAATCTTTCAAGTAGTCAAACCAGGTTTATACGACAGAAAATGAAATACATCCTTTTAACCAAATTGGCTAACATATACTCTTAGTAAAAAATATTAGTGGTAACAAAACATCTGAACATAAATATCTTTTATTCTGCTTTTAACCTGTCTGCTCATTTTACTTATAGTATTCATTGTAGATTTGTAATCAAATACTGGAAATAAATCACATCTCTTATCCCCTACTTGCTTTTTATCCCTGTGACTTCTAATCAGCTGTCTCACCTGAATAATAGATCTCTAAGTTACCCTTAAACCATCTACTCTACAACATTTTTCAGTTTGCTATTGAGTTCGAGAACAGAAGACTCTGTCACCTATTTCAGTTCCTTGCCTTCAAAATCAATGGGAGTTCAAAATGTTTACTTTAGCCTGTACTTTGGAGAATGAGAGCCTAACTATTTCACACTAAATTGTAGTTCTAATCAGTGAACTTGGCCTAATAATCCCACCTCAGGTTAAGTCCTCCTGTGTGCTTAGCTCTTTCTGTGAGCCGATTTCTGTGATCTTTTAAACAGACTGGCTGTTGTGCATAATGCAGGATATTTTTTCATAGGTTTGCTCAGCATGAATCCTACCGAATTATAGGATTATCCTCCCTCATGTCTTTCTTAAAACAGAATTAGATATTCAGGGCAGTAATTTACTAAATACTGCATTACACGGTACTGCTTTTTTTTTCCAGATTGACATTTTCAGAAGCCTCAAGTTGCCTCTAATTCAAAGCCAGGTATGCATTACCACATGCACATAAACATTTGGATGTACTGAATTCATGCTCAGATTTGAAATATGTGCATTCAAATTTGTTATGTACATGGCAGGTAAGATGTGTACCAGGTTGGCCATAAATAGTTACCTGCAGTTGTAGTAACCTGATTCAAGCAGTGAGTTGGGTTAGTGGGTATATAAACTGTGTGCACAGATGAATGCAAAGCAGTTACAAGTATCTGTGAAAACTTGTTCCTAAATTTGTGTCTGTGCAAATCCTATGTATGCGTGTGAAAAAGTTGTTTGATCAGAACTTTTCTGATCAACAATGTTTATTTAATATATTTTTTACAATGGCTTGCCCTCTTCTAGAAAAGGTAGTGAGTTAAGAGTTGCGTGTATCTAAGTTAAATAACCAAAGAGTATTGGAAATATATGTTCTATGTCAGTGTGCTATTTTGCACACTTCAATCACATATACACTGTAATTATCCAGTTCTGAGGGCAAATTTAGGGATTTGTTCCTGCAGGGAACTTCCTGTATACAATTTCAGAAGCCAAATGCAAATTCAGAAGTTGTTCATTTGTCGTACTTTGAATTCCATTAGTTAGGCATATTCTTACTACTATTTGCAGAATCGTGCTCTCATCAAGAGTCAGCCTAACCTCTATTACTTTTAATTAAGATTTCCTGATTATTCCTAAGCATTCAGTCATGGTTATTTACAGATGAGAAATTCTGATTGTTATAGGCACAACTGAAAAGGTTTAGATAAAAACCACACACAGTTTATACCCAGTTTATGAGCTTAATGAGGATACTTAGGAACCATTAATTAAGTAGAGGCTTTTCCCCTTCAGGGTGATGACTGAGATACAATGTTGTATTTAGGAGCAGTACTGACAACTCTTTGGTAAGTGCCCTTAGTGGGAGAGCCCCGTTCTTTGCAAGCTAAGCATCACATGGACAGCTCCTGAAATACAGGTCATGTTGGCTCGTGTCAGTGTAACAGAAGACTGGACTCTGGTGTTTCATGAACATTTAAAGAGAGCAACTGGCAAAGTTGCAACTCCAAATAATCTCCGAGCCAGTGAGATGCATCTGCTCATATGCGCTGCAATCCACATTCATCATCTGCTGCCCTTTGTTACTACAAAGCCTGTTTTACTGCAATTATGTTCATCCATGCACAGCATATCAGAAATGCTGTGTCCTATTCTGTTCAAGTGGTCACTGAGTGTGAGCAGCATAGTGATACCCCTGATCCTTTTTTGATGATGTTTTCAAATACTAGAGATGCTAATTCCATCTTGGCCACTAAACATGGCATCTCTTTAATACCTTAAATTCACTTGTCCCTGGGACAGCTCAATACATTAGTGCAGTAGAAGTCCTGGTGTGCATGTGTGGTCTGCATTATACATACATTAATATACAGTAGACACAGTCTGCATTATACTCATCCCTCATCTCTAATAATGATTTTGATTCTGACTTTCCACACTGGTATTTTATTATTCCTAGAGGCAGGAGTAATTCAAGAAACCATAGTGTTGCTGTAGTCGACACATATCCAGATGTATTTTTTTTGAAATGCTATCTCTAGGGAAACTTGATGACAGTTTATTGACACTGAATCTTGCTAGTAAGACAAAGCTGATGCATGCAAGTATTAGATGCATGAATAGGTAGATCACAGGAAACACCACTCACTTGGTGCTGTTTTCTTCTTGCCTCAGCTCAATCCAGAACTGTTAATAATACCATTGAAAATTCAGGGAAATATTTGCTGCCAACCATCATCTGTCAAGATTCTTTTTAGATAGCACTCTCAAGACATTTTTCTAGGCGAAACCTTCTAATCTCTCTGGAGTCCCACTAAAGCATGTTGAAATTTGGTAGCATAGGGCACCTTCATGATTTTCCTGTAGGGTTTGCAGTGGAAGTAGAAAGATCTGTGAATATGGGAACTGTCCCTTTTTAACAGAGCAGCTTATCTCACAGAAAGGGAAATGAAGGGCATAGGGAAACATCCTGATCCTGAGTGCTTTGCAACATTATAAACCAATATCCCGTTAATTCCTTAGCCTCTTTGATGGAGTGTGCTGCCTGAGGTGCAAATGAGTGACACTTTTGTGCATTGGACCTGTCCTCTTAAGCAAAGAAGTGGTCCAGAACCACCACCTCATTTCAAAAATGCTGCAGAATTGTTGTCAGTATTGACCTGAGCTAGATTAAACTAGCTTCCTAGAAATATAAGGCTGTATATCCCATTAATAATCTCTGAACTATCCAGTCTGCCACAAAATAATACTTCAAAAAGTTGGCAAGCTACTTGAAATAAATCTTCAAAAGCTTCTTCCCGTTTACTATGGAAACCTTGCAAAATATACCCCAAGTGATACTGTTGATCTCCATTACTTGCGTTATTAGTATTCCTCTATTTATATTTTCTGGCTTATTAAATGTAAATATAAATGTAAGCCTTCTGTCCCTCTGTGAATGATTTGTGTGATGAAACAAAACAGGATCATATCCTGTGAATACAGTTTTGCATAATCTGGTAATTATTTGCATAATCTGGTTATTATAGGCTCAGAATTGTTTTAACGTGGCTATAATTGTTAAACATCTGAAATTCTCAGTACTTTTTGTGTCTATGAAATCGTTTCATTTATTGAAAAATGTTTCACTGAGCTCAAATGTGAGGCCATACTTGCAGATGATGTTAGGAAGTTACTTTGTGCTTTCACTTGCTGCTGCCTGGCCACTGGAAGATTTCCTGTTGGTACTGTGGGATCAGGCCAGTAAAGAATAAGGCATCTTTCTAATAAGGTCATGGTTCTGTTGGCTCCTCTTACAGAAGAGTTTCTCTGCTTATTTGAATAGCTTCATTAACTACAGTGCAACTGTTGTGTGTGAGAGCATTGTGTAAATAATGGATAAGAGGAAGGCCACTATAATATAATTGATTAAAGTATTGCATGCTATAGTGTAGTCCATTAAAGGGAAATAAGTTTAGGGAAGGTTTGATTTTTCTCTCCTCCAATGCAGAAGGGGAAGAATGAAGTATATATAGAGAGAGAATGCTACATCACAGTCTCTTGCAAGTATTGAGTTTTAACATCCATATTACAAAGACCTTTTAATAAAATTTAGGAAGCTGACAGGACACACCAAGGTCTAGCTTAGCTAATGGAGATCTGATGTCAAGACCGACTGGATTTTTTTCTTCAATCATCACATAAATCTGGTGAAACTTAAGCTTATTGCAGAAGATAAAATGTCAAAGAATTTGGCAAAATTATATCATATTAATTCACTTCTAGAAATTAGAATTATATCAGAATTTCATAATCGGAAATACAAAGAATTTGAATACCTTTGTACAAAAGTATAGAGAAAGGTATATTTTATAATGAAAATAAGAATAGATTGTTATATACACAACTAGCAGCTATGCTTAAAGTTGTCTTATACTTCACGTTAAAAAAAAATCCCGTGTTTAGTGATTTTGAGCTTTACCAAAACATAAACTATATGGGTGAAATTTTCCTTGCTATGTGTGTGGCTCTGGCTAAATTCTTGGGGAACAGGTGTCTATCAAAACCACATCATGCCACAGCGTGTTTTTGTGGTAGTCTCACGTTGGTAAACTCAATTGCATTGCTTAAAAATAATCTTTCTGCTGTTTTTATTCTGAATGGTATTTTCAATATTAGAAGGGAATGTGGCTACTGAGGGAAGTACTGCAGCAAGTTCACTAAAATTTCAGCCCTGTGAGTTCTGAGGATACATCTGTGCACCTGCAGAACTCAGCTACAGCATTAGAAGAACAGGGAGAAAATGCTTTAAAATTTTATTTTAGTGGCACTTCTGGAGAGCAAATTGTGCCAAAAATGCAAAATTCACCAATTAATCCAAATCACAGCTGTTCAAGATTGAATTACTTTAAAAGAAAAAAAACAATCTCTAAATCATGTCATGATTTAATGGGACTCAGTAACAGGCATAGCCATGTAGCTGCGAATGTAAGGCAACAAATACACTGGGATTGAAATGTGAAAATAAAACTGAGGAGGGGAGGGCATAGTTATGTTATGGGCATCTCAGCTAACTGGCTAATTTCTTCTGCCTTTCTATGCAAGGTATCTGCAGCCTTTGCTTTTCCCTCCTTGTAATTGCAGCAAATAGCTTGTTATCTGAAGTGTTTACTAAACCCTTTTAAGGCTGACCACTCTGTTTTCTTTGCACTGTTTTCACATACACATTCATTTCACACACACATGCATACACATATGGTTAATAAAGATGAAATTCTTAGTCACTTAACCAAAAGCAGATGTTCACGGTTATTCTCTTCTTCCCTTCCTTTAAAATTCATGAGTGAACACAGTGCTCAAGAAACCAGCAATAATATCAGTTGCTTCAGGTTGGCATAGCACGAAAGGACGCTCCCTGTAATGCTCAGCGCTCAAGGCCTCGCGCCGGCTGGTGTTCAAGCCAGCCTGCCTGATCTTTCACTCCAGCTGCAGAACCAGCGGACGGCACCCCTGGTGCTGCCACCGGAGTGTGATGGCAACGCGTGACCTTGTTCTCTTAGTCCCTTCCACCTCCTGGCAGCTTGGGGCTGGATGTCTCACGAGGCCAGCTGCTTCCCACTGAGCCCTCTCCCTCGGGGCTTGCCAGGCTCCCGATCTTTTCCTAGCAGAGTCCTGGCTGGACACCATCCCCTCATCTGCTCAAGGGAGAACTCGCCTGCGAGTAATGCTTGGTGCCGGCCTGCCTAGCGCAGCGGGGCCCGGTGCAGCAGCCCTCGCACGGAAACAGGACAGGCAGCGTAGCAGCGCGGTGGCTGCATTAGCATGGTGCCTCTTTCAAGGCTCATTAGCACAGCGCAGGCCTGTGCTGTTCTGGCTGAGCTGCTTTCAGTCCCATCGTAGCCCTGGCTGACAGCTGCTCAGGAGTGTTTACAGCACACTCCAGTGCACCACGTAGCCTGGTCTAATAGGGGAGGTAGGCACTTCACCTGCTGCCAAACAGAACGACTTTGTTTGCATATTTGGACACGCAAGGGCACACACTCAAGCCTGGGGAAGTGTTGTGGGATCTGTACTTCTTCAGCAGCTTACCTTTGTTCAAAATTAAAAGCTGAGGATGTCTTTTAACTGGGATTGTAATGGCTTTATGTTCATGTTTCTGTTCTTTAGATGCTGTTCGGCGCACAACAGCCAGATGCTACCCGTAACCGCTACGTGTGGCACGGCTTGATAGTTGTGGTAAATCACTAGGGAAGTGGGTTTTAATAATGAAATCCCAAACAAGTCATCATCTTTGGATTATATGGCTGTTCAGTTTTTTAAATAGAGAAAAAAAGAAAACCTAGGCAGCCTAAGCCATTGAGATATTAACCTAATAAAACTTATTCCATCTATGCTTTTTAGTATTCTATTTTCTCCTCTGCCCTTCTTAATGCAAAAATATTTGCTTGAGGCAAATCCATAAAAAGACCATATTAGGAGAATTGCATAATATCCCCTAAAAATAGGAAGCAGGAATCTAGGACTACAGAAATCCATTTTACTCAGAGAAATGAATGACTGAACACGAAAACAAAATTGTAACAAGTTACTGTACTGCCATGAAAGGTAAGTCAGACAGTTCAGTTGACTTGGCTGGGTGTCATATTTTGTACTGTGCTCACTGGGAGACTAATTGCTTGAAATAAATATTTGAAGATCTCTGTGTCTGGTCCTTGTAAGCTGTTTGATCAGTTTGGTATTTCTGGTAGGATCTGTTTTTTATAAAACTTTAAAATTGCTTCTAGGCAGTTTTTATGCCATGTTGTCCCAGCCATATATGTGCAGTGAGGGATGGGGTTTAGGTAGACCTCATCTTTATTAACATAATGGAATGGGAATGGTCAAGCAATAGTTCGTCCTATACAGGTCATCTTTCCCCCTTTCCCCACTTGTTTCTACTCCTTTTGGGAGGCTGAATTCTAGTCCCCTCCCCTCAGTCAAATTTTCTCGTCATTTTGAGATTGAAGAAGTTGGAGGGAGGAGGTTTTCTTCTACCCGCACTGGACATTATCAACTCTTAGGACTGTTTCTCAGATTTGTAAAGCACTCAAAATCATCAAGAGCAGCTGAGGGATATGGGGAGATGTTAAATGCAATGAATGTTCCCTTAGGAAAGCCAGAGTGTTCTGAAGGTGAGATAGGTAGGTCTGTCACTGCACTGCGTTGCCCATTAAGCAGGTGTCTGTGGGTGTGGGATCAGGCCTGACCCCTGATTTCTGAATGCTTGAGCTGGCAGAGCAGTGGGTGGCTGACGGCATGGAGCAGTGCTCAGGGCTGCTGACGTCCTGCTGCCTGGCCCAGCTGTGGCAGAGCTGCGGGGGGTGGGAATCCTGAAAAACCAGACCCTCGTAGGAGAACAGGGACAAGTGGTGTAATTTTAAGGACAGGTGCAAAGCTATGGGGTCAGGAGCTTAGTGTTGGGAGATGGTGGGATCTGAACAGACTGGCTGATAAACTGTTCATTGCACTGTACTGCAGCCTGTAAAACTCTGTGTTTCCCCCATGCATGTTTGGGTACAAAGGGATAATGGGTTTGTTTTATCTAATGTCTCCTAGCTGAAAAACTTGTGATTTTATTCTTACTGTGCTGGGTATTATCTATGTAGCTTTGGAGACTAGTGCCAGCAGTGTCTTGGTAATGCTTGCTTTTAAAAGATTTTATTCACCTTACAAAGTGGGTTGACAGAACTGTAGTGCTTTTATGCAGAATGACCACTGATAATTTTGTGCCTCAAGCTTACATTTTTAGGGCTGATTCACAAGCAAAAAAAAGAAAGAATAACAAGCAGAAAAAAGGATCTGACTTCATTGTTGTAGGATTGTACAAAGCTGATCGTTTCTAAAGCTTAAATATCTTTGCACCCTGGGTGTATGGTATGGGCTTCAGAATTATTCTATGCTGAACTGGATCCTTATGTTGGTGGCCTATGCCTCTGACCTGCACTTGGCCTACTCTTGCGAGTCTTCCTTGTTGAAAGTAATTTACACTCCAGTGTGGCACAGTACGACCGTGCTAATAAGAAAATACTATTGACAGTTGTGATAGATGCACCTACCACTTAGTAAGCACAGAAGAGTTAAACTGATTGCATTTTTTACAGTCTGTGTATTTCTCTGCTTATTGTTTGTGTCCTGCTGTTTGAAAAACAGCTTAGTTGCATAGTAAATCTCTCTAATCAACACAAGAAAAGAACAAAAAAGAACATGCACTGTCATTTGTTAGAGCTACTTCAGAAGGATGGTCATTTGAAGGATGTATTCTGGGAAATTTGTCCCTCATCTTCAGAAAGCCTTGTTAATATGAACATAACTAACCAGGCATTTCAGGAGAGGACAGAGGCATACTCATTAAAATTATCTGAAAAAACAGCCCGTATAACAGATATCTATCGTAATGACACTTCTGTTGTCTCTCACTGCAGTGTCTAAGCAGTAAGTTCCATAAAGCACATAGTGTGTAGCTGACAGCAAGGGACTGTTTTCTGAGCTCAGATGCTCACTCTGCGCCTCTTTGCATTCAGGTCCAATGCATTCAGTTCCCTTTACATGCTTCTCCTTCCCTCCCCTCCCTCCAAATTAAAGCTTACCTCCATTTGGAGCAGTCCCCAGTCAGACCTTTTGCTTGCTGTGAGTAACATAGATATGCATGCTATAGTGGATATATAAAAATACTGCTGGATGACAAGCCATAAATAATGTGTGTACTGACTCCTGGTAAGATACTGCTGCAATGTTTAATGCATTTATTAACCATATAGTGCTGTGATTTGTTGAAGCTGGATTCATAATTGCAAGATAGCATTTCTGGGAATAAATCCAGGGCTACAGTGTCTGCAAAGGATGGAGGTAGAGGGATCTGGGGGATGGGAAGCAGAGAGTTATTAGGTTTGGGAGATCTTCTGATGGTTTTAGGTGCAGCGCAGGAGAAGTCCAGGCTAGGATGTGTCTGAGCAAGGACATACAAATGACCTCATTTAGGAGGCATTGGGATTAGAGGGAAACATGTAGGGCTACAGATTCCATTTTAAGTAAATCCTTAATGGAGGCTGGAGAAGAAATCTCTCTATAAGCAGCGTACCTCTCTCATTTGAGAAAGCCACTAGTTCCTCTCCTGGTCCCAATTCTCCTTTCTTTCTAGGAAAGAAATAAGTAGAATTTTGCTTCTAGGCGTGAGGGTGTTTTCTTTTCTGGACATGCAGTTGGTTTCTTTACCAACTCTTGACTAAGTCCAACCTCTTAGTTTGAATATTAAAATCTAGAAGTTGCGAAGGCCAAAGCAAAGCTTGTGTGACTAATGTACAGTGCACTGCAGAGCTCATCATGAGGTGCATGAATACAATTATCTCTAAAGATCATCTGTTGCTTGTGCTACCACAGTGATAAGATTCTCTGTAAAAGCAGATGTTCATTTTTACTGAATATAAAAGCTTAAGAGAGTGCAAGATTGTTGGCAGTATGGGGGCAGCTTTGTCAGAGTAGCCAACATTACTGAATTATAGTTCCCTGCAAAGCCAGGGTGAGTGTCAACCCGTCTTGCACAACTTCATTTTCAAGTCGGAGGCATGTCACAGCTGAGTATAAGTCATTAGCAAATGCTATTTTACCTTAGTGGAAGAGATCTCATACCTCTTTCCATATGTTTAACCAGTTATTTTAAGCTACTTTTCTTTCACTGTTTCTTTTTTGTTATTATTATTATTTTTTTATCAGCCCAACTCTGCTTGTCTTCTGTTTAATGATGAAAGATTTTCTTGTCAGCAGATAAAAGCTTTATAATAAAAATAAAAATAAATGTAAGATTGAATGCAGACTTATTTGCCACTTGCATATGCTATTTTACTCCTGTGGAATTAGGTGCTTCCAGCACATTTAAAGATACCCTCTTGCCTGTATGTTAGGCATGTAGGAGGCCTGAGATGGGGATTTGGCAGTTAATCTTTAGAATCTTGCATAATGAACAGCTCTCATTTCCCAAATTTGTTGGTGGCATAGATACTCCCTGTGAGAATTGTCTGCAGCTGTACATGATGGGCACACATTTCTATTGTTTAATTTTTTAGGATAATGGAAGATGTTGTGGAGTAAATATCCAATGGCTGAGGATATCCTTCATAATTCAAATGCATGTCTCCCCATTTGGGTATATTTCCACCAAGGCAATCAGCATAACATCCAAGTCCTGATTTTTTACCTCGTATCAGGCATTCACTCATCACAGAACAAACACAGCAGTTCTGCTACATGTAGAGCCCTTTGTAGAGAGGCAGGAAAAAATTTCCCCTTAGGTTGTAATTACAGGACATATGCTTTCTATAGCACTCTCTTCGACACGTAGGGTTTTCTTTCCATTACTTGTGATTTAGTGATGCACTGTTGTATTACAGTAGTGCAGCCTATGCCAGCATTTCCATTATAACCCTTTTTTACAGGTTTATAACTCAACAGTAAAAATGTACTCTTCCAATTTGAAACTTGGCATATAATGTCTCATCTCATCCTCAAAGTGATATTTTTTCTTTCCCTCTGCCTTTCCCCCCAAAAAAGAGGCTGCTTTTTTGCTGTATTTTTAAATGGAAGATATTGTCCTTTCTGTTTTGGTAGGAGAAAAGCCTGCCTGATTATTAAAATTACTTTTCAATTCTAAGAAGGGAGAACTTTATAATAGAAATTGCAAATAAATAAGTGTTGTTGATGTTAGAATGACTATATTAAGTACATGCATACAGTGAAGTACTACCTTCCAAACTAAAGCTATGGAATATTGATCAAAGTGATGGAAAAGCTTTTTTCTTTTCTTTTCTTTTTTCTTTTTACTGTTGATTTTGTTTCTAGCTGTTGATTTTACCCTTAAAATTGTGTCATCAAAAGTAAATATGTTTTAGCTGCTGTACTCTATTGTTTATCAGGCTGAATGAAGTAAAGGAAGACTTTACTGCATATAGACAAAATAAAGATGTTTTTCTGCTTTGTTGTTTGAGGAACACAGTACCGAAGGAAGAAAAACTCTAACTTTGGTGTTGAGACCAACTAGCAAGGGTAGACTTGTAGTTAGCACAGTGTTACGAATCCAGAGCAGGCTTATGCAGCAAAGAACAATGTTTCCAATAGACAGATGTTTGTGTGGACTAGGAAATTTAGCACTGAATTACAAACTAGGAAATAGAAGGCTTTTACGGTCCTTACGGTTTATACAGTTAAGATCTGAACATCTACTCATGCCTCCTTTGAAGTCTCACATTTCATTTCAGTGTAGTGTAAGTGTTTAGGATATAAGAAAATCAGGACTGAAGTCCAGTTTCTCCTTCTTTACCCATCTTCCTTGGGCCAGCCAGTTAAGAGTTGAAATCTAACTAGTTGCCATTAAAGGAAGTTTCCTAATCTGTGTGGAAACCAGCACAACTGCAGACACAGCAGGAAGGCTTCACTATGTTGCTTCTTCTTGCAGTAAGTTTACTTCAAGGCATTTCTTTTTCCATTTAGATAGTTAAATTTATGCTTACCATAACCACTTTAATGGTAGTAATTAGAAGAAAGGGTATGTAAAAGACAGATTTCATGGAGGGTTTTTATTAATTAATTGAGCTATTATTTTATCATATATTTTAAAACTGTCAACATATATACAATATGCGTTCTTACCATAGCTAAGCTGTCTCACTTAAATCCCAGCTGTTTTAGGTTTTCAATTGTCTCTAATGTATCTATTTATAAATATAAAAGTATCATGAAAATGGGCTTCTTAATGACAAGTTCAGTTCCTCCATTTGGATTCTAAAATCGGTAATTAGGTCAAAGAATATTTTGTATCCATAGGCAGCACCAATGGCTCTCAGATGCAAAATAAAATGTCTGTATGTGGAACTGAATTTTTGGAAGGTATAAAATCTGACTGCTTAGCACTTCCTCGCATCATCTTTAGTCCAATCCAGCTCTGCCTAAACCAGTGGGATGCTGAAGTGTAAAATGCATGCAACACAGTGAGATTCAGATCTTCATTTTCTGCAGGAAATAAATTGGAAGTCCAACAAAACTTCCAGGTGGAAGTGTCAGACGTGCTCAGTGCAGTCAGTAGTTTTGGTGTGTAAATATGAGTCTTCTGTTATAAGATTTGATTGTACATTTAACACTGGAAACTCCTGTAAAAGAGTGCTGTTTATGTTTCTGAGAATACAAAGAAAGAAATGATATTGAGATTACTGGAGTGCTTAAATCAACCACAGCACCATTTAGTAAAAACATGTTCAGCGCCATGGGAATTGCTATTACTATTAGAGAAAAGTAGAAAGCTCCCAGCCCGGTCGTGTTCACTTGAGCAATGGAAATATTAAACACCTTATGATGCCAGACAGAGTGCACACTATTGCTTTCATTTTGTGTGATGCTGCCACCTCCAATGTTTCTTACCCAAGTCAGTGTGGAGAACACACGGTGAATGGATGCTCATTGTAAGACATGGATAAAGATAGATCAAAGTAATTTTTTTTAGGCTTTGATCATCAAAAAATTGTATGCATTTAATAATATTCCTTGTGTAGTAGTAAGCATAATGTAAACAAACAGCTGAATTTGACTTACAGGTATATACATTAAAAGACATTAAACGTTCTGTATGTAACTTTCTCTGCAGCAGCCATGCAATATATTAAAACTATGTGTATGTTTTGGCAATAGTACATGGAGAAATTACAAGAATTCTCAAGGATGAAATACTCCTGTGTTGTGTATTTTCCTAAAACTTAGAAATGTAGTAGAATATACAGTGTATTATGGTAATTTTTAACTGTCATATTTAATTTCTTCTCATGAACATTCAGCCTCATTTTTAAGGGGCCACAGAACATAACATGTTCTTTGCAGCTGGTGGCACTCATCATTGTAATTACTGAGTACCCTTAGCTGACTGTTTAAAGTTTTGTTGTAAATTCAAATCAGAGTGTGAATGTCATTGGAAAACATGACGCTACATTTCAAAAATGTATCTGCTAATCATGTGCAAATCACTGTCAAAATCATAGGAGTATGACAGCACCTGTGAATTTATCTAATTGTTTTCTGCTGCTGTATGTATAAATGTACAGGGAATAAATTTTGCATTTGTTCATAGGCACAGAAGAAGCGGAAATCCAACGAATCTGTAGATACGGAGCTCTGTCTTAATGAGGTAAGAGTGCAGATCCGGTATGTTTCATAGCACATGTTTGTTCCCTGATATAAAATGCTCAAAGACTTCCAAGACTATAATGGGTTTACCCCACACTAAATTCTTGTTAGCATGGTTATGTTTGGATACCATAAAGTATTAAAGACTGATCTTAGAAATCCAGAGCTGGGCTCAAAGTGGCTTCTGCTGACTTTGTATTTTAACAGCTGCACATGTTTAGGCAAATCCCATGGTAATTAACATTGCACCTAGCATGTATAATTAGTTAATAATCTGTAGAAACACAAGATGATAAGGCTTTTAACAAATACAGAGAAATACAGTGGTCATCATTCTATGGCTAACACAAATGACCAGTTTAGGGCATGAACTGATGTTCGCATCAGGAGACATGATACTCATACATCAGAAGACAGATTGACAGCCCCAAGAGACATGAACCTCCCAGTGCTGTTTGACTACTCTGCTGAGCCTGACCTCCAACGCCCCCTTCCAGACACGAACATTACTTCAGTTTTTGTGTCTGTCAGTCTATATCCTTCGTACTGAGTCTCTCAGAAGCTTAATAATTAGCGAAGTACATAAATTAATTTTTACAATGTGGAAGCACATAGCCTAGGCATTGGAGCAAGACCAACTGTAGCAATATAAGCCACCAAGTGGATGTAACCATACCTTTTAGGTTCTCCTTTGCTGGTCCAAATTTGCACAGTGGTTTGAAACAATGACAGTTCTATAGTCCAGTCCTAATTCTTTAGGTTCTGTTAAGAATTTACTGTAGGTACTAGAATAGAGTCTACTAACACGTGAAGGACCAATGTTATGTTAACAGTATGCAGTAATGTTAACAGATGTGTTCGCATCTCGTGCTAATGAAAACACCTTTCACAAGAAGGCCCTAGTAACTGTAGCGTACCATCAGACCTGCTGGTCCACCTTAACACATATCCTCTGACAGTTTCAAAAACACAGAAGGGTTGAGTATAAGATGAGAAAAAGCATATTGTGATAATTCCCCCAGTGCCTTCTAGTACCTCCAGCAGTTTGCAGCTCAAGGACTTCCAGTTAGCCAGTCAGGGAGGGGGAATGGCATGGAGATCTGTCCATGAGTTGCTCCCTGGCTCTGTAATTACTCGTTCCTGTGGAAACTGATGTTCTATAATCATTCTTTTTATCTGCACTTCTGCATAGTTCTAGCTTGTACCTCAGCCGATTGGCTCTGCAGGATGGGGGAGGCTTCTCCCCTCTGTAGAAGCTACATCCCTGAAGATTTTCAAACCCTGAGTAGAGTACTTGAAGTAGATTGGACATAATGACCTTAGAGGTGCCTTCCAGTCTAAATGGTTCTGATTCTGTGATTATACCTGTACTTATTTTTTTTTACTGAGGATGATAAGCAATGAAAAATATTCGTTACACTTCTTCCTTAAATCGTTCACTCTAATCTGCCAATCTGTACTTGCCTATGCCTACTGCTTTATTATTGGTAGCAAAGGATACAAGGCATGTAAATAATGCCACAATTGGGGGAAGAAAGATTAAGAAAGAAAAATTTTAATAGGCTAGAAACCTCAGTCTTTTCTGATCCCATGGATTAGATTTAATCTATTGGCATCCAGAAGTAACAAGTTATCAAAGTTGTTCTGTTGGCTGTGCAGAAGTTGCAGTTTTACTGTGGGTCCTACATTTGTTTTTTTTTTAAATAAACTGGCATGATAAACACAGATGGCTAAAACAAATGGCCATACTTAACAAGGGTAAGTTTTACACATGGAACCACTGTTAAAGTAGGGATTTTTTAATACGTTATTCCTTTTTTTTTGAGTCATGCTGTGCTGATGTTATACATTAATGATGTTTTTATTCTTTAAACTAACTTTAAAATATTGTCATTTTACTTCTGTTTTTATGCCTTTTGGATCTTTCAGTCTGTGACAGTGATAAATAGGTAACTGTGGAGGGTGGGACATGAACAAACAAATGATGAATTTCATGACACAGATTTAAATATTTTGCAATGAAAATGTGTAATGGTGACCAAGGAAAGTATTATGTCTTGCAGAATGCCATTGGGAAAGACAACACAGCAGGAGTCTCCACCAGTCACATATCTTCGGAGAATTCATTTGCTCTTCCTACAAGCTTCTACCCAAGCACACCACTCATTCTGATGACAATTGCACTCTCACTCTGTTTGTTCCTAAGCTCATCAGTCGTCTTGTAGCTGCATTACAAAAGGACGTGTAAAAAAAAAAAAAAAATCTGTTTCCTGTCCTCTGTTGTTTATCTGGAATTCCAGGTCTGGGGGCTAAGCTGAGGCACTCCTGCTAGAACAGTTTCAGTCAGCTGGATTTTTTTTTTCTCTCTAAAAAAGCTTCTTGTGATATTTAGAGGCTTTGTGAAATACTTGGTGCAGTGCTACATTCCAAACCCAAAAGGCTTTTGGGCATGCAGTGTTTTAAAGAGACAGTGTGTAAATTTGCCTGTAAAGCGACCTGGTTGGATTATTTTAATAATTATATTAATTCTGGCCTTTATCTGAGAAGGAGGATGGCAGTTTTCTTAAGATCCTATTTATCTCATTGAATGGTTTTGATTTTCAAATTGATTGAACTTCAGACTATGAAGGATGCCAGGCTTTTGTCTAACAGTGAATGTTCTCCCAGAGAGTGGACTTTATGAAACTTCTTCATTTGATAAATTGCTACTGATGTTAAACTCTTTCAGTGTATTAGCATTTTCCTCTTTAAATGTTTATGTACTGTAAGTGATTCTGCGTTCCCTGCTGAGAAGCCATTATAATTCGCATACAGGTATAATGTATGTCTTTCAGTTAAATTCTCATAAAAATAGAGTGTGGCATAGAACTTTCTAACAGTACATTTATCTTTTAATTATAATCATCTAGCCTTAACAAGGGTGAAAATTCTTTAAATTAACAAGAAGCAGTCATTGTGAAAGCTTCATAAACATACATTTCTTTAAACTTGAGGATGAGCAGAAGTGAGATTTGCTACAGGGTTTCAGCTATACAGTCACTGGTCTTCTATGCTTCCATTGTGATAATATAGTCCAGTTATTATTTTTTTTAATAAAAAAGATATACAACTTATTTGCTCTACTAAAGCAGCACTACCTGTTTATACATAGCTGATAATGTCAGCTCAGAAAGTTACAGGAACTTCATGCCTTACTTCTCTTATCACAACATTGTAGAGGGAAAAGAGGTAGTAGGATAACTGTGTTTTATTTCTGAGACTGCTAAAACCAACACAGAAGGATGGTTGATCCAATTACAAGGCAGTGCCATGCACACTCACCCATGTGACAGGCTTTTCTCATCCTAGTAGTTCTTACTGTAACCCATGGGATTGCTGGCATGATGAACTGTTTGCAAGACCCGTTCCATAAACATTGTAATCGTTTGGATGCCAGTATTGCCGGTATACATGATTTGATCACTTTGGTTTTCATGCAGTGACATTGACAGTCTCTGCTGGCTCGTGATGGTTTTCTGTGGTATCTAGAAGGGATTCTTTAAAGCTTTAAGTGTCATCAAATAGGCAGCATTTCTCCTGAGAGCTGTCCTTAAACCTTACTGTGGTGGCTTGGTGACTGTTACAAGCAGTTATGTCTAAATGATCAACAAGAGTCAGTTTTTGTTTTTCCTGGAAGTAGGAGGTAACTTTACCAAGCAAAGAGTTCATCATGTTGAATTTATGGATTTACATTGAGACTTACACAATTATGCCCTGGCCTGCTTTGAAATGTCTGGATCAGTTGTTTGCAATACAACTGTAAGGTACAAATTACAGTTTTATAAACTGCAGTGAAGTTTGGGAGTGTGCAAAATACACATCTTACTGAGAGATTATTAAACCTGTTGACAAGTTCATCTTTTAAGCTTTTTCTTAGCTAATAATAAACACTTTCAGAAATTCTAAAATTCCTTATGTACTCTTGATTATGGTCACATAATATAGGTTTCAAAGCACTATGTATGTGATAGAATTCTAGGATGCTATGTGCCGCTGAACATAACAAATTAGACAATATTACTCTTTAATTCTGTGCTGATAAGAAACTGCAAATTACTTTCAAAGGCATCAGAGCTGCTTTTGAAGAATATATAGCATATCATTACCAGCAAAGCCCATGTGGTTCCTGTTGCTCTTCTTGTAGAAGCTAATCAAATTATTGAAAACTAGTGACAACAGAAAAAAGATTATGAGATTCATGATTTAAAAAAGAAAAAAAAATCAAATTCTTTTATGTCAAAAGGAGCTGATAGTATAACCTATTGAAATGGTAATGAACATAGCGTTATAATTCAGAAGTCTGACATTATCCAATTAAAAATATTTTCAAAACAAATACATAAACATTACAATTATTAAATCCATCTTTGATCCACAAATCTTTCTTTAAAATATCATTTGTATTCAACACATTAAACATTTTAAGCACTATCAGGAATTCTAATAACTTCCCAGTATAGTGCATACCTTTTTGAAGATTTTATACATTTGGCTTGATTACAGTATCTCTATTACCTTTAATACAAATTATTAGAGCTTTGACACTGTGTGATCCAGAATAAAAGCTATTGATCACTTATACTGTAAACAACAACCTAATTAGCTTCTGATTACAAAAGAAATTGCTAGTTATTTGATTCAATGAGAACTACCTTTGGAAATACAATTATGGATACAGTAGAGGAAGAAACGGCATTTTATACAGCTAGCCATTTTACCACAAAGAACACAGAGCACTCAAGCTTTCTTTCCTGTATAAATTAAAAGCATACTGAATTCTTAATTAAAAAAATAAATTGCTTATTAAACAGGCAAGAGGGAAAAAACTCTAAGAGTCTGACACTTAATGAGGTTTTACAGGCATCACCATGCAAATATTGGAGGATTTTTAGAAATTGGATGTGGTGTGGATGATGTCAATTTAGCATGGTGACCTTGTCAATGCAGTCATTTGCTACAGAACTGAAGTATGCAAATTATTTCATTTTGTCCCTTTCCGATCACTAAAATGCCATGTGTTGAGTGCTCAACCAACAAGCTAAGACTGGCTTTTATGTAGTACTCTAACATGTTAATTTTATCAATATACCAATAATATAGGAACTGTCCAAATACAGGATGTACATACAGATGACCTACTGTTTAAATTGTAAATTTAACCAATTCAGTTGTGTTTAAATTAAATCATGGGCTACCATAAACATCTACAAATTATCTTTTTCATTTAACATAATAGAACAGATGTTGTCATTAGTATTATTAGGAGTGTGTATACACTGCCATGTTAAATAACCTGATTATTGTGTCTATGTTTCTCCTTAAAAGTAGTACACAGAAAGATTAAATTCATACTGAACTGAAATAAATGGCTACGTTTCACAGTATTTAACATAGGTATCAATTCTGCAAACTAGTCCAATGAAAGATGCAATGAAGATGAACCTTTCAGTAAAAATAACAATTAAGACAGGAGGACCAGTGTAGACAGTGACATCCACCACTGTGAAGCGATCCTGCACTCATGTCTGTGCAGTGATTTGGTCAGGAACAGGGAGCACAGTCCTTGTTTCACTGACTTCTCTCTCAGATCCCAGCTGTCTTCAAGGGAATGGGGAGGGATGTGCTGAGCACTCTGCAGGAGCCATCCATCCATCTCCACTGGGGCACTGCCACTTCCCATTGAACTGTTTCATTCCCACTGTGTCATTAGGAAGAATTAGGAGAAAAAAGAATTCTTAATCATTTCAAAGCATTTTGTAGACTCTGTCTGGAGACCTATTTCCAGCCTATTTTCTTTTAATGAAGTTATATCCCTGTAAGACCCAACCTTTTGAAAATGAGGCTGTTTTAATTTGAGGAATTCTACAGTTTGAGACTGAAAACATTAAAATATACACTATTTGCTAAGCCTATGCAATTAGGCCGGAAATGAAGAAAACAGAGAAGGAATCACCTTGAAATCTCAATCTGATCTTAATATGTGTTTGTTGGCTTAATCACGATGATATTTCCATGGACGAGAGATGGTGAGAAACCAGTGAAGGAGACGAGCAAAACTCCAGCACAGCTCCCTGAAGGGACATAAATCGTGTATGTCAAGTGACATGAGTATCTCATACTTAGTACTGGGATTTGCTGAAATAGAAGAGCTGGATTCTGTTAGGACAAGCAGCTCCATCAGAGCAAGCAGTAAAAAATGGAAGAATGAGCAGATATTTGTACAGCAATTATAACTTTCTTTCATAAAATGAAATTGTTTGTCTTCAACAACAATGTGGATCTACCTCATTGAAAAATATACATTCACTAACAGGACTTCTGCATTAAAACTATTCTGGATAAATTCATCTGATCTAAAGAGGCCCCCAAGTTTGTTTTATACCCATAAGGTTATTCTGATTCTACCTGATGTCCATGACATCAAGTAGAAGTATAGTTGATTCTGATGAACTTGACAGAGAAATTAATCCAGTGTCTTGTTAAATATTTCTCATCTTTAAATATTTGCTTTTTCTTACCAGCTCAGTTCCTCCTATGACATTTCAATTACTGGCTATTTCAGCTTCTCCTTTAACTTTGGAAGGTCATTTTATCCATGCTCTACAGTAGTCCACTTTCTCTTTATAGATTTGCCTCTGTTTTGGTTTGGTTTGGTTTGTTTGTTTGTTTGTTTAATTACAGCCTCCTCTTCCAAGAAAAAAAGTGTGGTCAGGAATATGTCTCTGATGAACCACCAACACCTTTCCAGTGGGAGGGAATTGCAAGTTCCTATTTTATCTGTTTAGCACTAGTTTGACTAGTACAAGCTAAAACATGATGTTTCTATTCTGCAGATAGAATTTTAAATTTAGTTTGATACTGACTAAGGATTAAAAAGTTTTAAACTTTCACAATCCTTCAGAACTATTTAAATATTTTAATGTATTTTCCACTTTGAATTTCGGTCAAATAGATACAGTGTCACTAAATAGTTTTTTTTTTTTTT
>VXAA01001151.1:528626-606731 GCA_013399115.1 Anseranas semipalmata
TTTTCAAAAGTAAGAAGTTTCATTGTGAAATTTAGATGTATCCATTTGAAGGTAAAAATCATGGAGCTTGATGAATTCCCATTTTTAATTCAATATTGTCTCCACTTTCATATACCCTTGTTCCATGTTTTCTTCATCTGGGTATGTTTGCCTTCAGGGACAGTTATACTGAATAGATAAGTTATATGTGGTCAGGTCAATAATCAGAAGCTAATTCCTGTAGCTCCTACTCAGATGCTTAGTCTCTTTTAGCATTCATAAAAGCCAGAGCATGAAATTCAAGATGTAGCCTACAGGTTATCTGAAGTTTAAAAGAGCACAGAGTCAAACAATTTCTCCATAGTATTTCTCGTAGATATACATTGTGGTAATATAATTCGGTGCCATCTAGACTAGTCACTGAAGTTCTCTGAGCGCACTTAACCAGAGCAGCTGGCTGTTTTACCTTTGCCAGTAGCTGAACCTTGTCATGCAGAGAGGTAATTGCTGCCTAGGCTACAGCAGCCAAACCTGATACTGCTTCAGCAAGGGTTCCCCTAACCCCATTTTCTCCTGCTCTTAGTGATTCCAACACACTTCAATTCTTTTGCACTACTTTTTAAACTCTCAGGAGGAGAATTTCCTATGAGTTGTATATGTAAGGGCAATTTTCATCAAATTTCTCCTGCTAAAATACCACAATAATTGACTTCATTCCTTATGGGCTTCTATCCTACAAAGCATTGACTAGCCCCTGCTCAGCACCTTCAGTCCTTATGAAACTGAGAACAGTTTGGGGGAATCAGCTTCCAGTAGATGAGGCCATGCTTGTTTTCAGGCTTCCTCAAGCCACTCATTCTAAGAATTGATGGTATGAGTAAACATAAATCATGTTAGATGGTGTTGTGACATTATGCTGCTGCCCATGTCAGCTTGCTCATGTCAAGCAGTTTACCAGCATTGGTACCAATGATGCAAAGTTCCTCATGGCTCCTTCCGCTGGACATTGCTTTGACAGTAGGAGAGGACATTCAGTCCTGCTTTTGTAAGTGCAAAAAATATTATCCCTTTAATTATTGTATTGTGTGAAATACATTCCCTGCCCCTATCCCCCTTTGAAATCCATTCACTCAGTCTGTTTGGAAGCACCAAATAGCTGGAAATGGTTGTCTGATGCCACCCAGCTCTCAGTATCAGTCTCAGTGACCTAAGTCCATCTCAGGTTATGGACAGTTAGCTCTGTCCGTTTCTTACTGGCCATTTTGTGGCCAGTTGCATAAAAGCAATACCACAGGAGGCACTAACAGGCAGCAGCATTCTGGCTGGCCGCAGATGCTCTTGCAGTACAGGAGCAGGTATGGTGGCACTAGCTGGTCTGTACTGCACCTAGTCTGTGTCTGCTTCATCACCCAGGCCCATCTAGCCAGTGCAAAGTTCAGTTAGAGCACCCGAATACATCTCAGAGCTACAAGCTACAAGCAGGCCATGCCAGGCTCACTAACTCCAGCTCTTAGCTGGTCTGCATGGAGCAGGAAGTTGGTTTTGACCACTGTATTTGTTCTTAGGTGGGACACTTACAAGGTACAAAAGCTGAACCCCACAGATTTACTGGACCACAGGGAGACATAAACTCCTTCCAGCACAGAAACCAGCAAATCTGCTGAAACTTTGGCGTAATTTTCAAAATAAAATTAAACATCATAGTCCTCTCCTGAGAATGCTTATGGAATAGGATATACATGAAATAAGGTAGCTTTTGTCAAAAAGAGGAGAAAGCCTGAAGATGCAAAAATTACTGTTTATGGAGCCATCGTTCTTTTAGGAGATACTGCGGAAAACAAACTGCTGAGAAATAGAAATATATGTCCTGGTAGGTAGAAGGCCAGATAGAGAAATCATAGTGTTTTGTTTTGTTTTGTTTTGTTTTGTTTGACTTTGTGAATTGGCCCATGGAAACCATTCCCCTTTTGAGAGGTGAAGTGATTCAGGAGTATGCTATCCAAAACGCAGCAGATGGGAGCACAGCAACTCCTTCCCACACCTCAAGCATGGTCATTGGTAACGACTGCATGCTTTGGGGTGGGACAAACACGTTAACCCTTAAGTGAAATATAATTTGAGCAGACTGTTTGTAAAGATTGTTAGAGGTGGAACAAAGCCCCGCAGTGGATTGCATCTAGCAGTTGGGAGTGCACAACCCAGGCTGAGCTGAGCTCATAAAGAAAATAAAGTAGCAGTAACAATTGGAGGAAAAATATGGTCTTGAATTTTACATTGCCTCCTCTCTGGGAAGGTCACAGCAGAAGTGAGGGATAAAAACAACTTATTGCTTACCAGTACCCTCCACTGTTTCTGGGTAAGAAAATATAAATAAATCCTGAAGGCAGGCAGAGGAAGAAATCACTTCAAAGCACTGCAACACATGGGAAACTTAACTTGTGGCAATTATTAATCTCCATCTTCTCCCCTCCCCCAGAGTTATTGCTACTGAGTTTGATTAACAGGGTTTGTATGATGTTTTGTGTGGCATTACTTAGTGCTGAAATGATTAGCTGTGATTAATACTGTTCATGCCGGGAAGGTGTATGTTTCTTTCACTTGAGAATATGTCTAAGTTTGCATTTTTTTTGTGTAAAGTGCATGTTGACAAGAGCTGCAGCGAAGAGGAAATAGCAAGGGAAGGTTCAGGTAAAAGTCATTTTGGTTACAACACAATGATAAAGGGATTAATTGCGGGTAGGCTGAAAGGATGCAGATGGGGAAACTGGTAGCATTTGGACCCAGGAAGACTGGCATTCACTGTGAACTGAGGATATCCAATGTTAGTGTTTTCCTGGTTTTTTTTCCTTTTTTTTTTTTTTCCTTCTTTTTCAAAAACTATCTGTCTAGAACATGCTTCCATTTTCTGGAGGAAATTCTTACACAAATAGTTATGTTCTTGTGTAAATTCTATGTTGTCTTATAGATTTCTGTACATCTCACTGCAGGTTATTATGTGTCAGGTCTTCAGTCATAATGGCTGGTAATTTGTTGTAAAAAAAATAAAACCACTGTTCACTTGTTCCTGTTGACTTAGACGTTGCTCTAAGGACATTGCTTTTTGGACCATTCACACTTTGGAAGTCAAGTCATGATGTTTGGCATTTTCTGTTAGCATAATTCTCCTGTATTACTATTGTACATATCCAGAAAACAATCTCTCTCAATAAACATTACTCTCTTTTTTATTAAAAAGCATGTTTTTGTGAGAAAAATTTCCTGGTTGTTTGTTCTGTTTTAAATTATACAAAAGAAAGGAAGCTTGACTGGCAAAGAAAAAAGAAAAAAAGAAAAAAAAGAAAAGAAAGAAAACAAGCTTATTAAAGGTTGAGCTCATTGTTCCCTGTTGTTTTACAGTCCACTATGATCTAAGAAAATAAGAAATAAAGCTTTTCCCTTTAAATATCCGTGCATTTGCTTGCTCCCTAGTCTTTTTGTGCTAGTGAATGTGGCTTGCAAAATTACAATGAGCAGGGAATATCAGATGGAAATGACGGAGAGACGGGCACAAGAGTGGCCAGCTGGCCCTATTCATCCTTGCTCGCTCTCTGGCACGCAAACATGCCTCCACGCCCACCCCTGCCCTTCTGTCCTGTCAGGCCAGACGCAAAGGGCTGGATCCTATTGTCACACATGGGAGCAAAAGAGCTGCTTCGAAGACAAAAGAGTCTGGGAGGGGATATTTTAGGACATGCAGAGTGTGCAGGAAGGGGAAAGCGAAGGTGGACAAACAAGCGTTCACGATCTTGTTGATGACTAGAAACCAGGAATGTTATTTCAGCATTTACTCATATTCAAACTAAGACTTAACAAATGAGTGGATGGTGTGCAAAGAGCAATCACACACACCTGTGCAAAGTTGCTGCAAGGGCATGTTGTGGCAGCCTGCTGTTTTAAGACCAGTCAGGTTCAACTGCTGTTGCCTCAGAGAGAAGCAAGGTTTGGGGGCAGGATGCAAGAAGGACAGATGGGAGTGGTAGAAATTCATGTTAATCCAAGACAAAAGGGCTGCTCTTTTAGGGCTGAAAATACTTCCCTAGCTAGCACAGCAGATCACCATCCTGCATGTTCACCATCATGTTTGGGCAGCTCTGGAAGAGAGGTACGAGGGGGGATGCAAGCGTGGGGGGGTGTTTAGCTGTCCTGGCATTGCTTGCAGCTCAGATGATCATAGTTTTTGGAAGCGGAAGGGGAAGGCAGCAGAGCCTGTATGGGAGCTTCCAACAGCTCGGCTTGGGCCACCTGTTGTGGTTGCTTGGATTTAGGAGTCACTCTGCTGCTGTTTATTATGGTATTGAGCATGGAGTGCTGCAGATACTTCACCCCCCAAGGCTCCATCTACAAGGGCTCAACCATTTCAAAGACACAGTTTCTTATGCAAGCTGGGAATGTGATGCACAAAAGCAAGAAAAATGTTTGACAGCACAGGTTGGCATTAGGCTTCCCCTGCTTTCCCTCTTTCTCTGTGCAGTCACAGCACTGGTCTGTGAAGGAAGAGAACAGGGAGAGAGGGAGAGAAGTGAAGTCTCTGTTTGGGAGGCACAGCTCCGTGACTCGCTTGCTGAGCAGCAGCCTCCCTGGGGACAGATGACCCCGAGCTGGGTTTGACACCACCGAGCAGGCAGCTGTGCGTGACCAGATGGGCTCCTTTGTGTGCGTGGTCTGCAGGTTTGATTTCTAGGTTTTGGTTGGTTGATTTATTTTTATTTTAATTGTTACTATTCACACATAGCCTCCCTTTGACAATTTCCTTGTGGGTTTAGCGACACTGGCAACAGGACTACTTTCACTGGGCAAATGCCAACTAGGTAAGTTAGAGCCATGGCCCTGCCTAGAAGGTGCACAAACAGAAGACAGTGTGCCATGTTACTCTTCTTCCACGCATATATATTATGCTGTCATTAAGTAATGCTGCCTCATAGCATCAGGCTGTTGTCGTGACAGAGGGGACCAGTGTCCTCACAAGGAAAGTGGCATTCCCTCCCCACTGGCCTGGATGCTAGGTGTTAAACAAGCAATGCCCATTACACCCAGCAATTTGGCTGACTTTCGGTAGGAATGTTTGTAAGGCCACATTGTTGTCTAGTGACGACCAGGTAAGTAGCATTATCTTCTTTTAATGGCATTTATAGAGTCATTTCAGTTAAATAGGCTGAGTTCCACTGAATGACCGCCTGGTAAGCAGATGAATAAAGCAGGTTGATGTCGTCAAAGTAAGCATATGATAGACACAAAGAGAGAGGGGAAATTGGCCATCTTGCCATTAGGAGTTTTCCTAGAGATGCAGTTCCAGAGTGCCATTAAACCAGTAGAAGGTCTCAGCTGTCTAGGACATGGGTTTTAAAAGGTGATCTTAACCATTTATCCTTGAGCCATCGCTTTCCAAGCATGTTCCTGCAGGTCTCCAAACGACTCTGCCCAAGCAATCGGCCAGCCCTGACACTTGCGCAGATTCTGTGTGTTGGCAACAAAACCCGTCTGTGTTATTGTCTGTCTCATGCTGGATTCTGTTTTACATTCAGAGACAGGAGTATCATTTCCTGAAACAATTTTTTGGTAACAATAAACCCAATTATTTTGGTGATACGCATGTCTTTTCTAGACTTGAATACAAATTACACCCCTTAATTCTGCATTGCCAAATTTTTTAACTATATTAATTATAGAAAACTGCAAAGAAACAGCCAGGAACAAGCCAAAATAGGAGCTGGGAAACGTTGCTTCAATGTAATTCTGTAGAAGGTTTTCTTTTTGTTGTTGTTTTCTTACTTTTTTTTTTTTTTTTCAAAGATGATGCTAGAGAAATGTTGCTCTGAGGTAGGAAGCATAATTCACACAGTCTTTAGTAAAAAAACACACACACAAAAGAACACAAAACAATGTTTTGTAGTGTTACAAAATAAAGACTGGTAGTCAATTGCTTTGGAAGGACCTGGCATTCAAGCCTCTGAATTGCTATTGTATATATTTTCAAAAAAATAGGACAATATCCCACCAACACTGTCAGAGGGGTTAGCTAAACAGATGGTATTTATCTCTGGGTTTGCAAGTATGCCACATACCTCTTGCTTTCAAAGGAAACATTAATGAAAAGCATCTTAAAGAGAGGCAGTTGGGTAAGTGTGTTACAAAGTATGCACACACACACATAGATATACAAGCGTAAAAACAAAACTAAAACATAAATATATGTTCACCAAATAACCGCTAGCTTCATTTTGAATTGGAAAGGCCTCAAATGCAGTATTAACCTGGCTGACCAGTGGTATTTGCCTGTTTTTCAGAGGTCAGAATCCAGTGGCTATAAATACAGTTTAGCTTGTATTTGTCTCCAAAACAATATTTGTCAATATTGTAGTGCTGAGCTTTCAACAGATCAATGGCTGTACACAGCTCACTACCCGAGGGCTTTGTTATTAATACAAGTGTAGGTAGGCTAAATATTGAGTGACATTATTAGAAAGGGATTGTCCTTCCCTAGGTGACTTTGATTTTTGTTAAATGAACTTAAAACCCACTAACGCTTAGCCAGGCATCTGCTTGAACTTGTAAGAAACTTTATTTCCTGCTCTCCCTATCATGGGAATTGTACCTGCAATAATCTAAGGAAGATTATTAAATGAGTTTTGGAGTGCTAGCAACTTGAGTTAGCATTTAGAAGATGTTTACCTTGTTGGCCAAAGGCTAAGTTATCTCCCTTCAGCCTCAGCAGTGGGATGGGATTAGACCCATTTGTGAGAGGCTCCAGAACCTTTGTCATCCTTAAATTTAGTACATGGTGCTGTAGAATAATTAAGACCTAGCATGGCGACTGTGGTTTAAAGAAGCATCTCATTTCACGAAAAGAACAAAGCACACGTAAATAAATACTTGTTGCTGAAGCAGAAGGCTTTTCCGCTTACAACATGGCACTTGTGTTGCCTCAGACATTGTGAGTTCTTGCACATTGGTGTCTACACAGATGTCATACTGCCACGTGGATCTGATCGGAGGTTGCTCACACGGCTTCTTAGTGCGGCTCCATGCCTGCAGCTCCTCAAATGCTGCCACTTGCTAGAGCCGCAGTGGGCATCGGAAGCTGCCAGATGTTAGGCTGAGGAAGACACTTTCCAGGCACACAGCTGGCCTGTCGGGTTTGGTGGTGCCCCAGTATCTGACATAAAATTAGGGAGCTGGCTGGTGAGCTGTGCTGTGTTAGTCTCTTGAATAATATTTTAACCTGATGTCATAAAAGGAAGCCTGTATACCAAAAAGGAGATAAATAGCTGCATGTAATGGTCCTTGGTCGCCAGCACATTAAGTACTGCTGTGAGATTTCCTTCTGAAGGGAACATATATATGCATGTTTAGATAACATATCTTTTACTAGTTTTGGTAATAAATGAGACAATCTTGTACTTACTTGAAATGTAGCAGTGAGATTATTAAAAATGACACTCAGTATAGAATATTTTTCTGCTGAGGAACATAAAATTTGTGTAGTCAGGGGGTTTCTTGTGTGATTACAGACCATCTACGCTTGAAAATAACTTTCAACACCCAGTGACATTAATTTCACTTGACTTCATGTCTTAAGGTCAAAAACATTAATCAGCACTTCTATCATTAGCTCAGTTTCCTTTTCTATTAAGCGATTATGATCACTTACTATTAATGAGTCGTGAAGTTTTAATAAATTTTTGCTAGTGTGAAATTGCTAAACAGTAATTATGGCATATCCTGTATGGATGGTTTGTTCCACAATGTACATTTTGCTTAATGTTGGTCAAAAACATCTAGAAAAAACAACAGAAAATAATTAAGTAGTTACGGCTGAGGACATGGAATGGCCTTTTTCGCCACATTTATAGTCAATAAAAAGACAAAGCAGGTCTTTTTTTTTTTTTNATTATTGTATTTCTGGACCTTGTGACTTTTGTAGTTCTTCATATGAAATGGCACTACCAAGGCTGCTTACTAAACAGGAGATGAAAGAAAATATCACATCTTTTAAGAGCTATTGTTTTAACTTGTGTTATAAGTCTACCATTCTGGCATTGAAACAACAAGGTTAAAAAGCAAAAGCCAGACCCTTTCAGCTAATACAGAAGAGAAATAACACAGCAAGTCCCATTGCCAAAAAGTAATGTCTGAATACTGGCTTGGCTTTCCTGTAGCTTGCCATTACTCACAGGCACATCTAAACAACTAATGCCAGATGCTCATTTGGAGCTTGGCTGAGGTTTTTATTGGTTAGCTGACTTTTTTAAACACTCGTCAACCAGGAGCTGGACTAACAGTGTCTGACTGACTGGAAGGTAGCTCTGAACACTGAATATATCAGGAGGGTATACTAAAGAAAACAAACGAGGTTGCAGCGATAACAGTTTCTCAGCTAACTGCCCCCCATTCCCAATTTCCTGGTTTACTGACATCAGGGAAATTTGTTGAGAAGAGTATATCTGATAGAGCCACTACCATTGTACTGTCTTTTGCACTGAAGCCTAATTTCCTGGACCACCCAAATGGAGGAACAATGTCAACAGAGCCACACTGGCTTCACTGAAAGCTATTTGATATTCCTCCCATCTCACAGTAATCAAGTCCTTAAAAAATGTACGATAAATCCTTTCCAGAGTTTGTTGCTATACTGGTACCAACATTCATGGAATGGAAGTTGTCTGCCTTTTTTTGAAAGCTCTGACTGGGAAGCCATCCGGAGCAGTACTGTCCCTTTTCAATAAATCTCATCAAAAAGTGGTGCTGAAAAATTGGAGAGGGTCCTGAGAACAGCCATAAGCATGATTCTAAGACTCCATGAAAAGCATGACTAATAGGCAATGTCTAACAGTGCAATCTCATCTCAAAAATGCTATGCGTTGTCTTGAACACTGATTGTAAGTACCTAACAAGAAACACAAATTAAAAAATAAATAGAAAGTTTTCCATCCAATAGACAAAGCTTTAACAAGGCTGGATGGATAGGCATTAAATCTAGACCGATTCAGAATAGGAGAGTGTCACAGTTTTAGCAGAGAAGGTAAGTAAACATAGGAACAAGTAAAAAAAGATTTGTACTGTGTTCTACACCATTGAACACAATCTTTAAATCCAGACAAGGTGTTTTTCCCAGAGAAAAGCTGTGTTCAAAGGAGAATTCAGGAAAGTCCTACAGCTTGCACAGTGCCAGAGGACAGCCTCTAGGTCTCTAATGGGTAAACCCATTTCTCTAATATATAGTTCTGTAGCGTTCGGAGTTGCCAGTTTGAGATGTCAGCACAGTCTTTGCACTGACTTTGAAGATTCTTTGAATTCTCAGATGCAAGAATGAGACTCTATTCTTGTTATTTCAGCCATGGAGCAGGCACATGGAGCTGATCTCAGCTAAGTGTGAATGTGTATGTGTGGGAAGGTTAGCATTATGTGGCTGTGCAAAATGTCTCATATTGGCTGACTTCTGCACTGGAGACGGATAATACCAGCATGGTGCACTCAGAGATACTTCTCCAACAAGTATTCTGTCATACCACCCTGGATTCAAATGGCATGGTTCACAGCTGTATTTCAATTCGAATCTAGAGTTACTCTATCAGCAACTGAACAATGCTATAGTCTTTGTTTTCCATTATCAAAATGGCAAATGCCCTGGCTCAGTAGAAAAGAATGTCTTGCATAGCACAGGGTTGAATAGACGTAAAAATAAACTAACCAGTTTCCAATGTCTTCAGCAAAAACTGTGGCATTGTAAATGGCAGTTCGATCCTAAGTACACTGTTGCACCACACTGCTGGGACAAGGTCATAACTTTATGGGTAGCTGAATGACCATCTGTCCTTGCAGACATTGGAGTATCATGTCCTTGGAGAGTTATAAAGCAATATCGTTCCATACTGGAGGAGCTGTATCACTCACCAGCAGCGACTGGGATCCCTGCCTATGTGACTTGTACTAATCTAAGGAAGATTATTAAAACATTAATTCACATCTCTTGTCTTCATCTTCCTGGCTTGATTCTCACAATGTTCATTACTAGGTAATGTGCAGTTATATCATCTAAGTTTTATAACTCTCTGAGGATACTTTGGGTCAAAAATGAGCTTGAGATTCTAGGGCACAAGAGAAATATAATTTTTATTTGAAGAAACAACAAAGTGTAGGGAGAATTATGACCAGCAAAAGTCATCATAACCAAGTATCTACTGAAAGCAATTTTACTTTAATTGCACCTGAAATTGACAATTCCTTAATATGTAGAAAGGCCAGTAATTGCTTTGTGGGCACTTGCAAGGAGAAACTGAACAGTGCCTTGGATACACACACTGTGTAGGATTACTAGGAAAGCCCAGCCACACATAGAAGGACATCCAATTAACTTAATCATGTGATAATTCCTATAATCTGATTTGTTGCATAAAGATTAAGCAATCTCAAGAATGAGGGGGTGATTGCATCATTAGCACCTTTTCCTCATTCATTAAGGGCACGGCACTTCTTAGTAAGTGACTGGTGCTATTACACAGAGTGGATTCCTTGCTCAATAGGTGAGGTGCATGACACAGAAGTCATGTTTGTGCAGCCATGCTCTGAAAATGCTCATTGCATCAGTGGACTGCCACATTAGGTGCAGCAACATGTGGGGCTGGGGCCAACTCCACAATGCCATTTTCAGCTTCTCTGGAAACCACCCCCTCATATCTAGGGAAAATGCGGGCTCAACTCAGTTTTCAGTGTTGGCAGAGGCTGAGCAGGGGTTCAAAACACTAAAATTGGGCTTGGAAACTTAAAGCATTAAGGGTGAGGGAGGTCTAGGCACACATGCCTTTTAAAGAAGTAGCACGAACACCTCTCTGAAGCAATGGACAGATGACAGGACTGCTTTTCATCCATATGTAAAAGGAGATCATAAATATGATAGACCTTTAATGGAAAGTAGTCACTGGCCATATGGTCACGTCTAGCTAGGGGTTAGATTGCTTGACCAAGCAAGTGATACTAAGGCGAAGTCAGAGCTTGTTTAAAAACTCATTCCTCACATTTGACAAGGGTTTGTGTTGCCAAATCCATTGTTTCCTCTCTGTAAGCAAGCTTCTCTCTACTCTTTTCATGGGTTTGTACTCAACTACTGGATGGCAGAGTATCTTTAAGTTTAAAATAACAGTATACATGCTGTAAATTCACATTTTAAGATAGATTTCAAGTTGATAATATTCCCTATACTTGCTCAGAGAAAAAGCTCTATATTTTAATCCCCTTCAGTTTTGAAACACTTTCAGTCCATTAAAGCAATATAAATACAAGACAGAAAACAATAACAGGCTACAAATCAATACATTTGCACAGCCAGACCTAAATAAATATGATCCAATTGCTGACTTGAAAAACTGAGAATAGTCCAAAGTTTCCAGATGCCAGACATGAAATAACTTTCAGCTGTCTGCAGGAAACCCTGACCCTCTTATCAGGTGGCACACTCAGTACAATATGTTAGGAAGGTGTTTGTCAACAAGGAAGGCTGATCTTCTGTTAAATTAATGGAAAAGTTAAAATTTACCCTGATGTGAAGTAGGCATGGCTCAGCATTATTATGGATAGTAAGCTGATAAAGTGGCCTGTTTAAGTGGAATGAGACATGTTCAGTTCAAACATTCACCAGTGATTTCTCAGGAAGCAAGCATTAGGCTTAGCAGGACCTTTATAAATAATACACAATAAAATCATAGTCTTCAGCTTGGAAATTGGTACTAAGCATACAGACATAAATATACACACTATAATCACATACGATCAGTACAGCTGCATGGGAATCTCAGAAAGCCCATAGGAAGTGACAAACCTGAAAGAATGACGACCTCTATTCATTTTGCCTTGTACATCTTTCTTACATGTTTCTTCTTTGCAACTGGTTTTGTAATAGACAGCAGAGGATGCTTCAGAAGACTGTGTTTCAAACACCTGGGAAGGAAAACCAAGAAAAAAAGAGAGTGTTTTGTTCTATTTCAAATTATGAGCAATAAAGTCCATTGGATTGAAGCCCCAAGTAGCAATTTAGAGTTCAAGTCATTTTATATCATGATGTGCCTTTCTTGCTTAGAATTATCATTTCCTGCTCCTGCCACAAATTAACATTTTACTGCATCAGCCATTAGTAATGGGCACAAGCATAGGAAGGGAAACGCACATGAAAAAGGGGCAAAAGGCAAAGCAGGCATGAGAGGAATAGCTGCTCGTCACTTCTGGGCAAGCAGATACAACCTGCTCTTATATATGCAGTTCAAATTCATGTTTGTCCCTTATTCTGTACAACAACAATATTCTGCTAAAGAATAAATATTTCACAATTTCGTAAGAGTTTATGGAGTCCTTAGTCAAAGTCTATAAGCACATATCATATTAATTGGTGGATTTGGAATAAGTAATTTATGCATGAAACGTGGATTTTTTTCTTCTCTCATTGGAACCCTGTTTCTCTGAGAAAGGGAGGACTGACAAGCTTGTTCCATCAGATTCAGGGTTCAGAGCCCAAAGACAGTGAGCCGAAGCATCAGCTCTCTCCCTAGTGCAGTTGCCCCTACTCAATTTTTGTTGTGGAAAAAAATAAAATACAATAAAACAAATGGGTTCCCAAGGGTGAAAATACTGGACTGCTCCATGCATATTTATGCATATACCTTTCCATTGATGGGTTCTAACACCACTATTTCCTCCACAAAATATAAAATCTAAATATAAAGATTTCCTCCAGGATATCCCCTCAAAAGTGATTTTAGTGATTCAGTTATTTTCAGCAAAAGAAAGAAAAGGACCCATAGCTTTTAAATCTAAATGCTATTTATTTACAGTATTCATAAGATCTCATTAGCATTGAAGCACAATTCTACCTTTGTATGCTTATCCAGCTGTCCTGAGAGGTAGAAAAATGCTGTTAAATCCATTTTATGGATGAGGAAAAAAGTGCTCAAACAGTCTAAATAGGGATTAGATTGAAGTTAGAGCCAGCCCCGCAGAAGGTGATGAACATTTACTCTCTGCACCACCTAAAATCTGAGGATGACTGAATTCAGTCAACACCTTCGTGCTGGACTCCAGGGCTTGATAGATGCATTTGCATGCTCAGAGGCTCTCCGGATGGAGCAGAAAGGCTTCTGTCTCTCATGTGAAGTGTTATCACACCTCAGGGTTACTCAGAAAAATGCCTCAATTTAGCTTGAGTTCTCACTGGGGCAGAAAGACCTAGCTATTTGTACTCTCACCTTAATGGAAAATATTGCTGGTGCAGGGTGCTGTGCTGGTGCTGCCTCCTGCTGCTAATCTTTATTTCCTGAAGACCTCTGCAAAATGTGGGAAACCCAGACAGTAAGCCCTGTTTGACCAGAAAGAGCTCAAATTCATATTGCCCCTTCAGAGGAGTCCAAACCACAGCACTGTGGACAAAGAGGGCTTGGGACACTATGTGCTCCTGTGCTGAAGCTGCACCGGGGTCCAGAAAATGATGCCCTTTCTGACTGGCAGGGATAATGCCAAGAGGCAGCAGGGATCTGCAGGGCAGCAAAACGAAGAGACTTATCCAAAGGTTTATCACAAATAATATTTCTAAGCAGTGAGGGGAAAGGAGGGTGCTCTCATTGTCTTTGACATGTTCCTCAATGTTTCCTGTAGCAATGCAATGGCAGTTGTGCTGTCGGTACATTAAATTATGGGTCAAGCCATAATCTTCTGGGACCCCAGTATCTTCTTCCCATAAGGAAGAAAAACAAACAAACAAACAATCATTTCCTTCCTGTTTCCTGTGTCCATAATGAGAAGAAGCATATACAATATTTTCCCCTATTACTCTTCCAGCATCCAAACAGTTTCACTTTAAGGCAGTTCTTGAGCTAGTTGTTGTTTCTTTCTAGCTGGTAACTCCCAATGAATTCCTTATCTGAGGGTTTCAAAATTCACAGAAACCACAAAGAATTTCCATTGAAATTGGGAAGAACATGTGTACCAGTGTTAATCAGTGTTGTAAGCACTGTACAAGCTATAGCAAGATTATGACCACTGTCTTTCTGCATTCTCCTGGGAGAAAGAATTTGGATGCATTCAAAGACTACTGACGCCTTGATTCTTAATTTGTTTCATTTCCTTTTGCATGACTACACATAAGAGATGGATTGTCTGCAGTGAATTGTGTCTCTGAAAGATTCCCTGAGTGGCTACATCCTACAGAAGATGCAGTTAAAGCGTATTCTAAAACGACAGTCCAGACAAAGAGCATAACTGTCATTGGTGTATACTGTAACCACTTCAGGAAAATTAGGTGGTAGCATATAACTTACGTTTCATGACAGCATTTTGCAAAGGAAAAGATAAACGATTAGCTCACTAAAACCCATTATTGGGAACTCTTGTTTCATAGAATCATAGAATGGTTTGGGTTGGAAGGGACCTTGAAGACGGGCAGGGATGCCACGCACTAGACCAGGTGGCTTAAAGCCCCATCCAACCTGGCCTTCAACACTTCCAGGGATGGGGCATCCACAGCTTCTCTGGGCAGCCTGTTCCAGTGCCTCGCCATCCTCATAGTAAAGAATTTCTTCTGAATATCTAATCTAAATCTACCCCCTTTCAGTTTAAACCCATTACACCTTGTCCTATCACTATGTGCCCTTGTAAAAAAAAAATCCCTCTCCTGCTTTCTTGTAGGCCCTCTTTAGGCACTGGAAGGCTGCTATGAGGTCTCCCTGGAGCCTTCTCTTCTCCAGGCTGAACAACCCCAACTCCCTCAGCCTGTCTTCATAAGAGAGGTGCTCTAGCCCTCTGATCATCCTTGTGGCCCTCCTCTGGACTTGCTTTAACAGGTCCATGTTCTTCTTATGTTGGAGGCCCCAGAGTTGAATGCAGAACTCTAGGTGGAGTCTCATGAGAACGCAGTAGAGGGGGAGAATCACCTCCCTTGACCTGCTGGTCAAGCTTCTTTTCATGCAGCCCAGGATACGGTTGGCTTTCTGTGCTGCAAGCTTACATTGCCGGCTCATGTTAGCTTCTCGTCAAGCAACACCCCCAAGTCCTTCTCCTGTGGGCTGCTCTCAATCCGTTCTCCACCCAGTCTGTATTTGTGCTTGGGATTGCCCCGACCGAGGTACAGCACCTGGCACTTGGTCTTGTTGAACTTCATTGTTTGAATTCTCAGAGAAATTTGCAACCATTCTGTAGTATGATCCAGTGAATGCAATCTATAGGTACTACACTTTCTTCCAAGGTTTATACACCACAGACTCTCCTAGGCTAGTCTTACCTTTTAAGTACAGAAGATGAAATCTGCCTCTATATATCTTAATCATCATTTGAAGATGTTTGTGTACTCACATGTATTTTGTCAAGACCAGAACAGATGCCATCACAGCTTCAAGAAGTCCTGCTGTGCTTATCAATGCAGTTCAAATCTGTGTAGAGTAGCAATACTCCAGTTAGCTTGATGCAGACTGTACTGGATGCTCTGTAACTAACATGTCTGGTACCCCAAAACAGTCATAACTCATGCAAATACTGCACTTTTTTTGTACAAATATTTTCTTAGTGACTCCCAGACACTTGGGATGCACTAAGACTTTGGAACCCTGTCTACGTCTATGATCTTTCCTTCATGGAGAAATTGCCCTCATTCAAATGACCGTTGTGACCCCAGTGTGGCAATCCCCACTGTAAGCAAGGGGGTACATGGTCTTTCCTGGTGGAACTCATCTTGATTTCAGTAAAGCAGAGGTGTGGCAGCATGTCCAAATCATCCACATAATTTGCAGAAAACAACTTATTACATTTCTGGGAAGTTCTCAGTATATTGGGAGGCTGCCCTTTTGTTCATAGGTCATGAATTCACTATCCCACTCTGCAACACAGAAGGTTATTAGTACAATTTCCCTTCTGTTCATTTAATGAAACCACTCATCAGGAATAGTTAATTAAAAATCCATCCTTTGAACTCTCAATTTGGAAAAAGAAAAGAATTCCAAGTAGTTTAGCTCTCTCAGGAAATGAGGCGAGATGAAAGGAGTACAGGCATGTTATGGAAATGCATTGATAAAGGACCTGTGGGACAAATGAAGTCATCAGACCAAAGAGAGGAAAAGAATCAGTGAGCAAATTCCAGAGAGAAGATGATTTTGGCTCAGGTTTGAGCCATCTTAAATGCTTCTAATCTTCAGAGGTTACGCATTCAAAGCTAGCTGAAAGCCAGATCTTCTTCTAGGCTCCTGGTATCATTAGCCACTTCTGAGAATCCAGGCTTGTTCTGCTCTCCTTACCTTCTTACCTCTGCCTTTACCTTCTCCTGGGCTTTGATTCTGTCATTTTAAGGCTGCAGCTTCCACCTGTGAGAATGCAACGGGGAGTTATGCACATCATTTGTCAGAAAGCTCACCAATTTTTCCCCACAAGAAAGACATGGATATAGTCATTTTCAAATAGAATCTGGAAGTGACGTTATTCACGATAGTCAAATCAGGCCTAGAAACCCAGGCTTAATGACATGACAACTGACAGAAAATTCTTTCTCCCCTCACTAATGGAAGCAAATAGACAAACAATCATAGAACTATATAATTTGTAAGAGATGAAATGCTTTCTTAAACTTTGCAACTAAGAAAGAGAAAAATAATGCAAACAGAAGCAGAAACAGAAGGTTGCTAATGGGCTTATCTCTACAGTTTCTGTTGGGAAGATTAAATTTAGCAATATTCTCCTTGTGAAATTGCTTCCTCCCTCTGCCAGTAATTTTCATACCATGTATCCCCAGGTATGGCTTTTTTCTGATTAAAAAAGTGCTTGCTGACATTGGCCAATCTGTTGACCAATAGACACAGCCTCAACAGCTCTCAGTTGCTACCCTCTCATCCTGAGTGGAAACTGAGGTTCCATCATTCAGTCATTTATTCTGAGTCAAGTCAGCCCCAAATCGTAACCAATTTACCTATGAATACAGAACAAACAGATCCAAAAAGATGTGACCTTCATCTATCAAAACATCTTCCATCTGGAGACGATAAATGATCCTATGTAACATAAGCTTCTGCACAAGCATGCAAATTGAAGTCAATTTTGCTAACTTGGGCCTCACAAGGTTCAACAATGTTTTATTAAGATCACAGTTAAAATTACTGGTTCCAAGCCTTACAAGCCAGAAAATGAGCCATTATCTCCATTCATTTGCTAAAAAAAGAATAAAAGTTAGCTGATATAATAATCTGTTCCCTTTCTATTTGACTCCCCTGTTTATGATTTCTCAGGGTCTGTGTACAACTCCCCCCTTTGCTGTAGCCAGATGTGTCCTGATATCTTGTATTTCCTAGCAGTGCCTCTAACTCCTAGATACCATAAGATGAACAGTAGAATTTGATAGCACAGATATACTCCAAAGGAATGTTATGCCATGGATTGCCTTAAGAATTTATTCTGCACTCGGTTTTGTAGTAAAGCACATACGCTCACTCACATGCGGCTAAAAAGATCACACCAGGCTGCATGCGGTGAGACCTGGGTCATCGCACTGCATCCCGGTTCAGCAGCACACCCAGCCTCAGAAGTCCCTGCTCCCCAGCTGCTCGTTCTGCACCTCCCCTCCTGACCCTGTCTCATGTGCCTCGCTTGGGTCATCACAGTTGTTTGTGGAGCTGAACCGTAACCTGGATTCCTGAAAGGAAAAGCCTGAAAATAGCTGTTAATAATAAACAGTTGTGTCAACACAGCTGAGGGGTGATGAACTGCATGACGGTAGGTGGGAACTGGCTGGGGGGAATGCGTCTTAGACCAGCTTGTTTGCTGCCAAAACCCGCATCTCCCCAGTCGCTCCTCTCAGCTGTAGCAGGGATGTTAGTGAAGTAACCTTGATGGGATGTTAAGATATCAATATCCACACTGATATTAAGAACCTGGTTCAGGGGGGCATTTAAACCTTTTATTGCTGTTGCTGCTGTGAATTTAAATAGTATGCCACTTTCTGCCACACTTTCTTGTAGTACCTTTGAAGACAAGAGGTAATTCAATGCAAGATCAGCCTATGATCTCTTTGGTCCGGTGCCTTGTTGTAAACACTGGCCAGCAAGACATTTCTAAAGAAAGTGTGTACAGCTCACAGCTGCCATTATAAATGAACCTGTCACTTCGGAGGTATCTTACCAGCTTCAGTGGTCTGAAGGTGGCTGAAGACTATCACTAACTCCCTGCTCTCTACAGAAGGGCTCATAGCTGGTTTACTGTTTTAAGAGTATGGATTTTAACTGATACACAGAATATAAATTGTCAACAATCAGTAACACCGAGGCCAGATAAACTATGGTGTTTCAGCTAATATCAGATTGTGAAGCTAAAGTGCAGTCTTAAATATTTGCATTCCCGTCATAATGCTTTGAGAACGATGGCTTTGGAAGTACTAGTATCGACATCTAACACCAAGGCTTAAAGAGCTGACAGTCTAAATAGACTAGAGAAAGGAGAAGAAATACATTTATCCTTATTTTACAGATAGATAGAGATCTAAGACAGAGAGAAATGAGGGACCTACCACAGGTCATACAAAGAGTCAATAGCAGGAATTGAGCAAAGATTGTCTGAATCATGCCCAGTGCTCTAAAATCTTGACCTTTATACCAAGGCATTTATACATCCATAGGAAAGAGTTATATAGCTGGCTGAGGGAAAGGAGTGTACAGACAATTAATTATGTTTTTACCTGCCCTTTCTTTCTTTGTCCCCAGCTACCTCCTGGCCCCACAGCCTGAATCATGAATTCTTGAAGAATTTTCTTCATTCGGGGAATCTGTACATAGAAGATAAATAGAAGCTGGAGGAAAAATGCCGAGATGATAGAGTAGGTGGAGGAGGTTTTCTATGCTACCAATGTATTTCAATATACTCCTCAACTCAGCTCTGTGCGGCTGAGAGAGACAAAGCCTGAATACTTGTTTTTTTCCTCTAGGTAACAACTGCAGACGGTAGGTGCTGAATAGTGTACCCCAGCACTTTAAAGAATGACTGATAAAGAAAGAGGTGTGTTAAAAATAAAAGGAGAAGAAAAACCATCTGTTTTGTTTCTTGCCCCAAGAATTCCCAGATATTCCTCAGTAGGTGCAGAAGAGCTCAGGAGGCATTAGCATCAGTAACTGTAATGGCTGAGGGGGGGCAGTGAAGATTTTTTAAAGTGCGTATGGGATTTAGGAGTATAAGTCCCACTGACAGGCATTACATTCCTTAGGTATGTCTGAAATGCCATGCTGCAATTAACACCTGGAACAGCAGATTTTGTGCATTATCCTTCATAACTGCAGGTGATGTTGGATTAGATTTAACTTTTTATTACACTAAGAGATTTTTTTACTTGTGCTGGGAACAAAGTTCTGCTCTCCCAGCTCTGCTGTGCACTTCAGTGTCAAAGCCTCCCATTTCTAGGAACCCTCGGGCGTGGCGTGGCTGTGCCTCGACCCATACGCTCAGCAGAAACTCCCACTTCCTTCATATTCTCTTTCCCCAGTGGCACCTTCTCTCCAGTGTTTCTGCAAAAGACACTGAACTGCATAACAACATATTTAGCCCTCAGTGCCAGATATGTTGCACAGGATGCTGCTCTTTGGTTTACAGTTTTGTGTGAAAAAATTCATCACTGGTGTTATCCTGTACAATCTCTTCGTGCTCTGCTGTGCTCTCACTTGCATGGACGGAAACCAAAAGATACACAAAGGCAATCGCAAGTGCTGCTGGCTTGTATAACTTGTTAAAATTTTACATCTGACACAAAGACACATATGCATATTCACACAATACTATATGCTTCTCATGTAAGGCACATCTGTGGAAAAAGAAACTGACTGTAACAGAAGAGTGGCTACTTAGTCAGTGTCTTGCCCTTCACATGGGGATAAGTGGCTCTCTCCTGCCAGCAGTCATCTGTATACTTGGGAAAGTATAAACTCTGAACAGCTACAATTCAGATCCTGACCCTGCTAATCCTACTAATCCCATGCCCTGATGTGCTCCATTAGCCTGTGAAAGGCAGACATGGATTTTCACAACTGTTGCCAACCTACTCTTCAGAGAGGTGGCTCATACTTTTCCCTAGACCCAGCCAAAAGGGCAGCAGAGAGGACATAGCCAAAGGAGCTACACAGGGATTGTGCCACCCATGAGGCCATTGGAAGCTGGTCATGCTTGCAGCCATGCACCAGAAGCCACTGATGTTCTCTGTGGCCGCTGCTGGTTTACATGGAAGAAACTTATTATTTCATGACACTGTAAAGAGAGGAGTGAACCTGTGCTGTCACTTGAGCACATATCTACTGAGGCACAGGAACTATCTCAGACCCTCACTTTAGAGCTACAAATTTCAGAAACAGGTTTTACATGAAAATACGTAGCCAGTGTGGACCAAATGCAGTGGCTATAGCAGTGGAGTGAGAAAACCATTTTCATTTCTCTTTAGGACCTCAATTGGCACTGCTAAACACAAGTATAAACTACCTAAGCCCATAAATGCTGTGAGCTTTGAATTAAAGATGGCAACATCTGTGTGGGAACAGTAAATGGAAGAATCATTTAATCCTGAGGAAACTTCTAGGTAGCTAAAAGAAGTGGAAAGATGCTGTGTGTGAATGTATGTGTGTATGTCTGAGAAACAGCATACTCTTCGTAGTGATAAACTTTAAAATATGATTTACTCTGTGCAGGCAGCAGTCTCAGACATCAAAGCTTCAGACTCAGTGCAGTGTCAAAAAACCATGAAGCTTTAAGACTCGACCAAGCATCAACACCAAGCTGAGGCAGAAGCTTTTACTCTTGAGACCGCTGACTGAACGGATTAGATTTATTTAAAAAAAAAAAAAAAAGAAAAAAAGAAAGGAAAAAAAAACTCTCTAAAACTGCTGGTAGAAAAATAAATGACTAAATGTACATTTGCTCAAGTACATCTTTATTTATCCTGCTGCACTCCACACATCAGTATTTAAGCTGCATATTAAATGGAGGCTAAAAACAGCTGTATATGCACTAGTCAATGAACTAATGATAAAAAATGTAACCAGTGGAGGAGGCAAAGGTTTGCTTTTAATCAGACATGAAACAAAGACCAAGGTACCAATGAATCGAGGTATTTTCTCATGCTGCACAGTGAGTTGGCCTAGAGCCATACACCCAGGTACAACTCTTTCCTTCGTGCATGCATTTTTACCAGTAATGATGCACTCACGGCCATTTTATGAGATGTGCAACCAGGACTGAATCCAACGGCCAGTGACAGAGAGAAGGGGTTCTGTGGTAGATACTAGTAACTCAAGGAGACTACAGACTGCTTTGTCTCCTCTGCCTATGTAGTGGAGCCAGGCCTAAAACTACTGTGCTGCCAAAATGCAGGGCCTTCTCGTGCTAAGCTCTGAATGTGTTTGGAAAAAGCTCTTTCCACAAGGAGCATGCAGATCAAAACAGGAAATATACAGAAAACAAAGCAAAACAAACAAAAAAACCTGTGTTACCATTTCTATTTTATATATGAATAATAAAACATGACACAACTCCTCCGAAAATGGTGTGAGGCCTTCCTGTTAATTTCAGTTGAGTTACATGCCTCAGTGCCTCTCTGAAACCATGCCAGTTACCCACCCAAGACTTTTGTACAGTCTGTGAAAGAAATGGGAAATGACTGCAAAGCCCTCTTTCAGGTGTTATAGTCATGGACGTTCCTCTCCTTAAAGCCTCACAGTTTCACCTCAGGTTTTGCCACCAAGTGAACAGTGGAGGAAAACGTGACTGGAGAACCTCCATTCAAAATTCTGAACTTGTGGCACCCTCTACTCCTATTGCTCCTGATGAAAAGGGAAGAGAGTCGGTTTATTTGGGTTGCACACACTTACCTGTACAAGTGACTGAATTGCTGCTGGGGGACACTGCCTGACTTTCAACAGAGTACACAGATTTACAAAGAGCCTGCAGCAGCTGGTGTGCTGCAGCTGAAATGATAGTTGGCATTAATGCTGCTTGCACAGCTTATCTACGGGTCTACTTTGAGAGGGTTTCATTCTTTGAGTTAGAATTTGCCTCCTAGTATTCTGCACAGAAAAACATTGCCTTCTTTCCATCAAGAATTTGCAAACTGATTTACTATTAAGGGACACTGGCTACTCTTTCCCATAGTTTCTTCTCCTCTCCACATACACACTAGACAACAGCCTCTCTCCTTCTACCTTCATGGCAAATTTGCACACTTCAGAGCCTTTCACCTCCAACCTTCCTAGTACAAATTGGTAAAAAAAAAAAAAAAAGACAAAAAATCCACCACCAACAAAATAACATTGATTTTCTACAATACAAAAGAGAACTGAATCTTTTCCTGTTGGTATGTAAGTCCTGCTGCTGACACAGTACAAGATGGAAGGGAAAACAAAGAGAAAGATAAAGGATTGAATGAATATCCCAGATAGGAGTCTGGTAGCCTGCAAAACTCCATCTCTTCTGCCACTTATTAACACTAAGACCATTTAAGAGGCGCTGCATTGTTATTTCTGTAGCAGGGCAGCAAACCAAGCTTAGTGACATGGAACAAGTTGTCAATAGACCTACAGATCTGCAGGAGGACTTTAATTGGGTAAGAACATATGTCAGGAGGGGGTGGAGGCTGAGATCTTTTTATTAGCAAAAGATGTTACTTGGCATAGTAGCTTTTGAGAAGGAAAAACTTTTATTCCTTTGTCTCTTTTATCACAAAAATCTACTAAACCACAAACTGTTCAGCTTTGCAATGAAAGAGTGCCTTTTGTGTCATTTATATTACCCTACTGTGCTCTTATTATTAACAGTTTTATGCTTAAGAACAGCTCATGGAAAAACATGCTCTTAAGAGCTTGAAAACACTCCCTGCAAAGCTTTCTTCCTTTGCTCCCACCCCAGAATCCCAATCAACAAGTGATTTTTGTATTCAGGCTCCCCCCTCCACCCACCCAGTCACTTTGGTGAAATATTAATTCCTCCGTGGATTCCAAAAAAGCTATTGAAAAACAGCTTGAGACACTTCCCCTGGTAAAAGCCATCCAAGGCCCTTGAGGTGTCTGGAGAACAGGAAGGTTAGGGGGTGAGAGGCAGGAAAACCTATTGCTCTTTATGAAGGAAGGATGAATCTGAGTGGCAGTCAAGAAAAACCTGTCAGGACATGCAGACGGGCCTCACTGCACTGTCTTTGTGAAAGGTAAGGGAAATATGGGAATCCTAAGTCTCTCAGGAGAAAAAGGAACGTGCTTGAACATGTGTGGTATTTGAGTTCACAGATCCTGTGCAGCTGAGGAATGATAAGTTACCACAAGCTCTAGAATAGAGACTAGAGCAAACATATTTTGGCCTTTAGCCCACTATCACGCTACATTCTATAATAAGCACCTCTTCTTTGTCTTTCTTCCTTTTTTAACCCTAAGCTAAATTATTTTTGTCGGTGAAAAGGGCTGGCTTATCTGAGCATCATGGGATGGAACAAAATCTGGGAGATCAACCCTCCCCACTGCCAAAAGAGTGTGAGAAGTTCCAAGATTGGCAATTGATGATCACTACCTATTTAAGATAAAATCAATAACAGTGTGAAGTTTTCCACTACCATCCCACAAAATACTCATGAGCACTTTTGTTTGGGCTCAATACAGTACTGCAGCTCAGCATTGGTTCTGCTTGCAAAGCAGTTTTAGCGCATGCCAGTGAGGTAGCTTCTAGAGGCAGCTAAGCCTTAAGCTCCAGTCCAGGCATTTACCAAATATGTGTCACCCGCTAATGGGGATGTGATGGTCTGCACTAATGACCGGTCCTTTGCTGAGTGTTTATCTGCCTGGTGGGGAAGGCCAGACTACACCCAAAGTAAACCCTTCACTCAAGCTGCTCACTGTGTAGGAGGCCTCAGCCCACCTGGCTCTACCTGAGTCTGCTTGATAGATCCTCTGATTGATCTGCCCTAAGGATGCTGAATTATTGTTGTACCTAGGGCCACAGCATGTCACCTGTGGTGAAGGGAAGGTTGAAAAAGGGCCAGAGGACAACCTAGTTTCCATGGCTTTTTTCAGACTACAGGCAGGGAAGTCAGGAGCTTCCACCTGAAATCCTGGGGAGCAGTGGGTCTTGCTATGGTCTCCTTGGAGACATTGTGGGGTCTCTAGCCTGTCAGGAATCTTAAGAATCAAGAATCTTAAAGTAAGACGAGCTAAGACAACTGCAACAAAAACATGCAGTGGGCGAAAGATTGATGTTTTAGGGATCTTTCTTTTGATACTGTCCATCTCTCACAGAGAGTTTCATAGTAAATGAGACTTAATTTCCCAGATGTGCAGTTATTTCCCCTGAGTGTGTCTTCTCAGAGACTCAGATAATACAAGCTTCCATGTATCTCTGGGTAACGTTTTGCCCTTTTTAGAAAGGACTTTGGACACGCAGCTCTGAAGTTTAAATTGCATGCAACTGATCAATGTTCATGGTTAAATATAATCAAATAAGACATTTCTCCTCTGATTAATTTCAAGTGCATTGTCAAAGGTGGTTCAGATAATACCAAATTCACATTGCAAGGCAAAAGAGGCAGCACAATGTCTCTGTACTTTTCAGCTGTTGGGTTTGATGAGAGGGTAAGGATTGTTCCACTCTAGGCGGGGAGGAGCACAGCTTACATACATACAAACAAAAAACAGGGTGGTATTCTTCATGGTTCACCAATAGGGGACAGCCTTTCGCATATTTGTCAGATGAACATATTCTCGGATGGCATTTCCCAGAGGGAATAAAGTGTCTCAAGTTGTTTTTCAAGCTCCTGTGCACTGTCTGAACAGATAGTTATGAAATTGCATTGCTAATGCTTGCAGTGGAGTGGCTTTCTATTATATGCTACAGTGAAAACATTCAAGTCATAGCTACACGTACTCACTGTCTCCGAAGGTACAGAACAGCTTGCTCTGTCCTAAGCAGAATGCCATGCTGTTAAATGATGGGGCAGCAACCAGAGAATATTTTGTGTGATGGAGGAGCTGGATTTCATTGTGAAAGCACATGCCAGCTCACCTTAGTCGAACTGGTTATGGTGCACTCTACTTACAGCACATCAGTGATATATCTGCTCTGCCTCTCCTAGAAATTTTCAGATCACCATCTCCGTCTCTCTCTCAGCCCTTTCTCTGTCTCCCTCTTTCTCACCCCAAATGCCACCTCCCAGCCTTTTGCCAAGGACTGTAATTCTGTACCCAGAGAAACAGAGAAATTTTAGTCTTGCCAAAGCCAAAAAACCTTCCCCCTGTTGTTCCCCCCCCCTCTTTCCTCCTACTGGCATTTATGAAGGTGAAAAAGGCTCTAAGGCGGTTCTGTTAGAACATGTGTACGTGGGTACAAGGATTTAACAGATTTAACCTGTCCCAAACTCAGAAACTAATAGGGTCACAAATGTATACTATTTGTTAGATCAAGCTACACAGAGGACAACCTCTCCCTCCCTCTTCCTCCACTACTCTACTACTCTTCCAGCCACGCAGATATGTCCAAAGCTACTGTCTGTCACTCCTGAGTAACGCGGGTCTTTCATTACAGCCATCAGTTTCTATGTCTAAGGTCACAATTTGTTCTGTCTGGGAGCCACTTACAGGCTCGAGGTGAATTTAAAGGAACAAGGCTTATTGCTGTACTTTAGTATGTATCTTTATGACACCTATATGTCAGTGACAAGTGTCGCTTTGACTGATTAGGTAGTCTGTAAGTACAATGATTAAATATGAATATCATGGGATATTTATTCAGACTTAATCTCCCCCTCTCAATCCTCAAGACGTTATCTGTAGAGAGTTGTTAATGCAGAAAATGTTGCTGCTACCATCCAGATAGCAGTCTGCTATCCCATGTAAAATGTAATGGATATACTTTCTAACAATGAGGTGGGAGGTGGGCAGAAGGCAGGGTTTAAAACTCCATGCATCAGAATTGTCAGCTGTGTATCAGATTTACTAACAAGACTTTCTGGGGCAGGGATTTCTAATTTATCACTGTCTTACACTGGAAGGAATGCTTAAAATATACATGGACAGGGCTATTTTAGGTAAGACCTGCAAATTAATCTCCATCTTGTTGCATTCCCTGGATCTTTACAATGAAAACACCTGTGATGACTAGTTTACAAAAGGCTGCCTGCTTCAGGTCTGCAAATGGCAAATAGTATACCACCTATTGCAAGGGGAAAAAAGCATGTCAGGTAATAGACTGCTCCTGTATGTCAAATCCACCTTCATTTCATAATGAAAAATACCCTGTATTTTGAATAATAAGTATCCACGTCCATGCCAGGCAGTCTGCTTAGGTTTTGTTTGCTTGCTTGCTTGCTTTTTTTCTAATGTAGTTCAGCAACTTCCACTCCATTTCTCAGACAGGCCAAAATCTTTTCAGGTCTCTTTGTTTGCCTGAAGACTTTTTAAAGCAGGGCCAAAATTATTACCCAGAAAACTGCCTCTGCCCAGAAGTTTTGCCCAGTCTATGGAGAGCTGGTCTCATGGCTCCTCACTGATTCTCCAGCACAGGAAGCCTAGGGCTGGCTGATGTGCATTCACGGTTTTGCATACACTTGCTTCCTTCCAGCCCCCAAACCCATTCATCAGGAATGTATACCCACTCTGCATTGATGTAAGAACAGCAAATATCACCCCCAAACACCCAAACTGCCTTAAAGTTTTCCTTGACCTCCTCCTCTGAGAGTATGAGATGAGAATCTGGTGTTAAGTACAGCAACAGTTTCAGGTCTCCTGTTCCTTCTCACTGCATTTCATCAGCAGGGCTTGGTGTTTGATCTGTTGGTGAGTGATTGAAGGCGGAAACAGTGCGGTCACCCTTGTGTTATTTAATGCTGGTTTTCCTCAGTTTAGCAATTAGCACAGTCACTGAGCTGTTTTACAGGAGGTGTTGCTATGCTGAGTTGTTCTACAGCTGCACAGGATCAAAGAGTCACAAAGGGAGCCCAGTGCATATATCTGCCACATGTTCCTTTAACTCGGCTTTGGTTGATGTTAATAGTTCTGAATGTGGCCATTAACTCTCTTTCTCTCTAAGATTTTTTATTTCTTGCAACATGTCTGAGAGCTTTGTTCCAGACTAGCAAGCCATGACAGCAAGCCAGGGAAGATGAAACTGATGGAATATAGCCAGGACTATGGCACTGTCCTGCAGAAGTATTTTACCCAAGAAAGAAAAGGTCTCTTACCGTTTCAGTTACAATTATCATTAGTGTACTTAAGAGCACTTAAAGGCGCATTACTTGTTTTCAAAAATGTAAATATAACTACATAGCTAGTGAGCCTTAAGAACTATAGTTTTATAGGTGCAGCCTAGTGAATGGACCCAACAGGGAGAAACAAGTCAAAACTGAAACTGAGGCAGCTGAGAAAAGCAACAAAACCCTCCCCCCTTCTCCCCAAAATATTATAGCCATACTTTTTCCCATATTTTCCCAAGTTCAAAGCTTCCTCCAGTAATAAAGGTTTTACATCAATAGTTCTGTCTCAAATTACTGTAAACTTTCAAAGCCAACAATGATAAATATGACAACCCAATAGCTTTGGTGAAAGGGCTTTCCAGACCTTTATGAACAGGTGCTGCTGCTTGTCTTGCTACTATTAGCAGTTTTATGACACCCTCTTGTAAGTAGGGCTCCAAAACATAGTACCCTGTATAGCCTATGCCAAAAAGGCAGGTGGGAAGCAGAATGCAATGGTGAAAGTAGAGAAAGGGGAGAGGAAAACAGTGTCTATGCTACAAAAAAGACAAGAAAAGTGGGAGAGGGATGGTTTGACCAGCGTATGGGGATGATAAAGAAAACACATTAAATCTGGATAAGATAACGTATAGCAGATAGCATGTGAGTCAGGAACTACTGTTTGAATTATTTTATTCTGTCAAAATAACAATGAAATATAACATTTTACCCATTTAAATGGAACTATTAAAAATGTACAGAATTATAGGCCTTCCTCAACACCATAAGGCAGTATTCATTTCAACAGCAGCTTCAAAGGCATGGCTTTCCCACTCTATTAAACTATATTAAGCTTGTACAGTCCATGAAACTGTAAACATGAGAACATTATTAACATTCATTTTATTTTTCTCCTTCCCTTGTCTTTAGTGAAATCTATTATCACTATTCTGTTACTCTCGTGTTCTGCCACTTGACATAATAGCTCTTGTTCTCTTACTTCAAGGTCTCTCTTACTTTTTGAAGACACTGTATTATCCTAAACATCTTGATAAAACTGGGGAGCCCAAACTCTTTGTCAGGGACCTAAAGATGCAAGGTGTCTTCATTAGCAACCTGCAGTCTCATGTAGCTCATGAGACCTTCTCTCTTTGAGAAACTGTACCTCATTTCTTTAAGTGTTAACAATAATGAAGGCCAGAAAGGGCTGTAGGTTTTCTGAGGATGGCATAAAATTCTCCCAGCAAAGAGAGAGAGTGTGGATTAGAAATTTTAGGGATAATCCTGTTCTCTTCATTCTGATGAAACACCTTATTCTTTGTTTCAAGAAAATGATCCTTTCCACCATTCTTTGCTATTGTTGCTTGCCACTGTTTCTCCTGCAGATCCTGTCAACAATGAGACTCATCCCTTCCTTGGGGATAACTTGGCACAGGATACAGATCCTATCATTTTTTCCTCACTGTAAGAACAAAAGTCTGCTCTGACTGGCAGATCTAAAAATGAATGATTTTCTCTCTGCTGAGATAGGTGTACTCCCCAGACAAATTTGAGCATGATCAAAAGATATCTTCCTTAGAAGATTGACACAGAACCTGAAAAATGATGCACAGATCCCCTGGCAAGAACATCTCTGCAAAGCAGTGCCATAGAACAGGAAACAAATGATCTATACTCCTTGCCTTTTCCATCACTTTCTCCTGTGCTCTACACCTTTACCAAGGCACTCATAAGATGAAGGCTTGAGACAAAGTAAAAACATGGTGTATTGCCAAATAGTTTCTAATAGTATTTTTGGCTTCTCCATTGTTCATTATTCCTTAGGAGAAACTTTGTTCCTTGGCAAATGGAAGACATCGAGCATTACTTCCGTGCTGTGTAGGGAATTAACGCTTCTGTTCTTAACATCTTCTTGCCTCAACAGTACCAGGCTAGCTAAGGGAGAGGTGCTTCATATTAAGCAGAAGCACCAGAGGAACACAAAAAGCAAGCCAAATTCTGCTGTGATACCTGTGAGTCAGGGGAGCTCTCCAGAGCCCCACAGCCTGCCCTGGTTCTGCTCCTGGAGAGAAGTAATTAGCTGTGGTAGGAACCAGCCCTGGGGCTCCTCCATGGTCACCATCCTCCACTGCAGAGGAGGTGGCCAGCATGTTAAATGGGAAATGTTGCTGCAGGTGTTGAAGCTCCAACACCTCCTTCTAGCCTGGAATAGGACAGAACTTCCATCTCCCACTGCTAAACAAAGAAAGGAGAGGTAGTTAGTGAAATCTAAGAAATGAGATGTGCCAGAGACTCCACAGAGTCCACGTGAGATTACAATGATGGACAGAATTATAAACCCTAAAAACAAGGAGAGAGGGAGAGAAGAAAAAATAGTCAGTTAATGGACTAATAATCCACCATGTCCAAAAAAATGCATACCATCTAGTTATTCAGTGCCCATTTTCCTTTTTCTCCAGCCTTCTAATGACTTGTCAGATAGACCATCCACTGTATAAGCAGCTATGTGTGCAGCTAGATTTCCTTTGAAATTTCACTTGAATCTGGTTTAATATTGGCTTAATTTCTTGTCTGTATTAGGCTAGCCCGACTTCAATTCTAAATAGCTGTGCAGAAGGCCTAGCATTCAGAGTCCTACTGAAATCAAGTTTAATACTGGATACTGAAGACTATTAAGATACTTCTCTTGTTCCTCTGCCACTTGAAGCAAGAGCTAACATGAATCTTTTCTGGTTTTAAATCATTTTAAATTTGGCATGTTAATGAGACACTTAACAGATGAGGCATGGGATGTGGTACTTACTGACACTGTGTGAATATAGCTGTAACTAAACACTTCTCTGCTTAGCACCAGGACTTCCTGAAAACCTCATCTAGCTGGTGGAATCCTCCGTCCTGAATGTGGAAGCCCATGAACGATACACCGGAGGAGCCCTCAGTTCTGTGGAGGCGATATCCTCCTCCTCCTCTGACTCTGGAGAGCTCCGGAGAGGGGCACAGACACTGTGGTGGCTCCCAAGGGGCTGCGTGCTCACTTCGCTCATCTGTTGGAGCACTCTCACAGCCGGCTCTGGTGCTCCTGCTGGGCATTCCTACCAGGGAGACTTCAGATGGAGCACCCTCAAGAACCCACTTATCCACAGCCCTCTTACCTCAGTGGCCGATGAGAGGGAAATCAGGCACTCAAGACATATGAAGCAAGGAAGAGAGTGTGTCAGGAGAGGTATTTGGTGTGAGTCAACCCCACAAGAGCCTTGAAAATGACTTGCTTTCTAACAGGCTATGTATACCCCGCCATGACCTAATGAATAAATTAGATCAGCCATTTCAAAGATCTGAGGGCATGATACTGATACGGTTTAGGTGACGTTTCCTGAATTTCATATCCTTGAAATGTTGTGAGCAGAAACCATAGGTACTATCTCTGGCAAACCTGCATTATGGCGAAGAGACGGAGAGGGGTGATGCAGCAATCCCACAGTAACATGCATACTTACTTAAAATAGTTTCATCAAAGTGTTGGAGTACTACCAAAACTCAGACTTAACAACCTTTCTCCTGTATTTTTTTTGCTCATCGTTTCCACTCACCGTGCCCTATTTCAATTCAGATTGTAAACAGTTCTGAACATAAACTATGACTTTATTTGTTTCTAACACTCACTGGGTGCCTGGCACTAATGATCACCACAGCCATTAACAACTCAGATCCTGAGTTCTGGCTGTACTTAAAAAAAACTCATATGTCTCAAAGTACAGAAATTCATAGTTGGGGTTTTCAAGATAATAATTAGTATGCACCCCACTGCTAACCCCTGGCTCCCCATCCCTGCTCCATTCACATTTTGTAGGGTGTGTTTATTTTTTATAATCAGTTACTTTTCTTTAGTAGTGTAGGAAGGCTGCAGCAATACACTAAGGACCTATTCCACATGGAAGAGCCACTGTAGTTGTACCAATTATTTGTGCACCACAGAGCTTTCCTTTTATAATTGACTTCATACATTCATGTCTTCAATGCTAAGTGTGCAGCTTCATCACTGCACTGATCTTTGTTCTGTTCAGAAAGCAAGTGCAGTAATTTCTTGATCTGGGCCTGGGAGGTTTATTTATGCAGGCATACCAAGTACTATATCTAATGACATTTATATAATTGGTGGTGCATGCAGGGGGAGCATTAGAGTTGTTGGAGCCCTGCATGGTGGCTCAGGTATGGACCCCTTCCTTTCTCTCTTGCATATGGACCGATTTGCAGGGCTCACTAACTTAACCAGTTGCCTCCAGTTATCCCTGCTCCGTGGCTAGAAAGCCTCAGGAATTGCACCAGTACCTCCCTCTAATTCTGTTGAACAAAGTCTGAACTGTGAATGAAAGCTTGCTGAGCCTACTCTTTTCCTGATGGTGAATGTGGAGTATATGGCACCCACTTCTCTTTGGCCTGCATCTGGCCATAAAGAAAATTAGAGTTGGCAGAAGTCTGCTACAAGATTTAAAGTAAGTCACTGATAAAACAAACCAGAAATGTGAGATTTAAAGTACATCACTTACAGATAAAATAAGCCTGTTTGTAACAGAGATAAAAGCTGTTTATATTGCTGTGGTGCTGGGTGGACATATTTTTTCAGTTAATAATAAAGTCACCAAAAAATACATTTTCTGTTGTCCAGAAATTATTTGTGAATTCAGGTCAAATTTCCTAATGGTTACATCTGAGAAAAAAATATCGAGCCAGGACTCAGAAGAGATGGTAGATGGCTCTGCTACTGTCTACTCAACAGGTTAATGCAGACCCACTCAAATAATTTGCACTGAGGTCCACTTCCTCCCAGCTGAAAGCAGTATGCCATCTCCTGCCCTGCCAGGGTTTGCATGTTGTTGTTTCAGCCAAGATGGACCACTACAGCTGTTCCCTTTTTTTCCCTGCCTTCCCACCTGCAAGACATCAGAGAATGGTGAGCAGCAAGAAATCTGGGGTGCCTTGCTTGGATCGCATATCTGGAAATGCAGTCAAATGGAAGGGAAATGTGCATAGCATCTGACTCAGAGCCATCCTAGCATGACCTTGATTCAAGGGTTCATACATCGCTCCTGGGACATGAGGTAGTTTCTCCTCTGACATTGTCAAAGTGTATGTTAATTGGAGGAAGACCTGCAAGGCAGTTTCACATCCCAACTGAAATCCTAGCCATCACACTGTGGTTCACATGTTCTCCTTTCCTTCCTCGCTCTTCCTAGGAGTGCTGAAGTGAGGGACAGGTTCAGTGCATGGCATGCAGCAGACACTTCTCCTGGGAGGTGGGGAGGTAGTTCCTACATACATCAGGCAGGGACAGAAGCTAAATCCGGACCTCCATCTTGTGGTGGATATCTCTAATCAATGACCTAGTGAATGAGAGGAGGAGGATGGTACCTCCATCCTCACCTTTGTTAATTACATATCACTTGCTTTCTGTAATCAGTATTTACAAATGACAGATTTTGGTTCATATGGCATAGAACTAAATAAATTACTGCACTTTATAAATTTTGAAGATTTCTCACATCAGAGTAATACTTTAATTTAGTATTTCTGTTTTGATTTCTCCAGTCTGAAACCACCCTATTTTGCACTCATTTTGGCTTTTCACTGCAATTCTAGTTGTACAGGGCTGGATGCATTGCAGAGATGCTTTTAATAGCAATTTTCACACTTCAAGTGTTGAAATTTTGGAAGTTTTTCTTATAAATTAGCCTTACCTCAGAATTTCCTGTCTTTACTGGTATCTGGAAGCTTTAAAAAAAACACATATAAAAATTGAAGAATGGTTTTTAAAACAAACTTGACAGAAGGAACAACACAACCTAGAGGGAATACTAGTACTAGTTGCAGGGATAGCCAGGAGTTGTGAAAGTCTATAGTACTTCTCGATCTTCATGAGTTATCTGGGACTCCCCTCACCTGCCCTCCAGTTTCATAACTAATGTGTCTGCTTGTAAATATTAGGATCTGCTGGAAAGGTAATATCTCAAGAAGAGTTTGAAATAACAACAATAAAAAAAATTCTTCTAACTAAATCCATGGACCTACATTGACCAAAATCGTGAGTAGTTTTGCTCTCCCTGTTTAGGTGGAATTTTCCAAAGAATCTGTTTACTTGACACATTTCATCCAGCTTTGATCAAATGTCTGAAAAAGGGAGAAACTGAGAATGGAGAAAAGCAAGATCTCAGAGATGTCTAACTTAAGCTTTGCAGGTTCAAACATTATTATTGTTGGAATATTAACCCTTCAACACAAAAGAAATTTCTGGAGAGCCCAAGTGGCCATGTTGTGTCTGAGGCTGGGCTGAACGCCAGCCACACAACTAACTCCTTTGTGTCCACTAGCCTGAAGGAAGGAAGCTGCGAATGAAGTATGCACTGGGCAAAACACTGACCTCTATGCAGTCAGAGGGAAAGGTCCCTTTTTTCTCTGAAGGGGAAAGGGCAGGTTGCAGGAGTTCACCTAGGATATTGTATTGCCTATGGTTGTGAGGTGGGATGCCCCATCCTTATAGACAGATGTGCAATGGTTGAAACTGAGCTGGCAGAACCTGCCTGGGGAACTAACTCACCTTTTATTAAAACAAAAGGAAACTTGCCAGAGCTGCTAGGCTCAACACAGCTTGATTAAAGCCATTGGGGAATTTACAAATCAAGGAAAGGGCAGAGCATGGAAAAAAAAAAGAAGTGCTAGATCAGTTAAAAGTAGCTAGAGAAAACCCTGAGGCTCTGCAGCTGGTCATTACTGATGCAAGAGATAGACTGCCTTATGGCAAAGGGTTATAATGGGGGAAGAGCAACACATTAATTTCCAGAGTTCAGCACTAGGGCTGACTACTCACACACAGCACTGGCAGCTGCAGACTACAGACCACCTTCTAGAGCAGGGGCATTGGTATAGATCCCTGTGTGTCACCACACTACAGGTGTAACCGTGTCCGCATGCTGCAAGCAATGCAGCTTACCACTAACCTTCCACACCAGAGCAGAGTAGTGTAAGAAGTAATTCAGGGCTGCATTTGCACCAGGTGCAAACTGGACAGGCCACAGTGAGCTGCGCTGGTCGAAGTGCTGCTCAGTACTTTGGCAACAGGGTGTCACCAGCCCTGCTGCAACTCATCATCACTGGAGAGGATTCAGATAAAAAAAAAATTCTTAAAGGGACTTCAGTGGAACAATGTTAAATGCTAATTCTGGTTCCCTGCCTGCCCTAAGACAGCAGGGCACTGATGGCAAAAGGAGGAACGCACAAATGAGATCTCTGAGGAAGGGTAAGCAACAAGTGTGTGCATTTATCTAGGCACCAATATAGGGATAAAAACCTCTCTCAGTCCTTTTTACACTCTGGTCAGTAGCTCTGGGACAAAGAATTCAAGGTTTCACCATGCAGAACCCATTTCTGTCTCAGAGAAAACTACCTGACTCCCATTTAGGCTATGAACTAACATTGACTAATATCTTTAAGGATTTTAGGACTTTAAGGCACATGGTCACATACCTGGTTAGGCCACCAACATCAGACAGGACTTGCTATGTAAGAGAGGAGCAACTGAGGCCACCAGGGCCTCATGTAACTCAGCTCACTTTGTCTGTGCCTTTCATGAAGACAGAGTTATGCAGTCTCTGCAGATGCAGTTCCAGGCCTGGTCCTCTCTGCCACAAAGGACTTGTGGTGCTGAACTCCACGTAACCTGCCTCCTAGTCACATCCAAGTGACTCTATACCTGCACTAGAAAGTAGTATTTTGTATTTGCCAGTGTAGCCATACAAAAGAATGGCAACAAATCTTTTCTGCCTTGCTGCCTCAGAGATTCGCACAGCATTTTCTCCCCCATCCACCTTTCCTCTGTCTGCCATGAGAAGTGTCAGAAGACGTCAGATTCCAATGTCCAAATTAAATGTAGTAATCTGATCAGGATGAAATGCCAAATGAGTCACCTCCTTCCGCATCATTCTCTCTGCCACCTGCCCTTTGCTCTGCTTCTTGGCTTTCATAGTTTGCTGCTCAGCACAGTGTCCAAGATAATACAAAATGGGCCTGATAAAAAGGGGGCTAATGGATTAAAACTTCATGAGAGGTTTCAGGTAGAAGACTTTGCAGTATAAGCAGATGTAAGTGATGACATTTGTGGGGAATCTGCCCTATACTCTGCCTTTTTAATCGAAGACTAAATTGAAGTTGATAGAATAATTCCGAATTTTTTCCCTTCTCTCTTCTAAATGGCACATCAGTGAGACACTGACAATGCTCTCACCATTAAACCTGACAGAGAAATATATGTTCCCTGATTCTAGAAGGCTGCAATAATGTAAAAAGCAGTATGAATCTGAACTAGATGACCAGGTGGAGCCCTGAACACAGAACAGTGTGGGATCGATAGCTTTTAATAAACCCTCTGAATTTGGCACCAGTTGTTGTCCTTGAACATCAAAAAATAAATTAGTTTAAAGAAGAGATCAAGAAAAGAGAACCAAAGAAAAGGAGAACAACATGACCATTTTTTTCTGCATCTTCCTTGACTGTCCAGGGGTATATGAACTATCATCACAACAATCAAGATATTTTAGCTATTCTTTGCTTTTCCCCCTCTCTGAGGCCAGGGCTAAGTTTCTGTATACGCAAGATAGCTTTTCATAACCACTCAGCTGTGGTATAAGCTAAGCGCAGGTCAAATCTCCTAAGAGCTCTGTGCCTTGAGCTGGAGCTATTCAGAACACTCAGCCGCTGCTTTGGTGCTAACTGGAAACCAGAAGGAAAACCTCAGAAAACTGCAACCTACAACTCTTTCTCATCAACAAGCAGAAAGAAATAATTCTGCACTAAAATTTAAGAAAACTACAAAAAAAGACCACCCATGCCCATACCTACTTTTTCTATTTATTTATACACTGTATTACATTCAGTGTAACTCACTGCTTAGGCTTGCAGAAGGACACCTTAGAAAGACACTCTGTATCTCCAGAGCCCTCCTAAAAAGTGATCAGGTCTTTTCTGTTTTTAAAGATTCCTCTTCTAAACCACGATGTCTCAAAAATAAAACAACAAAGAAATAACCCCAAGTCGTCCCACCTTAAACACTGGGCTTTCTTGCTTCACACACCTGTTCCCCATGTAGCCGCTTGTTCCCAGGTCCCATGGCCAGCACCTCCCAAGGCAATCAGATTTTATCAGTAATAACTATCTGTCATTATTTATTATAAGAAAAAAAGGCAAAACAAGAAAAGGACTAGATGGTAGAAAAGCCTGATAAAAGAAAAGACTGATCCAGTGGAAAAAATGGGCCTTAATAAGGAAGATGAGCTTTTCACACTGCATACAGGAATTTGCCTTCCCTTTATTCTTTGTCCCATCTCTATACCTGGCTGGCTTCCTAAGGGTTAAGCCATCTTTGGTAGCAGGAAGGTAAAACTGTCCTAAATGTCTTCAGAAATCTGCTTGCCTATTAGTAATTCCCTAGTGACAATGTAAAGAAAATCAAACACCAGACTTCACATCCTGAGCAAGCCTGGTTATGCATATTTAATAAAAGGAAACATACTATAAGATAAAAATGGGTGTCCATGGAAACTGCATATCTAGCTTTTTTTAAAAAAAAGACATCATTATATTTTACATACGACTTTCTTTCATACACTCTCCCTCTTCCAATTTTGGTGTTATGTATTGACTGTCAGAGAATTTTGCTGCCTGGCTGTTATTTTTGCATCCCTGAGATGATCTCAGCATTGTACAGCTCTGAGATCTGTCATGTACATGTACCGTACACAGCTTAGGCACTGAACTCGCTGCACACAAGCTTTTCTGCACTAGGCAAACATGGGCTGCAACAAAGCACTGAGCAGAATGGCTTGCCCCTAGGATTTAGAACTCTTCGGTATTTCTTTTTTTTTTGGTTAGGGGTTAGACGAGAGGAAAACAAAACAAAAAAAGGCACGGGCAAGCCAGGAGCAGTCTGTGCTCTGCAAGGAGGTGGGGGGGGAGCTGTGGCCCCAGCTCTCACTGCTCCTTGTCCTCATGCTTTGCCTGTACAGGGGAGAGACAAGAAATATGGGTATATACATCCCCATGGGGATGTGAGGATCCTCCATCATTGATTTTTGGAGGCTGGCTTCAGTCCATGGTGCTGCAACTATTCAGAGCTACAACAAGCAGCTGTCCTCAGGCCTTTGATGGAGTAGGTCTGCAGTGCTGAAAGCTGGGGTTCAACCTCAGGACAGAGAGTAGAGAGCAATGGGGGGGGTATCAACAAACACTGAATCATCTTGTGGCTCTCTCAGCTCCAGCCACCAGAGCAGTGCCCAGCATCAAGAAACGCTCAATAAGCCTCTTTGTTCACAGCACCAGCTGCTAGGCGCTGCGAAACGAGTTGCAGTAGGCAGTGGTTTGCAACTCTAAGAGAAGCATGTGCAGAGACAGACAGCAAAGCAGTTCTGTTACAGTTAGCACATGATGTACCATGAAATTTTTATCAAAATGAAAGTAATAGTTGGCTTTCTAAAAATTTTACCTTTACCAAACAGACAAATATGCCAACTCAACCAGCTGGGTCTACTACAGCTCTAGGAAAATGGTGAGAAGTACAACACTGGGCCATACTGGGAGACAGTGAGGCACCACCAGTGGTAATAGCATAGAGGAAATGTCACCAAGGAAAACTTGACCTCCTCTGATCTGTTTCCATATGGAGTCCCACTGTATAAATTGCCTTAGCATGTGGCAACTCCGAGGATCAGCACCTTACCAAAGAAAAGTCTGTGGCATGAACGTGAGCTATCACCTTATTAGTATTGTTTCCAATAGGGTCACCATTTTCTCCTCTTCCGTAACTAGGCAATATAAATTCGGTCCCCATTGAATTTTTTTTTTTTTTTTTAAACTAGCAGTGAAGACTTTCCACAGTGGGATCAGACATTTAAACAAAGAGCAGCAGTTTCCCACTTCACTCCACAGAACACTGACATCCAACCTTTACCCCTCTCCTCCTCCTCGTCTCTGCACACATTCATTCTGTAACTACTGCCTTTCATTTAACTTGCTCTTAGGGAAAGACTTCCCGAAGGTTTTAGTTGCCCAATTACTAGACAAACATAACCACACACAGCTGAGCTAATGCAAATAGATTCTCTGCTCCTTCATCCAGTACACTTGCTTCAGGCTTTGCTATGCATTCATAAGCAAATTCTGTTTCCTCCTTTCTTTCCTCCTGTGTTCATCTTAAACTAGAGACAAGCTTTTATCCTGTTTTCTTGTTATCATACCAGACATCTACAAGTTCATTCCACTGTTTCAATCTCCTCACATACCTGAAACCAAGCACCTGCAAAGTCTACACTGAAGGTCTACCCCTGCACTTAGAGTCATGCCAGAACAGACCTACAAGCCCATGCAGCAAGGTCAAGGCTACCTGGCATTGTCCACATTGTCCTGTTGTAGCGCTCCCATTTCTGCAGTTCAGATCTCTGACTTCCCACAGTCTTGTTCAACAGTACTCCAAGATTTTTGGAAAGCACTCTGGCCTTTATACCACAGAATCACAGAATCATTCAGGTTGGAAAAGACCTCCAAGATCATCTAGTCCAACCTATATAAAAGGAGAAGACCAGAACAGGGTACCTGCATATGAAATCTGCATGCTCCACACTCCATGCTTTCATGCTTGATATCCACCACCACGTATCTGACAAGGTTGAGTAATAAAGCTGGCACAATCAAAGCACATGCCATTAGCAGCATGCATCTTCATGCACTATGTGGCACAAACAGGACACATGCTCTTCTCATTTTTAATAGGATGGCTCCACCATACCAAACCAACCATACTGGCAGCTTACAGCCTGCAGTAGAGGAGCACTCCTCTGACAGCCTGATCGCACAAGAAGAAGTTTGTCCAAGAATGGGGAATTACCCACAGAATCACGCTCCAGTGCAAGCTTCACGCGGTCACAGTCACTATCCACAACATTTTTCAGCCTAGAGATATGGTGTGCTCCTAGGCCATGGTTTCACAAGCAGTATGTTCTGACCATGTGTGGGGATTAGAGTACATGAGCAGATTGTGTCTTACTGTACTCCTCCTGCCAAGCAGAGCATGTCATTGGACTCACCAGGCTTGTTCCATGGCCTTGCCCCAGATCTTGCACAGCCTGATTGTCATCAGCAGTGTACTAAGTAGGAAGGAGACCCACAGAGTACAGGAAAGCTGGTGATATGGGCTGGCACAGCAATAGGTGGGTCCTGGAGGTACAGTAGGTTCAAGCCAGCCAGGTTTGTCTGCCAGGAAACATACAGCACCTCTACAGGAACCTTTACAGGGCTCTTGGTGAGGACAGGGTGGTCCCATGCCTCTTCTAAACATTAGTAGCCATACGTGCTGGCCTATACCAGGACCATGGGCTAGATGAGTCCTGGTTTCCTATGGGAAACAGGCCATCAAAGGCTTCTTAGATGCCTGCAAAACATGTTATGCTCAAGCAAATGTTGATAGGTAAGGAAGAGGGAAGGCAGGAGGAAGGGAAGACCACTATTAGGTGGTCAGCAGCAAGACTACGATGAAACATGAAGCTGCTGGGGAACCCAAATTTTGGACTATGGGATGGCCAGGACACTTCAATCTGCTTATTATTCATTTGCTCTTCTTTTTGCAGTCAGTTTTGGTCCCAGCAACAAGCTCTTTTTATGTGACTTGCCAAACATATACAAAATACATTTTTTCCTGTCAGGGTAAGAAATGGGTTAAGTAAGCTTAGAAGTGGGTTTGTTCTCCAACCAGCATCTGTATGCCCTAATAAAGTCAGATAACTGTATTACTGGGGTAGCTTGAAAACAGACAAAATCTGCTTTCAGTTTTGCTAAATCCACAGCTAAATGATTTTTGAGGGGGATGTTTTCATGGGAGATAAAAGACTAAAATCAATGATAGGACTGTCTGAAGACTGAAGTTTCATTTTATCTCCACAAAAAATCAGGACTCAGCTATTCCAGTCGCTTTCTATTAAGTTTTGGTTCAAAAATGTCACTTGTGCTCACAGCAGTGCTGAAAAGACTATTTATCTGAATCCAGCTGTAACAGAGATTCTCTTGGATCCATTTGTTTATCAAATTAGATAAGCATACATCAGTAACACTGCTTATTACAAGAAAGTACTCATAGGTGATACGAAACCCAAACTGTGGTATGTGACAAAAATTAATAACAGTAATAATAAATTGTTATGCGAACAACATGAGGTCTAAAGATAACCCATATATATGCTCAGATGTAAATCTGTGGTTTAGGGAATTTAGGGGAAAAGTGCCTGTGACAGTTCAAAAAGGAAAATTACCGTCTCTTCCAAACACTTCACAAGAAATGTGACAAGAGTTTAATCCTCTAAATTAGGAACCACAATGTCTAACCAGGGTGATGGGTCTGCATCACATTTGGGTCTAAATAAGAACTCTGCGAAGAAGCGAGAGAGCAACGCAAAATGGAAGTTAAAGATTTCACAGTATAAAAGGATGCATATGATATTGTTTTACCTTCCTGATTTTGCATGAGCTGGGACATCTTTTCCAGTAATACCAGCTTCTATAAAATTCCACTGAACACAGGTTCTTGGCCCAGGTAGCTGGGCAGGCAGCTGACAATAGTTCCTCAGTTCCAGATCTATCGTGCCACTAGACCCAAAGAAGAGCTAACAAGGGTTAGGCAACATGATTGTCTACAGTAATTGCGTGACTAGAACTGATGGCCTATGATGTGCTAGTCCTAAAAACCTAATTTTTCAATCAGTCTTTCTTTGCAGCACGCTCTGTGTAGAGGCTCCTGCAAGAGGAATTAGGATTAACTATTTCTTTCTCTATACTAGACTATATACTAGATCTTTAAACACAGATCTAGCTGCAAAGCTCAACTAAGTAGAAATGAACCCCTGCTCATTTTCTCTTTGCAGCCAACTTCTTTTTTATAAAAAGCTTAGTCTCCAATTCAGCTAAGCCTTTAATTGTGTTCTTAACTTTAAGTATGTGCTTAATGTCATATGGGTAAGTATAAAACCATGTGTTTTGTTGAATAGAATAAGTTACCTTAAACATTTAAATGTTTTGCTGAACCGAGGCCCTGGCAAATAGGAAAAGAAAGAGCATTTAATGGGTTATTGAAAAGAAATGGTTTCCTCGTATCAGTTGGTAAAACTAGTATTTTTAATTTTTTCTCCTCATAGGTATATCAATAACTTATTTCTGTTCATCTTAGAAGGAAAGATTTCTTTGAACCTTAATTGAAATGTGGGCGCTTAAACTAAATAACTGAACCTTTTGCTATTGGAAGTCTTTGATCAGAATGTCAAAGATATTTGAATAATTATTTCTATTACATCAGTGCTCAAGACCTTGCCATTAATATATATATATACACACACACATATACACACACACACAAACACATCCTCTCATCTTTACTGCATTTCTAGGATTACTACCTTCCTGTAAGAATTCAGCCAGAAAAATGACTAGGTGAGCACTGTGCATAACAACGCTATAAATTCAACATATGCCCTCACTAGGATATCAGGGCTGTTGCAATGGTACCCTGCTGAGATCCTTGCCCCTAGTTTATATATGTTCTTGTTACCTAGCAGTGCTAATGATGGTTCTAAGGCAAGAGGAGAGGTCGCTTCTCCCATTCTTGAATCCAGGAAAACTATTTTCCATAAATTTCTCTACTTAAACACTTTTTTTCCCCCACAGCTAGTTCAGTCATCGCACTTACCATCGTTTGCTCCAAAACAGACAGTACCCTGAATCAACTGAGGTGAGCAGTTTTTGGAAAGCAACACTTGGTAGACAAAAGCAGCCTGCCTTTTGGCAGCTCTCTTTCCTTTTCTGTCCCTGAGCTCATCCTGTAGCAGAATGAGGTGTTACCCCGTAAAAAAGAATAAATGCTGCATGCAGGCAGAGTGTTTCTTTTTCTCCCTAGCCTTATCCAAAAGTAATACAGTCCTGTATTGCATCATATTCAGCCTCTACTTGTCCTCTAAACCTTGCCAGAATCTACATTTTTGCCTCTTCAGCTGCAATTAATGACCACACCTATTCATCCTTCTGACAAGTCTGTTCTCATTACTTCTTCATCCTTTGACCCCTCCTGGTGTCATTATCATGCTAATATCTTTTACCTTGTGTGTCTTCAGCAATGGGAACAGTTCTTTCGCATGACTTACTACAGAGCATTACCAGAGAGAGTCAAACATTTTCTAATGTCTAACTAATATTTTTCTTCATTTCTTTCACATGACAAGCCACAGAAATATAGAGCAGCTAAACCAATATTTCCAAAAATGTCACATCAAAACTCTCGTGTCTAATGCCTATAGTTTTATGCCACTATCTTGGCTACATTTCAGTGGTAAAGAAGGGGAAAGTTATTGGCAAGTTAAAAACTACAATAATCAAGACGTATCGTAAGCAAAATGCCAATAATTATGCTATTGCTGCATTCAATTCCTAGTTCCCTACCTTCTCTGTTTGTTTCTTTCCTTTGGCATCTTTGGACAGCTTAGACAGTTAACAGAAATTCATATCACTGTTTTTTTTTTTTTTTTTCCTGGTTTCCCTTTTAAATTCTGATGCATAATATTTGGGTTGCAACTATCACTGGAGGTTTCTTATATCTTTTAAACACTTCTCTTGGAGATTTAAAATGAATCTAACACATATTCCTATAGGTCTTTCATTTTGTAAACATTCTCTTCTTCAAACTAAAATCTGCATTGTGGGTCATATTTGGAGATTTGTAATGTCTCTTTAATGGATTGTAAAACCAAAGGGATTGTTACGATAATCTATTTTAAATTAACTTCCATTTAAACAATAGTACATATTTCAAAAAGATAATCAGTGTGGGAAAATACATTCTGATCCTCAGTAAATTGCTCTGGTAATCAATTACCCTCAGTTTTAAAACATTGTGTGGCTTATTCTAAGTCCATATTTGTTTAGCTCCAGCTTCTACCCACTGGATACTGTTACACTTCTTAGTGATGTATTCACATTTCTTCAGAATCATAAAATAGCTATTTCATGTAGATACTGAAGACTGGTATCAATTCACCTATCAACCTACTCTTAACTAGGTAGATTACTTTTCTTAAATCGCACATTATTGGACTTTTTTTTTTCCCCCCCATAGGCTCCAAATCATTCTTTTGTTCCTCTCTGAACCTTTGCTGTTTTTCAGATTCTTTCTTAATGGGTGAAAACATGGTCTGGACAGAGAATGCTAGCAATTATCTCAGTCACATCATGAACTCATCTCCCTCCTGCTTGACATTCAGTGCTTACCCATTCAAAGCTAATGTTTTTCTCTTGGCCATTATATTGAACTGGGAGCTCATATTCAGACACTACCTATCACAAACTCTAAATCTTCATCAGTATCACGGTATTTCATGGGTACTTTTTTGTTATTCTGTATGTGCGACTGGAGTTCTTTGTTCCCAGGCATATGACTTTGCATTTGGCTGTATTAAAGTGCATATTGTTCAGATGAGCTCACCTTATGGAATGATGCAAATTCAGAATATAGAAATGATCTGTCCTATCATTATTTACCACTCCACTAATTTTTATGTCATCTGCAATATTTACCAGTAGAGATTTTGTATTTTCTTCCAGCTCATTGCTAAAGATGAACTAGCATTAGGCCAAGAACAGATTAATTCAAATGCCTCCATAGGACATAGATTTTCAAACACAGTACTTTTTGAAATCAATTTATTTAACATGTCTTTCAGTCAAAGTACTAAGGGGTTTGGAATAAGTTCTCTATATACTATAGGTAGGGAAAGGTTAAGCTGTTTTAAACAACAAAAATCTAGCTGACCAGGCAATAGATTGGAAGCTATTGTTGCCATCTAATAACATTTTAGACTATCCAGTCATAAAACTTAAACATTAGCATAGGAATAAATGCAAAAAAACCCACATTGTGCAACAGGAAAAAATCTCACACCTTGGAAATAATGCAAGACAGCTTTCTACTTCAAATGTATTAATCTGAGTAGCTGTCATGGTTTTCAGCTGGGATAGAGCTAATTTTCTTCTTAGAAGTTCATACGATGCTGTTTTGGATTTTTGGTGAAAATAGCAGTGCTAACACACCAATGTTTTTAGTTGTTGCAGAGCAGTGCTTACACAGAGCCAAGGATTTTTCTACTGCTTGTGCTGCCCTTTCAGCAAGGAGGCTGGGGGTGCACAAGAAGTTGTGAGGGGACACAGCCAGGACAGCTGACCCAAACTGACCAAAGAGATTTCCCATACCATATGGTGTCATGCTTAGCAATAAAAGCTGGGGTAAAAGAAGAGGGAGAGTGGGGGGGATGTTCAGAGTGATGGCATTTGTCTTCCAAAGAAACTGCTGTGTGTGATGAGCCCTGCTTTCCTGGAAGTGATTGAACACCTCCCTGCCAATGGGAAGTAGCAAGTGAATTCCTTCATTTTGCTTTGTTTGAACACACAGCTTACACTTTACTAAGTAAACTGTCTTTATTTCAACCCATGAGTTCTCACACTTACCTTTCTGATTCTGTCCCCCATCCCACCTGGGGAGAGCGAGAAGCTGTGTGGTGCTGAGCTGCCTGCTGGGGTTAAACCACAACAGTTGCTTTACAATAAATGAGACATAACTTTCAGTAGAAGAACTTCTAGTATGGAGATATTATGGTGGATAGAGGCATCTGCCTACTTTGCCCCAAAATACAACCAAAACTTGAAGAGCATGTTGATGCACAGAGGCAGGACTATATATGCATCTCTCATCTCAGGAAAGGCCCCGTATATATGGTAGCATCACAGTAACCTAATTCTGTCCTTTCTTTTTCTTAGTCAGCACAGTACACAGTAATTTCACATGAGCCTGCATCTTGCAAGTTATGCAGGGTTTTGGCAGAACTGTCACTTCCCTTATAATACAATGCATTTTGGGCTTGAATTCATTATTAAAGAAATAGTATTTGTCCAGGATTAGTCAGTCCAAATGCAACACTTTACGTTTAATTTTTAGTGATTTATCTGGGTCATATATCATTATGTGATATACAACAAAACTGCATATTTATCTAATCTTGTAGTAGGAACAATCCAATTATTATGGCAATATGGGTATAATTGTAATAAACTGGAAATTGTGTTTCCTCTGGCTTGGGTGTGAATATTTAGGAATTATATTCTTATCAGCTGGAAAAAAAAAAATGTCAACGATTTTATAAGAATTTCGAAACTTCTTGCCAAGAAAGTCCTCTATTTCCACTCCTCTAGCCTTCCAACACCAGTCTCCCCTTATTATTCAAGAAGGTCAAATACTTTAGGTTCCTATTGCCTTCCATTTTCTGCACTTTAAATGGACAAATATTTTTCTCACTTTTTGGCTCAGAAGTAGTTTAAACTACTCAAATAGGTGTGGCTAATCTTGCTGGTTTGTCTGATCTGTATGTCATAATCCAGACAAATAAACATGCTATCCTATTATTGTTAAATCAGAGTTCAAAACTGTCTCATCATCTTGATCACCTGCATTGATGTAGGACTCTGTAATAATGCATATTAAGCAGGGGTTGAAGGTCTAAGACTTTGTACTTTAACCGCCATTGTTTTGTTTTGAAACTCCTGAAGTCTTAATAGGTTAGCTATATGTAATATTTCTTCTCTTTTCTCCTTTTACTTGGTGTTTTAAGATTCGCTAAACTATACTGTAAAAAGGGAAATATATGCATGTGCAACAGCTCTTTCCTTCCACTATAATGTACATCTGAAGAAAATTAATATCATGTATAAAAACATTTGAAATGCAACTTCAGTCTCCCGGTGTTAAATATTACAAACTTTCTTATTGCCAATAATACAATGTGAGTATTTAAGTATTCTTCAACTTTATGAGCTTTACAATGTTAAATATTTTTCCTTAAGGCATAATATATGTTTCAACAACTCTAGCATGTGCAAACCATTTTATAGCCCTGAGCTTCATGGAATTAATAGAGGTTTAAAGGTAATAAGACTCATCTATTTTATAAAGGGGATGAGCAACCTTGACATGCTCATATTTTGCGGGTACCAGGATTTCCAGGTGCCAGTAGAATTAGACAGATGGGGCAGAACTGGTAAGAAAGCTGAGTTAAACCACATGAATTAGATTTTCTAAAAGTGGAAACATGAAATCACCCTTTCGTTGTACTTGCATCTGACAAAATACATTATCATATGTTTTTGCTTGAACAGTGTAAAGATCATTCAAAACAGATACAATTGCAAATCAGGAAAGATCACACTTACGTGGAGCCCTGACAACGTGATCTCATCAAGCTAGAACTTGAAATTGCAAGTGTCACTTCAGATAAGATCAGAGAATGCTTCCTGTCCCAATGATGTGACATTATCAGGTTTGAGACTATAGCAAAGGCACATGCACAATTTTGTGAACTAACAAGGCAGATTGAGAACACACTGGTTGGCAGGGTATTTTAGATCCTTAGATTGCCTTGAGCTGGGCATAATTACAGCTTTTTTTTTTTTTNTGGGAGAGCCATCTCTAAGACTAAAAGAGCAGGGGACCAATGAAGAAAGAAAAATGTTGAGCTTTTAATTAACATAGGTACAAGCATCTGAACTGTGTTACAGCTTCTGAGTGGGGAAAAAAAGCCATCTTCTGCGGAGGAAACTCTTAAACAGCTGTGCTTCTATTTGTACAGAAATTATTTAACATACAGATTTTTACTATTTCAGTGGTGGCATATTTGAAAATTGAGAGTTTGCTGCCATTACATTGTATGAAACTCATCCTTAAGATAGGTCATTAGGAATTCATTAGCAGGATTATCCTGTAGATTTGGACTCCTGTACTACAAAGTAAACACAATGGTTCACAGTCCTAAAGAAAGAAGGGTAAGGGACATGAAGCCAGTTAGATTTCTTGGCTCTACCTAGTTTTGGCATTGTTTAGACAAGTACACAGCACTTCTCCAGGAAACAATCCAGAACTAGAAGTTAGGTACAGGTCCAAAACAGAATTCATGCATTAAAAGCAGTACTTGGGAAGATGCTGGAGGTCACATGAGAATTTGCAATATGAGAATGTTTTTCCTAATACTAAAAACCTCAAAGTCATTAAACGCCTTTCCTTTTGATCTGGAAATTCCTTAGCACCTACAATTTGCCTTTAATTGAACAGATGCCAAATTCTGCTTATACAGGAGGATCTAATTTTTGGACTTAGATGTCCTTCACAGCTTTAGCTCTCTCAGCTGGCTGAGGACCTCTGGAAGCCAAGGCTTGCGAGCACACCCGCTCTGTTGAAACCATGGGAGCAGAAGGTGCACATTGGTACCTTTTGCACAATGGAAGACATGAAGGCTACTGCAGTAAAGCAGCTTGGTGAGGCAAAACTGTGAAGTGCTTTTGCCTCAGTGCTGTAAATAAATGTACTTCGGAATAAAATATTGTTTTAATCAAACATACACATACTCTACGCAGAAACCATGTGGTTTCATGGAGCATGGGGCAGCAGCATTTGAAATACTAGTTCCATGCACAGAAGAATACAGAAGGTCACTTTGCCCAACATGTAGCACGATACCAAAATAATTTAAAAAAATAACATTTAAATGAAGAGTACCCTATCCCCAAAGAACAGCCCCCCACCCCACCCCCATGACTCCCCAGTGTCAAGAAAGACCACAAGAATTGCCAGCTTTCTATACAATGTTTGACAAAACATGAAACTATAATTTCAGTGCATAACTAAGAATCCAGGGTGAATGCTTTTTAGGAGCATAGCTCTTCAAATTCCTTATTTTTGCACACATGTTCATATCAGCTAGAGGAAAAATATACCACATGTTCTTCATAACAAACTTCCTTGCATTGATTAACGCACTGTTTTATGAGACCTGAAAGAACAAAGTTAAATGAACAAGAAGTGAAAACTTATGATGGATGTGTCCCTCACAGCATTTAGATCTTTTCCACTTGATTAAAAATTCCTAGTTCCTCTTCACTGAATTGTTTAGTTTTTTAGCAGTCTCTGTCCTGATTAAAACAAATTAGCATCAAAGATCCCCAGCTGAATGAGGAATCATTAATTGAGAAACATGCAATGCTCCTTAATTACCTTAGAACAGTCAGAGAACAAATAATCTTAGGTTTCAAAGGGGTTTGCGTGCACTGTGCACCGTGGGCTTATTCTCCGTGTCTGCTGGAATAAAAGTAGACTTGCCTATACCATTGAGGGATATCAGTACAAGCCTCAGTAAACACATTGTAGATTGTTTATCTAAAGTGGAAAAGAAAAAAAAAAGAGCAAGGCAATGGCTGACTGGAAGAGAGAGATGTTTCAGTTTATTATGTTGATCATAGCTTTCAACTTGCTTTGCATATGCCAACATTGACTGAGAGAGAATGAAAGCTGTTCTTTATTGACACAAATTCAAATATTTCTAAGTAAAATACTTCTGCTCTAGAAGCACCTAACAAAATGTCAGACACATAGGTACAGAGAGTAACTGTGCAGCTTGAAATAGCAGACAAAAAGGCAACAAACTTTCATAAAACCTGGCTCAAAAGGAAACCAACGAATATTTACTATTCCTTGGTTGTGTGCTCTTTGTTACACAGTTCTTCCAACAGTTGTTTTTTTTTTAGGCTATGACTCAGATTCCACAGAGCAGCACAGTTACTGCCAGTCTTCAGAGGAGAAGGACTAACTCATTTTTTTAAGGGCACAATATACTTACTAATATGAATATCTTAACATTTGCTTTGCTTCGGCACCTCATAGAGGAAAACCTGAAGAAAAAGTCACTTAATAACACCAAGCGTATTCCTGGAGTAGGTTTGTTGGATTTACATTGTTTTGGCACTACAGCTAATCCAGTAAGTGTTGCTAACTTAGACACTGGACAGCAAAATTAAATGCTGTTCAGAACTACCTGAGCTACCTGGGAACAAGCTAGCTTGTACCAGTGCCAGTATCCTGTGCTCTCTTGCTGAGCCAATTAGCTCTGCAGAGAAGTAAGCTATTAGCAGAGATGCAGTGCAGTGCTGATGCAGCTATGCCCTTCTGGTACCCAGATATAACACACCTAGAGTTAGGCAGAGGGCTCTGCACCACGCTACTTTATGCTATATAGCTCTATTCTTACAATCTTTGCATACAAAAAACTCTGATGCAATGTTATACAGCGTATGCAGTGGGAGTAAGATGATCCCAATGATTATAAAGAATTAATACTATCTTAATTTTTTTTTTTTTTTTTTAAAAAGAGTCTCTACACCACAGAAAAGCTTTGGGCTTGCTCCCAGTTCCTATAAACCTGTGTCATTCCTCTGCTGCCAAATAACTTTTGCTGACATATCTTGAAAGGGTGATCCATTAAAACTTTGACCTAAATCTTATGTTTTAGCCTTAGTATTCTGGCATCTGAAGAACAAGAGTGGCATATCCAGCCTCTTACACCAAATTTACTTTGTTTGATCCTTTTCCTGTCCATAGCCATGAATCTCTATCCCAAACTGGAAGCCTGAAGATTTCATCAGGGCTCATTCTTCTCCTGGATAACTAAAGATGGCATCACTGTGCAGAGAGGAATTCATGACTTGACAAACTACAGAAACCCCAGTACGGATGCTAGGTGAATAAGAGACAACTACTTTTCCTAGGTAGAAACAATTCTGTTAGGAACCCAACTTGCAAAAGGTGTAAAACTAACCTGAGTCTGAAATTCTTTAGGAAATAATCTACATCTTTGTATATTCACTGGAATGGCACTCACAGCAGCAACATCTCTCTTCCTTTACTTGATCTGCTTGTAAAGAAAAATCCCCTTTAAGCTAGAGTCTATATATACCAGAAAGAGAAGTTAACACACACACACACACAGAGCCCCCTGAATACTGCTCTCTTTACACAAAAAGATATCATATGTATTTGCAAGAAAACCACAGACCTTGATCCAAACTCACACTTCTATAGGAGAGGTACATATATGTGTGTGAGCATATGTTTGGGTAAATATGCATTAGGTTAACACTTTATTTTGTCTCTCCTCCTGTGAAACAGAACTTCGCCTGTATATCACAACAATCAAGTCAGAAATCAGAAAGCAAAATATCCTGTAGCTCACTGGTTTAAGTTTTACTTATTTAAAGTTTAGTGAAACCATTTTTATTGTTGAAATCTTAATCTGTATGGGCTGAGGGATTTGTGTCTGAGGGATTCAGGAATCAATGAGTAGCAGCTAAGGACAGGTTTGAAGCTGTGGAAGATTTCTATATGAAGTAAACAGGTGATGCTGATACTAAGTGTAAGATGATAGGAGATGTAGTAAGAGAACTGCTGAAGAAACAAAAAGCACTAATTCCAACAGAGAAGTAGTTGGAAAGGAATCGGTATCAGCATGTGGCAAGGACTGCATGTCTTCAGAACTTGCATTGGATTCATGATGAGATTGCATCAAAAGAAATTGCCAAGAGAATAAGCCAAAACAAAAGACAGTATTTGAATGGCATGGTGGAAAGGATGGAGCAGAGAAGGAACATTAATGCTTGAGATCACTGATAGGACAATCTGGATCTGGAGGAAAGGGTGTAAGTTTCTTGCAAACCTGCTGAACAATGAAAATCTTTTATTTTCAACATAGGAAGTTACAGAGGGATGGACCTGAGCTGTTGTGCAACTCAGTTCTGAAGAGATTCAAGAATTGCTTCTTGGATCCTCCTTTTGGGAATAGCTATGTGCCACATGTTTACATGGTTGCCATTAAGTTATTAAAAACAGGAGGAGGTAAATAAAATCAAAGACTGTGCAGAGTAATTTTGCTGGTTTTGTAGATCTGAAAAAGTTTCAGAGCAGTGGAAAGTGGTTTTCATAAATGGAATGTAAAAGCTGGTGTGGTGCCTCCCTTATTCTTAAGTTCTACAAAGCTCTCTCAGAAGACTTTTTTTAATAAAGAAGGAACAGTCCAGTAACACCAATGGGGATTCTGGAAGAAGGTTCTACCAAATATTAAATACTTTCATGAGATATTTGGTAAGATTGTAAGACTATAATCAGAATGAATACACATGACTAAAAGATGTTTAAGAAATCTTATGATGCTATATCATAGCCTTTGAGCTACTCTGGAAGGATTTATAGCTTCATAAAAACATTTTTAAAAAGGCATATTCACTATTTGCAATGAAGAAGATGGAGCATAAAGAGGGTGCAAAATCTCTGGCACATTTAATATTAATGAGGGATTAAGGCATGGAAATGCACTATCCCCAGTGTTTTTCAGTACAGTTAAAATGGTGCAATCACTAACATTTGCAAACTACAATGAACATCAAAATAGCAGAGCACCTTTGAGAGGCTATGGTCCAGGCAGTTGCGAATGAAGCAGAAAGTGCTGTACAAAGACTAGATACTTGAAGGAGAAAAATGGAATAGAATAAGGTAAAAATCAGTCATCTGGGAAACCCGATTAACCACAGATATCAGTAAGCTGAGTAGTTTAGTAAACAATGGGAATTTACCAACAATGGGAAAGTGACCTCAACAGTATAAACTGAGAGCAAATTATGTGATCACTATTGTGTGAAAACCCAGAGAGTAAGAATCTTTTAATATCTGCCAGCAAATGTTTACTTTTTTTTTTTTTTTTTCTCTCCCCAATAATTATGCCTCAAGTTTGGGCGTAGAAAACTGCAACATCTAGCACTATTAAATAAAGCTGATACTAAATAACTTAATAACGAAAATACACTTAGCACTCATACAGTGTCTGTTATTTTTAGAGCACTAAAGAGCTCCGAGTACTCTCTAAACATTAATTAATTAATCTTCAATATTCCCATGTCATCAGTAAGGTTAATTTTATCATTCCCAAGTATTTAGTTAGGAAACTTAAAGCAGAAAAAGTGATTTTCCAAATTCCAACCTTCTATTTAGCAGCAGAAACAAAGTTATCTACATTAATACATTTAGAAAGATTTTTATATCTGACCATTTGTCTTTTAGTGCTCTGGGGAGGGGAGAAGAGAGGATTGCAGGACTATTAACAAATTTCATTTCTGAGAGAAGACATTAGGATGCAGACAGTTTGGGTAGAGTTCTGTCATAAAAAACATCCACAGTAGTAATCCTAAACATTATTTTCCGTAACTATGCTTATTTTTCTCAAGTATATTTTATAACTGATTATCTTTAAAGAGCTTTAGAACTTCACATGGTAAGAAAATAATTTGTTCTTCATATCAACCACTAAAAATCATGTAATAACAATGATTTTTGGCAAATACTGACCTGTAAAGTAATGTTTAACAAAAGACTCAGATCTTCAGTAGAAGAAGATGGCCAAGATATTTTTTAAGTCTGGAAGTGTGCTTGAAGAGCTCCATGTTATTCTTTTCTTGCTTCTTGTCTAATAAAGAGTCTGTTAGAAAAAAGCATTTGCTAAAATTGCAAAAGAACAGCTAAGCATTGTTTTGATGACAACATACAAACTAGAAAGGTAAACAGTTATTGTTAAATGACTAACAATTCTCTCAAACTCCAAATAAGCTTACTGTAATATTAACTCTGGCTTTAACTTAGCATGGAAAAGCTGTTACAGAAAAATATAAAGTATATTCTGTATACAGAAAAAACAAAGACATAAAAGGATAGAAGGCATGTGCCTCACTATATGCACTCAGTCTTGGACTCTGAAAATACTGTCTGTAAATTGATAACCCTGTGAAATAGCATTATCTATACACTATTTCAAACAAAATTCTATATCATCACTCACAAGGATAAGCACATTTGAGCCTTCATTTCTGCAGAAATGACCATAAGCATATGCATAAGTAGTCACTGACTCAGTTAAAATCTTCAGACCATTTGATACAATATGTGAGAATATGAGGAAACTTGAGAAAATGTTCTGATTTAGATCAGCTGTGAAACCAATTACATAACTCCATAAATAAATGCTTCCTGTGTGTTTTAAAGATTTTTTTTTTCCTCTTTGTTCATCATTCCCAACCTTGCTTTCTTATTTTAGAAGAAGCAAGTTTTGAATATATCTGAAATGGTGCAAAGAGATTTTTTATCTAAATATGACTCAATCGGCATGACTGAGGAAGTATCAATGGGGTAATAATAGTACCCTATCAACTTCACAATAAATTTCAAGGGGTCACTAGAATTTCAAATAAATACACAAGATGCTGATTTTCAACATCAGAAATATTTGTAGCTATGTGGCCACATATGCGGTAATATAGAAATGCAAATATGGATTTTGAAAGTAAAATAGCATTAAATAAGGAGAAAATGAAACAAAATACGGCTCCAATTTATTCAAGTCCAGGTTCTGCAAGGCTGCTTTTGACAGCTTTGTTCTTCTTAGTATTTAACAAGCAAGCACAGCTGAGCCAATACGGGAAGTTGTGGCTACCTGTAGACAATGGGAATTGCTATTGCTGTCAGTGGAACTATGTTTATTAGAAGCATGTAAAATATCCCTAAGTAGTTCATACTTTACTCTAGAAACTACCTGACATGAGAATCAGTAAATTACAGCTTTTCAGATAACTCTGCACTTTACAGACTGAAAAATTAGAGTTAATATATTGATTTTTTTCCAGAAATGTCAAGCATTCTGGATAGGAAATTTTGCTTTAAAAAAGAGAGGGATCGTTAATTACCTTTAACAGAGACTTTTCCTTTATTGTCAAGAAACCATCCAGATGCTTTTTAAAAAACTGGTAATGTAATGAGATACATAATGATTTTATAATTTAAATTAATACTATGAAAGTTATTATGCATGAAGACCGAATGCCTGTTAAAGTGATGTCAAACTAAAATTCTTACCATCAGGATTCCAGTTCTCTTCATTAGATTACTCAGAAAACAATTATTGCTGCAGATTTTATTCACAGCAAATGCAAAGTCTCGATGGGAACTTGTCCAAAAGTGACTGGCTTGGGAAGATGGGAGGGGACTTTAACTATAAAGAGAGCAGTCAGCTATGAAAACTTTTAAATCGGATTAATCCAAATGTTCCCAATTAATGGCATCTTCATGCATTAGCATATCTAGAATTTAGCCTTTTAGATATAATTTTAATAGGGGCAACCTATTTTTTTTTCTGTATAGGTAAATTAGCATTACATTACATTTCAAAGGAATGTAATGAATGAAGCAAGTATTCTAGTGTGTTATTTATATGTGCACAAATTTTATTTAAGTAGTTTCAGGACTTTATATAAATATATATGTACAGAAAAGAAATGAAGGACTGATGAGCCCATGCTACCATGGACAGTCTATTTTGAACAGTAATTTTGAACAGTCATAGCTGCTGAATTTCTCTCAGTAGAATCAATGGGTTGAGGGGATGGGGGTGGAATCCTGACAATCAAAAATTCACTATGGGCTTACTTTCCAGAACAGCATTTAGTCATTTATTTTTCATCCAACATAAATCACGCTAGGGTTAAAACAGGCCATTCAACATTTTCTGACTCCAAGAAAGAGTTCAAAAGTTAATCTTGGAAAGCGGGGTTTAACAAAATTGGCTTTCTCATGAAGCAATCATAATATGATAGTTGATAAAACATTTCATCTGATATACAGTGGTCATTATTAAAAAGTTAGGACTTGCCAACAATTGACAGAATGTTGTTATCAGACATCATACTATTTTTATACCTTTAATATAGAAAGTAGTAACAGTTACTCTGAAGCTTTGGTTTGAGATCTGTTGGCAAACTTCTGGTATTTAAGTGTGGCCATTATATAACTATTCTCTCCATTTATTTTATTATTATATGCCTTTACTATAATTTGCATGCAATCAGGGACCCTGGGAGAAGAAAGATACATCAGGAAAAAACACTGTCGGAGTGAACGAAAATGCTGAATGATCCCACGACTAACATGTTTTTCTTGTACAATAAAGTAACATTTTTTACTGTTAACATAATAAAATGGCTGATATTTGCCCATCTTCAATGTTGCAATAAAATATTTTAATCCCTTTAAAACTCATATCTGCTTTTCAAGTAACTGTCAAACTCTGGTTGAGATACAGTAATGTAATCCTTTGTGAGTACAGTCAGAAATACTCTACAAGAATACGTGGTCTTTCTGTGTACAGGGTTTCCAGTACATTCACAAAACACACACTGTATATTTCTTATGTGAAATGTTTAGGTTGAGAATAATACAGAGCTTGGAAAACATTCCAGACAAGTGGTTCTTTCCTTTTCCTAAGTGTATGCATCCTATAAAACAGTTCCACTGGCTTATATTGATTTGAACAGATCAACTTGAAAACCGACAGAAAGGGTTGTTTACAGAAGACCATTTTTTTCACTATATTAAGTAGCACTGATTGAAAGTTCCCAATAGGAGCTCTAAGAAGGAATTTTTGAAATTTTAAGATATAAGAGATTGAGGTCAGAATAGGCAATAAAAGTCACAAGATTGTGATGGCATTATTTTAGGATAATAATCTTATTTTAAGATATGAAAATACTGAAGCAATCATGCCAGCATAAGAAATAATTATACCATAATTCATAAGTGCATAATTTATCAAAACAATAGAGCAGTCATGGTTAGATGCAACCTAATATTCCTGTATAAGATATAACTACACACTGTACAATCGTTCCTTTTTATAGTTATTTTTACAGTTAGTCCTCACCCAAATTAAGCTGAGTACTTCAAGGTATGAATGGCATTACAAAATAAACACAACTCACAACAGGGCTTTATTACTGCTACTGCACCACCATGGCATGCAAGTAACTATGTAGTCAACTATAAACAGTAAAATGTCATCATTTTTCTGAAATAAAAAGAACATGAAAAATACAGATATAGTAGTAAACATCAATTATCTTTTTATATCTTTCATATTTACCAGAAGTCTATCATTACATGAGGAATTTATACCTCTGTATCACTCTCCTGTACTAGCATGGTGGCAAATTTGGAGCTGAGAAACTACACTTTCAACAAGCTCATACAAAATTACTTGTTTCATATTATACTGCTGTCAATGTGTAATGCATAAATGAGAACATGACATGTCTGCTACCTACCCCTTAGCATTCTCTTACTTTTTTGTATATTCATGAATTTTGAGTAAATAAAAAGACTGAGGGCCATTAAAGCTGTTTGCTAGGTTATCTGTTGTGCAGACCAAGTCCCCAAAAGGCTAATGTCCAATGAAATGGAAACTCTTTCATCTGCTTTTTGTTGCTGAGTACTGTTTGTGTGAGCAGCCATACTGGATGCTGAATTTCAGAACCACTGTTGGAAGCAACCTGAATTTCTAAATACTTATTTCATTTTTGGTATGCAGGGTAATTGCTTTGAAAATGAGGCTGACATGAAATTCTGCAGCTGGGAGATCAACACCATCAGAAAACCATACTGTGCTATTAAACATGGGTCAAATTGCTGACTGGGATTCATTTTTTTCTGTTTGAAGGTCAGAACAATTTATAGATACTAGAAAATTTCAATATTGAAACAGGAGCAGGTAGATTCCTGTAGAGTAACAGCAAGTTAGACTTGCAATCTTGGAGACTCTCTCAGAAAAAATGCCAAGCTTGATCGCAGAAGAAACTTTCCCATGCTCAATCAGTTTTGCTAACAAGTTAGCTGGCATGGAAGACTCACATGAGCTCTTTGTAAAATATCTCAATCAGAATTCTGAAAAGAGTTTTAGGAACAGAAACATGAAAGCACACCCATCACTCTGTGGCAGCCCATATTACATTTCTGAGCCTTTTGCAAGTTAAAAAAAAAAAGAAATTCTCAAATCATTTTTTTTAAATGGAATTATCCTTTAAATATTACTCGTGGTATTCTCAGCTTATACCTATGCTAAATTCAAAAGTTGCCTACCTATTTTGGGCAATGATAAATGAACACCTAAATCCAAATGATCCTCTGTAGTTCCTGCTTACTGGAAAGACATCTTAATGCTGATTACAAGGAAAGAGCTGTACAATTCTCATTGTTACATTAAGCTATACAAAAATGTCCTTTAGTTTCCTGGAATTTGCTTAATTTTCAATTATACAATTTCCTTCTACATTACAAAACAATGTACAGTTTTTCCTAGTTCTGTTCAAGGTTTTTCCCTGCTCTGATATGTTCAGGATTAAGAATACTAGGTATTTTATTTAATATTTTGTTGATATCAGAATCCACTCTTTTTATTAAAGCTCATCAAATACACTCACACCTACTATAAGTTTGTTCTGCTTTGGGGTACAGTAGGCTGTGTGACTATAACAGAGCACAGTACCTCTTATGTTCATTCATAGATTTGCCTCCATAAAAACTGAGGCTGTAGTATAGCTTTCAATGGAAGCCATTTAAAAAGAAAACATTACAGAATATACAATTGAAGTTTTTGAATCTCAGACACAAGTTCCTTGACGTGTTGAAAGATGATGTTTTCGATTTCTGACTCCTGAACTCTTATCTTTACAGTCCGCAGGCTTCTGTTGTGAAATGTCTATCAGTGCACTTGCAATTGCAAGACCTGTAAGATAAATAAAGGGAAAAAAAAATTTAATGCCCAGCTTTCCTGAGAAGACTTCCATAGCAATGTGGTGGTTCATTTCACGCGCAGTTTTTGTACTTTCCCAGAAGTGATCAGCTTTATTTTACAGTCAGATAACAAGTTCTCACTTTCTGAAATGCCACCTGGTAACAGTGGTAACAGAGTGGTAGCAGAGGAAGAAAAAAGTGCAGTTAAGAGACCAGACTGGGAATCAGGAGAGCCAAGTTCCATGTACATCTCTTATTGATTTATTGTGTGATTGTAGCTTCACCTGTCTTTATCATCATTTTCTTGGTTATGTGGACCAAGAGCTCTCTGACATGGATTTTCTCTTGTTAAATGTTTTTGCATTGCATTTAGAAATGGATGAAGCTATCAAATCAGAAAATAAGAGCAAAATGGAGACCATAGTTAATTTTAGACAAAATTGTACCCTTGAATATTTCTCTTTCTCAATATATGTGCCTTCCTGTCCTGAGATGTTAGTATTTACCATGCATAAGAAGATACGAAAATATCTTTCCAGAATGCATGGGCTTGTGAACAGACAGTGAAACGTGATGGTGTTGACCTGTATTAATTCTAAATGTACTCAACTCTCCAAAACTCTTCTTTTCCAAATTGTGGTTAAATTGACAATATTTCACATTATAAACTTAACAGAATATTACAGAGTATTGCAAAGGGCGTGGGCAGGCATGCCTAGGAAATGAGTAGTTTAAGAATTTACTATTCCATTTGATTGTTACTGAAATGTTTAATCAAAGGTAATTCTAAATTTTTTAAATTCACACAGGTGATATTTCACTGAAATGGATTACAAGTATTCACATCATTCATATGTTATACTCCACCATTGCCACAATAAAACCGTAACAGTTATATTTGCAAAAGCACATTTAAATATACCCGTAAGGTAGGCAAAGATTGTGCTGGTTCTCCATACTGCCCAATACATCTCAGTCTCTCAAGTAACCTGAAGAATTTATGCTATTGCAAATGGTAGCACTATCTTTCTTACTTCACAAAAATGTTGCAACAATTAATTAATGAGTATACAGCTTTTTGAAAATTCATAGCACTATAGTGTAAAATGCTAAGTACAATTATCATTGTTGCATTTCAGGATATGTAAGAGCCAAGATTAATTAAGTCTTTTTTCTCACATACACATATATTTTCTGGCGTGAGCTAGTGATGCTTTAAATTGGACTTTGATAGATGAAATTTTTGAAATCTTCAAGGCACCTTTAAAATATCAGCCATATCTGGTAATAGAAAATTCAAGGATAAAATCTAAACATTTTGATGCTTGCTTCCACATGATCCTGGTTTTAACAACTAGGCTTAGGGAGTATGCTAAATGGAATTAATATTATTAGGAAAACAGGCTTTCCATTTTTTATAAGATATTTTAAAACACGCTTGGATGCATGATGCTAGCCTCACTTTACATAACAATTAACGAAAAAGAAGAACAATTTTCTTCAAATCTAATGCTGCATACCAGGATACGCTGGCATGCTGTTAGAGTTCCATTAAAATCAGGTCACTCTGGAAGATCATTTTTCAAAACGTCACACAAATCATCTGATGAAATTCATTTATTATGTTCTCTAAGCCCTCCATAGTTCCTTGTTATCAAAGCAATACAATTAACTGGGGGAACAATTCATTATTTCAGACTGGCAGTCTAAAGGAATTTCATTTACCAAGTCAAGCTGATGCACAGACACTGCAAGCAAGCAGAATTTGCATCAAAATACAACAGAAAATTTGATAAAAATGCTGTGGCTTAAATATTCATTAAAAAAAAACACCTCACTTTCCCTTTATCTTACAGGTTTTGTATCTAAACAACAAATGTGAATACTTTTATAGTCATTAAAGTTGGAATTGTAAAACCCATAGTGCTCTATATCTGTTACCTTTGTTCATAAGTTTACCTGCCTTGCCTGAATGCTGCCATATAAACATCCTACCTACCACCCAGACTGGTATTTTCCAAACCAGTATACAGTTTCTGGTTGCTTCTGACTCTTGAGTAAGATGGCAGAAAGGAACAGTGGAATCAGTAAACATCCCACATGCAGAATCAGTGGGTCACCTCTAATAGTCCAATTTCCCAAAATTCAAGCCTACCTACAGGACCAGACCTATTTTTAAGTTTAGTTTGTTTTTCTACTAAATGTTATAGAAATAACCTGACCTAGTTCTGTGCAGCTAAAACAATCTGTAGCTTGTTTTATGTATATGTATGGAAAGATCATTAAGAAGTGAGCCCACTCAAATACATAAGTGGAAAGTTTATTTTTGTAAGACGCAATTGCATCCACAATGAGAAAAATACCAGAGAAAGCAATATGAACTTGGTTATCTTTAGCAGAACCATTGTCTTTCCTAATGGAAGTTAAATGGTAATAGTTTATTCTCAGTAAGGAAGTGTCTAATCATAAAATTACTGGTGTGTGAATTTTTTTTAATTTTTTTTATACAATTTTGCAAAACAATTAATAAGTACAGGAATAAAATACAGCACATCAAATGAGATTGCCTTGAAAAGTGCATTCCCGATTTATACACAAACAGCACTTTAATTTTGCATTTGAACAAAAGCATCTGAAAAAGTCATTCATTTTGAGAGGGTCTCCTCCCAGTCTCTGTAAAAACAGGCAGTACTATATATTTTAATTTTCCAGCAAAACAGCTTCATTAGGCGTGAAAGGTTAATTGCAGGTTTAAGTGCAGTTCAGGGAACAGTGCACGGGTCTGTAGTGAATAGCACAGTCTGCTACAGGAAGGCTGAGTGCTATAAACTGTTTGCCCTGCTGAAATGTTTTACTACCTCATTTACTAACTGTCTTCTTTTACTGCTTGTATTTGTAGTTCTTCTAAACCTTTAATAGCTACAGTTTTATTTCACTGTAATCAGATTTAAATGGAAATACCCATGCTGGGATGTTTAAACGCTTTTCCTCTGATTGTATAGAGCTACATTTGTACTGATGTAAGGCTACACTATCTCTCAAAGTAGAAAAAAAACTAACATTGAAAAAGTTAGTCTTACATGCTGGCTTGCATATTTAAAACCTTTTTTTTCCTCCTCTATTGTTCATTTTAATGAGAAATACATTGAGTTCTTTCTATTACTTTGTTAAAAATAAGGGAACAAAGAATGACCTCAGATTCATGGTTTGGCAGGTAATTGGAAATGTTTTTTTCAATTTAAATATGTATTATTGGGAGATAACAATTGGATAGATGTCTTCACTTGATTAAATTCTACATGTTTTCATTGCCACGCAGAGTCAGAAAATTCAGAATGCTGAAGGCAGTAAAATAACTACAGCTCAAGTAGATCAATTAGAATTGTTTGATATTTTAACCAATATTATAGTCATTGCTTAAGGTGACCTTAAATAAAATGACAGCTGCCATACAGAGAGACTTAAAGCATAAAAAAATGGGTAAACCATATACTATTACTTTAATAGCTTTATTCTTCAGCACACAGCAGTATTTGCATCACTTCTTTTTGTTGATTCTTTGAAGATTTGTTCCTGTACATGTTCACCTAATAGTGGACACAGTCCTTTCATTACGAAGGATCTGTTATTTGAAGTCTTTCCATTGTATAAGATGCAATGTCCATGAATATCCATACAAATGGATCTAAGCAGTGTGAAGACATATTGAGAAAGTGATGAGAATTATAGACTCTAGCGTCTGATGAAGATGACCATTGCATACAATGAAGACAGTGAAGAGAACTTTATGCTTATCTCAATAAAACTACCAGTTATTATGTGGAGAATTTTTATGAGGTCTGTAATTTATCATTATTTCAAGTCTATAAAGATCTTTATTATATGTACACAATGTATATATTGCACATGTATAATTGACATTTATATACAAAAACACCTTGTTAAAAATACAGTCTTTTATCAGCTACTTCTTAATTTGATCACCATAACCTTTGTGGATGCATTCCAGGACAGCATACATTTATTCTTTATAGGAAACATATACAGTAGCTATAGTGGTTATAATGGCAGAGGAACATAACTTTCAAAAAGGTCATTACTTGGTAAGTGTTTCTGAGTATCCACTGAAACAACTCTCTCACATTCTATTTGACACTGCACTAGGCATATTCTTCCTCAGTATAGTTGTTTGATAAAATTTTCAGGATTGTCTGGTACTTCCTATGTTTTTCCTGTTTTCTCATTAACCAAAATTTTTTCAAACTGACCAACTTGTGGTTAATTTTCACGACTGAAAAGCCCAGAATGTTGTTTGTGCTAAATACTCCTGTGCTACAGAGCAAGTCATGTGGGGAGCTAGCCAAAAGGCACATCAGATGGAACCAGAAAAAAATTGGGGATTCAGAGGAATGATCCACAAAACCTAACCTAACCACATGTAGATCTGATACTCAAATAACTACTTTCTAGAAGAAAAATTGAGTCATCTGAAATTCGACATTGTGCATGGCCAGAGGTACCATGGAGCTGTATCTCACAATAGAGCTAAGTTCATTTCAAAGTCATAAAATGGTCCAGTCCTGCCCATACATCTGAGAGTCCTGATCTAGCAGGTATGCCTAGACAATATCCAGAAATCACAGACTTAGTCAGAGAGAACAACTGTCATAAGCAACTGCCAAGAAGAGTAAGTATCTGCAAAACCTTTCATATTGAAATGTTTTTGATTTGAACTTTTTTTTTTTAAAGACAAGCTGACAGCACCTCAAAATCACAATTTTTTTATGGGCATCTCTTCCTGTTTGGTGCATGGATATGTATTTTAAGTTGACACTACTCTTACTATGAGAAAGATATATTAAAAAACTAAACTAACTAGGAAATTACTTCGGGCAAGTAACCCCATCATTTCTTTTTCAGTGATATTTTGTGCTAGATGGGAAGACAGCCAAGAGACCAGGAGGTATGTTTTTCTTTTCTTATGCATATAACTTAATTAAATAAGTAATATACGAGACAGAGCTTAAACCATAACAATAATAAACTAAATAATGTAGTGTGGAATTAAATAGCCACACACTAGTAGAGAGATGTCATGCTCTTTTGCATTATACCCTTGGCATTTGGTAATAACAGCTATCTATGAGGGGCTAAGAAACTCTTAGTGCCAGAATAGACTTATAAATTACTTGCTGTCAGTTTGTGGGAAATGCAGACTATACAATAAAGAATCTTTTATGAAATGTTCATCCTTTCCCAATTTTTCTCATTTTGAAAAGGAAATGGCCCTACATATTTGTGTGAAATATTTGTGTTCCAAGGGGCCGGTAGTGATTTTTTTGTGTATGGTCAGGCAGTTTTCCCCTCCCTTTCAGTGTGAGATATCTCTAGTTTAGTTTGTAATGTATGTCTGCACAATGTCTGGTGCCTTTAAACTATCCAGCCAGCCAGTGGCTGAGACAGCATGTGCTGTTTGGTCTCTGGCTACAGGCAGATGGGGATTGACGATGTGACCAAGGTGCATGCTAACTTCCCAAGGACAGCCATCAGGTCAGAATGCGTGTACTCTAGGCTAATCCGCACCAATTTGGGATAGGTATCCAAGCACTTTGGGACAGGTCTCAGCAGGGCAAACAAATACTGTAGTGAAGAAGGGGATGTAGTGAGGTGTTGGAGGCACTGTGGTGGTAGGTTGGGATTGGTGCAATCTCATGTTGGTTAGCTTAAAGCTGTTTTCGCTCACCCACTTTTCTGAACTCAAGGAGCTTGAGATTATAAGTAATGTAATAAAATTTAATATAATAAACTCATACAATAATATGAGATTATTGCAGTTTGCTGGACTGCATCATCAGACCTGTGCACCAGTCAGACCTGTGTGCCTGGCCCAGGGAAGGCAGCACAGAAGGAAGCAGAAATGTGCTTAACAAGTGGGAAAGGAAGATCGAGATCATGGCTGACCTGAGCTGGGAGGTGAACTCACATTTGAAACTGCATAAGAGATAGTAGGCAGGGAATGGTAAGCCATGCAGGGTTTTGAAAATGAATAATGGTATTTGAAGCAATAGGAAAAGGAAGTGCATGGACCTACTAAAAATGATTTTTGTGATAAACCAACTAGTCAAGAAAATGATCTGAAATAAATGTCGTTAAGATAGCATTTTGTCAATGTGGCAATAATTCAGAAGTAAACTGCAGAGATCCAAGGCAAGGGCTTTTGTTTTGTGAATGCAGAGGGAAGACTGTTTTAGAGAGGCTGCGGCAGCAGAATTCAGCAAGGCTATCATATCAGTCTGGTTGTGAGGAAGCAAAGGAACTGTAGTGGGCAAGAACACTTGGGCAAGACCGGAGGGACAGCAAGGGTAATGGTGTCATTAACACAGACTCAAGGGAAAATAGTGGAATAAGAACTGAATGCAAAGAAATGGAAAATCTTGTGGGAATGAAAAATAAATTACATAAAATTGGTCTGTAAATGAAGCTTAGGGTAACTTAACCTGTTGGTGATGCGTAACCCAAATCCAGGTGTATAGAACAGGGACTTTCATTGAAGTCAAATACATGCATTTTTTACAAAGGAAACAGGAAATGGAACTACAGACACTTTTTCTGAGATCTCTGATACATTACTTTGCCACAAACCATCTTTAAATTTGAAGAGGAAAGCACACCTTAAGCTGTGATGGTTAAAAAAAAAGATTACTAGGTATGTTATTATATATTTCTTGGACCTTATTTCTTGGGACTCCCTGGTAAAACTTGTCACAGATTTGTCAGGGGGAGGACGGACAGTGAGGTAAAATGTTCTCAAAATCTCTTATTGACTCACTGTAGGTATTAAAATATGCTTGGGGAATGGTTAAATTTAGACCAGTTGAGTAATAGCTCCTAAAGCTGAAATACTTATCAGTACTAAATTTCAATTAACAAAGCAAGCATCGCATTTAGTCAGAAAATATATTCTTCTCACAGAATAGTAGAGCTAAGAGAATTAAAGTCACTTGATGTTTTTTTCTAAGGTGTTTTACCTTGGCACTAGATACAGACAAGTAATCCATTGTTAGACCATTATTTTATTCCCTGTATAATTTTTGGACCTTTGACCACAAATGGTAATTACAGAAATCTGAGAATGCTCCTAACTTTTCCATTGCTTTTCTCAACATGGCTCATTTTATACAAAATGACGGAAAATTTTGTTTGCGAAGAATATTTTTACATTAAGAAATAAGCAACAATTACTGCATAAATAATTTTGCACGTAATCAGGCTTTCCCTGCCTTACATTTCTAGAATATGTTGGAGTCTAACAGATGTATCAGTAGCAAAATATGTTTACATTTTAGAGATAAAAAGCAAATTTTGTAGGATACATAATGTTTTCAGAAAGCTATCAATTAAATACATGAATGAAAAATCACCTGTTACACAAAATAATTGTTATTTTAAGTTACTAGCAAAACAAGAGGTTTGTTTTTTAACTGACGACTATTAAAAACAGCTAAAAGGAATAATCTGCTAAGAACATGTGCAAACTTCATGCCAATTAGTTCCTTAATGCACTCCCACTTCATGTTACACATCATGCATTAAAATGCAAGTAATTACACAGGTTTCCATAATGGACAGTAATATTTGAAACATTTGTTTTTTTTTTTCACACAAAAAAAATGTTAAATTTTCAGTTTGATTACATCTCCTTTCCACTGAATCATTTATCCATATGTTATGAAAAACATCTCTATTCTTGTGATGTTGCGCAGCAGTTTAATTTGTTTTCAAGAAAATCACTATAAACTAATTTGCTACTCTGCAAGAATTTGGTAAGATGCATTAATCATGCCAGAATCTAATTTGGTCTTGTAAACTCATTGCTGTAGAAGAGAAAAAGATATACTCAGAGTACTGAAGAAGCAATATTTTCACTTACTTTTAGCCATACCTGGGTAAATACAAATGAAATTCTAATTGGTTTTGTTTACAAGTCAGTATCACAGCTGTGACTCAGGTGGGGTTAGTTTGTGAACCTCACTATAGTAATGAGACACATTTGGATTGCAAAAGCCTCCTCCAGACCAGTACACCTCAGGTTACTCATACAGCATTACTTTCCTCTTTGTCTCTACCTTCAGCCATCTCCTTTGACAGGGATCCTGCATGCCAATCAGAGAAAGGTGAAGGTATGAAAACTGTAAAAATTTGTGAGCTTCAGATACATTTTTGAAGCTTTTTAAACCAAATCCATTCATAAAGGTTGGACTGTTTAACCACTGTGATGAAAGCTAAAGCCTTACTAAACATTCTGAATAGGATGAACACCTGTGAGAAAAAGATTTACCATTTGTATAAGGAGGTGTACTAGACAATACAGTGCTGAACTATCATTTCATGCAATTAAGTAATCAGAAAACCTGAATATATGTGTGTGAGTATCTGGGAAAAAAAGAGAGTTTGGGGCACGACTGAACAATCAGGGAATAGTTAGATGGAGACAAGGCAGACAGATTCACTGGGGTTTGCTTCCCTCCACAGGGGCCTTACTTGCAGAGGGTGATTTAAAGCAGATCTCTTCATGCCTGTAGAGGAAATCTAGGGTGATTAACCTTGCCAGGTGTACTTCAGTATTTGTGAATACCTCCCTAATGTTCCATCTGGGTGATAACAAATATTTTTAGATTTGCAGCTTTACTACTCTTACACTCTATTCCCCTCACTGCTGTTCCTCTGCTATGCAGTTTATTGCTCCAATATCAGACCTCTCCTCTCCTCAAGACAAAACACACAACCATAAAGACAATAGGTTTAAGGACCCAACAGGGGCCAATTCCACTCCCACTGGAGATAACACAATACTATTTACATTATCATTTACTTTTAAGCAAGAAGATCAGAGCAGTAATCCTCAAAGATGCTGTATGTTGCTGTTTCTCACTCTTGCACCTTTATTTTGCAGATGCTGTTTTATTTTCCACTGTCAAAAAAATTATTTAAACCAGAAAGTGATGAATATGATCATACAAACAAATGATTACGTTCACCAGAAATTCAAAAGGACTCTCAAAAGATTAATCAGAAGTAGGTATGCTATCTGCACTGCTTTTCGCATAACAAAGTCTCACTTATAAGTTTTGCTTTCCAAGGTTGATGAAGTACTGGACTTGTTTTCCAATGCCAACATATTGCTGCAATATATCATTGCTCTAACCACTGTTTGGCTTGCAATTTGGTTTTGGCCAAATAACAATGCCAGTTTTTCAGTATTCTGTTGATTTCCACAATTAGACATTCAGTACATCCCCAGCTACATAGCCAGCAGTCACTCTGACAAAACAAACGATCTTTGGAGTGTAACAAAGAATTAAGTCAACAGGACAGAAAGCGTGCCCAGAATTTTGAAACATATTTTGAAATATTACTAAAAGGACAACTTCAGGGTCCCCAGCATCTCTAACATAAGGTTGCTCCATACCTATTAATGCCCAAGAATACAGAAGATTCAGAAACAAGCAGAAAATCTTGGCAAACGGCTGAAAAGCTCAGACAATAAAAATGTAAAAAAAAAAAAAAGAAAATGGCCCTAACAGAATCCTGCACAGCACTGAAAGAGAATAATTCTGAAGGGCATATGCAGACAGGTTATATGGCTACTCATTTATTCTTCCTGAATCTTCTATATTACACTGAATACACTGTATTATAACTTTAACAAGCAAAATGACACACTTAGACCTGGTTATTGTCAAAACGTATGGGAAAAATATTCCATTTCAAACGGTCTGTTTGTAACTGATTACATACCATTGGCTCTGAACAGTCAATATAGATAATATCAGTACAATGATAGTAGCAGAGCACAGTCTCTGTTTGTGTGACACATGCAGATAGAGCAAATGCCTGAAACTGCAAGATACTAATACTATGATTGTGTATCACTGAAAATATATTGTGTTTCCTAGGCATGCTTCCTAGTTTGGAGAGAAAAACTAGAAAATTAGCAGGAGACAGTGACAGTTACCTAGCTCTACGTCTACTCACACTCCAACAGATGACAAGTAGCACCCATTGTCTCATTTACCAATCCCATTACAAAATTTGAAATATATATACCCTATTCTGGTACAAATATTACCAAATTATAACTTTTGTCATTTGAAACTTTCCTGCAAATGTACATTTTCCATGTGACTAGAAAAAAATGAGAAAGTTGCTCCGGACACACCAAATTCATATTCAGTGCTTCTCCTTTTAGGAACTGCATCCACAAGAGATACAAGAGCTGTGAAGTGTTTTTCTCTTGGGATCAGATTGGAATAAAATCACAGCCTGATGGGCACACCACCATTTTATCCAACAAACAAGGTAAAATCACTCATTTTCTGTTAAACAAGACTCTTGCTACTAGATGGCTTTGAAAGTACAATGTAGAAATGAGGTGAAAGATAACAACCTAGAAGTTCTCATAAAGCCAATTTCCTAGCTAACCCAGCTCCCAGAAGACGTTAATGAAAAGAAACTGATACTGAAGAGTTTCTACAGCTGCTCTTCCTCATCAATAACCATGGGAGTAAGAAGTGGCTGAAGTGAAACCAGGGAGAAGATGATGTTGCAAGGGCTACTTTCTGATTGGGCCTTTCCAATGCCAGAATGGTTCTTTGTGACAACAGGCAAAATTTAGAGCAATTCTGTGCATTGTTCTTCATGTTATTTTCATCTAAAAGTGAAGCATCATATAAAGCACCACGCTGGCTTTATATTTCCAGGATGTGATTAAGAGATATTTTTCATTTGTGTATTTTCAAAAAGTTTCTACTGTGTGATGAAGGAGAAATAAACCTTTAGCAGGACATTAGAATTCCCTCACTGCATTTTATCTAAATCTCCCATCTGTTTTTTAAAAGCAGAAATTATGTTGTCTTCTACTTTCTATTTAACTGCAGACCTTTCCCCCCTCTATTTTTTCCCATATGCTTTTTGATCACATGTGAAAAACTTGGCTTCAGTTCTCATTTCCTGATTTTCTATATTTCAATTACACTTTAATGGCTGTATAGACAGTGATGATGACACAAGAGTGTGTTGTGAATGAAATCTGTTTTGTACTATCCCAGCTTCTGAGAACTGCTACAATTTGAGTTGCTTTCTTCTGTAGCCTCTGAAGTGCCTTCTATAATATGATAATGCAATAAACCCTGAATCTGCTCTTCCCTTTGCAATGCAATCCAGCATTCTGTTTCCCATAATACTGCTACATTACGATTCGCAACTATAAATAATTATCCTAAGTTATAAAGATAAAATATAAAACTTTAAAGCAATACCATTAGACACCATACACTTGAGACTCTGAAGCAACTATAAGCAAACAACAATTTTCATAAAGAATAGAAAAGAAGGTGATAATGAAAAGCATGTTTCCTGCTTAGGACTAGTTCACCAAAAGCTTGCCACAATCTTGGGTGCAAAGAATAGAAATGGTAGGTGGCACATGGCACCTTGTTTCTATCTTAAAAGGTAAGGGGGGAAAAAAGTTGTGGAAATGGGATTTGGCATGGTGTGAGATTTGGTAATGCTAAGGATTATCCCTCAAACGGGCAAGGGTCGGAGATGAGAGGGACTTCTCTAAACTTCTACAAGGCTTGTGTTCAGATGAGTGAATGTGTGAGTTGGATTTGTTCTGTGTTGTCTGGACAAGCATACAATATAATACCAATGGAATATATAGGATTCCCAGCTTTTCCCTATACTATTTTTCATTGCCTTCCCTCCAAACAGCTCATCATCTTTTCACTTTCCATTCTTATTTTTGCTTCTTGTTCCATTAAGTGTGAGTCACCTCAATATTTGAACAATTCTTTTCCAAGAAAAATCCACTATTTATTATTATTTAGATTTATATTTATATTCATTTATATTTATTTTTATTTTTTTATATTCAAATATGAAGACAAGAAAAGTGTCCAGGGAAGAAAAATAGTATTAAAATACTGAGCTTATCATCTCCAAAGTGCTACACACAAATTAACTAATACATGCTAATAGAGTGATTTGCTTATTTGCCTAGGCTTATTGCAATGACTGTGTTTGCTAATGCCATCATTCAATGAGAGGTGGTTTGGTATCACACTGAAGTCAGGACAAGTCTTCTTAAAACATAAAGCACTTTTATTTATTGCACATTTGTGCAATTCCCCTGAAAATAATTCAAGTATATTTAGAATACTGAGACTATTTGCAAAAGACAACTACTTTTGGATAGACATTGTGAAATCAAGACATGTTTTGAGTTACTGAAAGACTGTAAGACTAGGCAAAAACATAATGGATTGTTGTTGGCTAGGTGGGATGAGGATGGAGCTTCAGATATTTCACCTGGGATGACTAATGTGTTCTGTATAAATTTTATAGGCATTGAGCTCTCACATCATCTACTCAGGAACAAATAGCACAGAAAGTCCATAGCAAAAAGGGCTGTCCCCTCTGTGTGGCTGTCCCTTCCCTCCTCCTTTGGGGAAGAAGGTAACAGAGCAAACACTGACTCTATGGGCTGCCCAGAGGAACACACTTTACGGTCAATTGCATGGCATGTACAATTCTGTAGGTTAGATTAGGTACCTGTTTGCACATCTCACCTTGTAATGAGGACCCAAGCAACAGTGAGGCCTCTGAAAGCTTTAAGAATATAAATAATAATAATAAAAATAGTAATAAATAGAAATGAAATTGGTAGCATCAGAGGTATTTGTGGAGCTTTGGAATGACCGCAAGAAAGCTGTCACAGTATTACTGGTACAATGTATATTGAAACAGCTTGAAAAAAAACAATTTGGGAAGAAAAAAAAAAAAAACACAATATGAATGTAATGAATGAGGCTTTATTCCAGATATGAAAGTGTTTCTGATACTGACAAAAGAAGTTACAATATTTATCATTCTAGGATCACAGGGGACAAAACAACAATATTAAATCATGAGAGGTTTTATTTGTGAATTGGCATTGTTTTCTTTCCCTTGTGTTACCAGAATGATAAATGCTTTGCATTGTGTAGAAAAGAAAAAGTTTGATACTGGCTGTGAATTCTATATACTCATGATACAATTTTTGAGAGGTTTGGTTAAATCCTCATAAATACCAATGTTTACATTAAAGGTGCTAGTAAGCATTTTTGTGTTTTTGTTTGTTTGTTTTCTGTTTTGTTTTGTTTTGTTTTGTTTTTTCCCTCATCTGCAGTTTTATTTGAGAGTCCCTTTCCTGGTATTTTATTTTCTACAGCAGATGAAACAAGATTCAGTTATAAGAGTTCTTAGGATAACTGGTGGGAATACTGCAGAAGCACAATGTGATCAAAGTGGATGGAAAAGCAATCCCCAAATGACTAAGGGCAAAACTGCTTCAGTCCCGGAACTGCAGAAAGAGCCAATGCGCATGAGACATATTAAACACTTGCATTTGAATTTTAATATTGAAAATAAATGTCACAGCATTTTCATGAAGAATCTATTTGTCCTGAATGCAACTCATCTGCTACTCCTTGCTATAGATTATGTCTTTTACTTTTTGTCTCTCTTTAACTCCCGCTGAACACTCTGGCAGTTCCAATATCTGATAGGAGATTATGTCTTTTTAAATATTTTTCTTATATTTTATATTTCCAAAAGCTAACACAATGCATTCCGGTGATAGCATGAGAGTTAACGTGTTTTGTTGTTAATATTTTCAAATGCAAGTAATATCTTCTGGTCGGCACATTTCCGGATTAATATGGTGCATCACTGTGCCATCTAGTGTGACTCAGCTTTGAGAGCTTCAGGGCTTGGCTCTGCCTTCAGTGCCCCAGGTACACTTGGCTGAGTTTTCAAGCCAGTAAATACTGCATGTGTAAATAAATATATAACTAGTAATCTGATTTCCAAAGATACATGAGCATGACCACAAGAAAGGATTATTTTATAATGGTGCAATTCTGTGCATGCTCTGGGTGCCGGGACAAACTCCTAGAACACAGCCAATTTTATCACAGAGATTTCAATTATGAGGTTAGATACAGTTAAAAATAATATTCAAAATTATATAAGATGTATTTATGCATGTTACATATAACAGCATGCATGGATAAAATGGCTCTTTAAAATAGCCAGATGTGTTTTCATTTTCTTTTTCAGTGCAATTATTATTACTGTTTCTCAGACATCTTCCTGCAACCTCTGTCAACCCCAGTAAGGGATGCAGGTCCCACTGTGTTGGGTGTAATACATGAGCTGCACCAAAAAGTTTACAATCTAAACAACTTTTCACCATGCTTAAATTTATAAGCTTAAAGAAACGTGCTCAGACCTTAACCCATGGACTTTCAAAGTCAGGTTGAACATGAAAATTTAGCTAGATTTTTCCTTTAGGCAATAACCTACTAGGCAATAAAAGTTCTGCAAATCACTATCAGCTCTCAGTTACACTGTATAGTTTGGAGGCTTCATATTATACTTCTGATATCCCATTACACAGCTGCTATTGAGCAGACCTTTGTAAACAGCTATATTAATGAGATACAAGAAAGAACACAATCTACCTCACTCATGATTGTCTACATTGGCCTTGCAGTTCTAACACAAGTAAAAAATACTATTTTACATTAAAAATTGTCGATATAAATACTGCATAGCTCTAAGGAGCAATAAGACTGCATTAATCAAAGTATTTTTTTCAGAGAGAAATGGACTGAATTATTGTGAAAACTAATACATGCGTAAGTTGCAAAATTCAATGACTTGTGTAGTCAATTTTAATAACAGAATGAGTTATTTTAAAAATAGTTTATGCTTAGAGTTGAGCATAGAATAGCTACATTAAAAAAAAAAAAAGATTTGTAATTTTGATCAGTTACAACATTAGCACAAAAATTCTGAGAAACTTTCAGCACCCACACAAACAAAGTTTTGTGTAGAAAATCACACATACAGAAGTTACAATGAAAAGTCAAGAAGTTTCCAGATTTTGATAGATTTCAGGCTGGATGTGTCAAAAGATAAGCCTTGACACTGGCAGGCAGTCTCCCTTGAAAATTTAGATTCCATATACAGAGATCTTCAGGTAAACCAATTTCTACTTTCACCTCTGCCTCCAAACGCTGGTCTCAAAGGACTTCATTTCAGCCAAGACCTGTCAAAACCCCCAAATGCTTTTCATTACTGAATTCCTTCTGTATGTTCTCTGTCAGCTGTGTTAAAATAATAAATTCACATTCGATTGATTTTTGAAAAGGGAGAGAACCACTTCTATTCATCCACTGATTTGATTATTTCAACACGTAAAATTGGGGGCATATTTAAAATTTTTGTCTGAAGTCCATGCTTCCCATGCCATTTATGGGGCTTAAAGTAGCAGCAGGTTCAGAAGGTATAATCAAATCATTTTCAGTAGGATGTCTATGAGATATTCAGGGCATGCTCCATTCAGTGTGTATCCTTTTCAATCATTAATATTAATGGTAATTCACTCACAAGCATCCAGCACAGATGGAATGTCCTGATGCTTTTGATTGGTACAATAAAATAATAAAATTATATTTTATATTATGACGTATCTGGGAGGAAGTCAGAACATTTCTAGAATTCTTTGAGAGGTGATTCTCTACAGTTCTTGTCAGCATCAAGGGAGAAAAATACACACACAAAAAAAATCATACTGCTTGATTAATAAGGCAACAATGGCTATATTACTTAAAAAGTAGAAAAGAGACTTTTAAAACTGTGTGTGTAGACAGAGCTTAGTTTAGATGAGACAGTTGCAAGAACACCTTAATGGAGGACAAGAAAGCAATTAACAATGAAAAGTCACTGATGCAAAATATAGTCCTGGAGATTAAAATCTTATTGAAACAAATGCTTCTCCACTTGATCATAACGAATTGAGCTGAAAGATCTGCAAAACCAGTTCACTGAATACATAAGAAAAAACAATAATTTGTTACTCAATTATAGTACAAAGCTTTCTGACCAACATACTGCTCTATAGCACTAGTTAAATAGAAACTAGAGTCTTGGGGAAACTGAATAGCACAAGAGAATTAGACACAGTATTATCTGAAATTGCAATGAAGTAATTGTGAAAATATATACAGATATATCAGTGTGTACAGTGCTTTAAAAACACTGGAAGAATATGCTTTATCCTAAATGGAAAAACAAAATATTCAAGAGAAGAAGAGATGAAATGGGTATAGCAGGAAGGATAAGGTATTAGGATAGATGAAGCTAATAGTTCAGGGAAGAAAGGCACAGCGGTGGAGCTAAGCTGAGCATGGGGCAACCTGGGAATACTCTGAAATGAGAGAAATTGCAGAGACAGAAGTGTGAAAGAGAGAGAGAATATTAAGAAGTGAAGACAGAGAGGTACATTACATGTGTAGGAACAGACTGCTAAATTAGGGAGATCAGGTCGAGGTAGATTGGGTCTTTGTAATGGGGACAAAAGTCTTAAACTCATCCCCTCTGCCTTTAGGCACCTAGCTGACATCCAAGTCTGGAAGGTATCACATCAAATTTGAAAAATCAGTGGAGGGAGGCATGTCCAAAGAGGAATCAAGATTGAAGGTGGGCTGAATTGCCCTTTGTCAGGAGCTTTAAGAAAGAAACATGAGTGATCAAATTAGTAACATATCTAAAATAGTGTGCACAGATTATGTGAAACTGCTATAAAAGAGGACAAAGGAGGAAACAATAAAAGACATAAATATCTGCAAAAATAGCTGTCAGCAGGAAATGTTATTGAACAACATATTTTTACAGTGTACCTTTAGTGGGTCTCATGTTCTTCAGTGTTGTCATTTATGATATATTTATGGTAAAATGTGGGGATGGCAGAAGTAGACCCAACAGAACAGTCAGCAGTAAAACAGTCAGCAGTTAAAGATGGCATTCATAGAAAAAATCTGTTTGGTTTTTAAATGAGGCACATTTAAATAATTTTTCTTGTTGATGCTTTGCCACTATAGCCAAACATCAAGTTACATGTCTAGGAACCATAATGTGGTTAGTAAAAACCACATAGTAAAAGAAAGCAGTGGCTTCAGAAAGGCTCTCCCAGCCAGAGGTCAGGTAAAGATTTGATTACATTTTGGAAGTTCTAAGGAAGGAAAGATCATGTGATAAAAGGTCTCTTCCACTCTTTCATCGAGAAAGATTTAACATCCAGGCATAGAGCCTGAATTCAGGAAACCTAAATGAGGTGAAACTAAAGAAACTTTAATAAACATGTCATCAGAGTAGGTAAACCAACCATTCATGTCTTGAACTCTGAAAATATGGAATCAAGCAGAAACCCTGAAAGGCCAAGAGACTTGGAAGGAGACCAGCAGCTTAAGAACCATGGCAGTAAAGCACTGGGAAAAATATACATAGACGGAACAATTACAAGAAAGCCAAAGTGCCTGGATAAAAGTCAATAACATATATAATTATTCCAAATGAACATATTTCACTAATAATTTGCTAATGATTTATTCTGTCAACATCACAAACTGAAGAAGTCTGAAAACATATTTCAGGATGAAACAAATTATCTGAAAATATGGATTTCCACACTTTCTAGTAAATAAATTATCTCTAGCAAATGAAAGCAAAAACTTGAAATAGTCCCCTAGAGGAGAAAAACAAAATTGAAATCATCAAACTATCTATATGTTTGGGGTTTGTCAGTCTGTAAACAATCAACATAAATCCCATCTGAAATTAAGCTGTAAACATCTAATATTTTTAGATCACCATCTACTTGCACTTCAGTCACCAAAGCTTTGAAGAAACTCAGTTGTGTGTTCACACTGCATTCTTTTTGCAAATCTCTTTCACAAACCAAGGCTAATACCTTGGCCTATACCAGAGACGCACAAGAAGGAATAAAGGTCTTTATAAAATCTGACTAAAGGGAAACCAATATTATAAACATATACATAACAAGGGATGCGTTACTTCTACAGCATATAAAACACTATTGTGCTATCCAGTAAGCAACTGTAAGGTATGTATCAGGAGCTTGAAATTCTTTTTCCAGCTCTCTGGGAATATACAGTTATACAATATCATTGAAACCGGAAATTATTGTAAGCATATCCATATGTTCTTAACCTTAAAACGAAGTTATCTACCACAGTATATTCTCCTGTGCTTTGGTACCAGTATGGGAAGGTTTATTTTAGACTTAATCTGATCATGCATACCCCTAATTGTTTAAACAATAATTATAGAAGTTAAATTGTTTTGCCTTTTATGAAAAATGAGACAAAAACAGAAATTAAATGCATGTAAAATAACAGAACTATTTCAATGGTACTAATTGCAAAACAATTTTAAAAAGCAGCTTTTGATGAAATAATTGTTTTAATTATACAGTATACTTAGGTTTACCAACTATAAACACTTCAGCTTTTAGCACGAAGATAATTTCATGTGTAATGTTTCGCACATTTTATTTCGGAATGTAAATAAACTAGAAGTATAAATCACTGCATAATGACTTTGGAACAAAAGAGAAGGAAAAGTGGTGATTTCTCTGCATCTAATGGTGTACTATCACAGCGTATTGCTAATAGAGATATCTAAATGCAAACAGAACTTCATGAATTGCCTAGAAGAAACCTTAATACTGGGGCAGTGATAAGGAGAGCAAACCTTTGGTTGTTCAGAAATGCCGTCTGCCCACTGAGGGCTCTGAGGTCCCCCCTGTTGTAGAGCAACTGCACAGAAGTGGTATTCTAGCAGAGAATTATCTAAGCAGAAGTCCTCACAAAGACTAATGTTACCATGACTGCCCGCCTTAAACTCACAGATTCATAGATGGCTCATTTCCAAACCAAAATGAGATGCTGCTTGTCTGCACACTGTGGCGGACCGTAAATTTGCCATGGTACATTGTCCACTGCCTCAAGAAAGAATAAGTGCAATAATTCTTATCCATGTGGCAGCAACTTTCCACCGAGCTGGTCTGAAAGTTTCCTTTGGGGGTCAGACACTTAGCAAAAGGTGTTAAAAATCCAATATTGTAGTAGGGAAAATGTATTCAATAAAATGACTTTTAAAGGCAATTTAACGATATCCCCAGCCAAATATCTCAAATCTGGTATTGTCTTTACTGTCAAGTAGACAGAGTCACAGCAAATGTCTGGTGACATTTGGTAGGCAGGGGAGGGAAAAGGAGATATTTGTGATAAGGAATGAATGTGGAAAGGAGACATTAGAGAGACGTTGCACATGTAGAAATGCTCTGGCAGAATTGCAAACATTTTTACAGCTATAAAGCACTCAAATCTCTTCTCCGTTTAAAAATACGCCTGTAAACAACTACATTATGTTATTCTGTGAAACAACTGCAGTAACAGCTACTTGTATTCTCACTGCCTGTGAAGGCTCAACAAACACCAGTGAGTAGGTTCCTCCTTCAGTAAAAATCACACTATTACATTTATGAAATTTCAGAACGATCGTTCCTCCACAAGACAAAGAAAAATCTTTCTGTGCTCTGACTCCTGAATTGGTTAGTGTAAATAGAGCAAAAACGGACGAACTGCTTGGCAGGATTTTAAGTAGTCTCTTATCTCTACACCGCATTCTCACTTGTCCTGTTCCTCAGTACATGCACAATACTTTCTTGTTGGTCTTGCTCTTACCTTGTAATCCACCAATGAAACTGTTTGAATGATGCCAGAAACTGATGTATCTGTTTAAACTTTACCAGCTGGTAATTGCATTTCAATTTTTTTCTAGCTGAAAAAATTTATCTCGATGAGCTTTTTTTTTTTTTTTTTTTTTTGAGGAATGTTATTTTAAACAGAACTAATGATTTATTCATATTTTCAGCTCATAGAATTTCCACACTGCCCTTGAAATTTGTTCCAGTGTGAGGAAAGAAAAAATAGTGTCTACAACATATTTAATTACAAAAGCTAATGTTTAAGCCTTCAGAAGAGCTATGAGTCATATCCTCAGCTAGTATTAATGGATGATCTCTACTACAGGCAATGGGTTAATCCCAAGTTTTGGTTCTGGTTCTCTCTCAGCCTATCCAGCAAACCACTAAAGTCCTAATTAGTATTACTTGCAGTATCTAGGTATTTGAATTTTATATATATATAGGCTTATTTCTGAAATTTTCAGAACAAACTTTGATAAGAAAAGATACCATATGTCCAAGAAGAAGTAGAAGGAAATTAATGTCTTTTACCTGTTTTCTTTTAGGATTATCATCTCACAGAATTCCTCCTCCTCAGCTGGAGAAGTGTTTTGTTTGTTTGTTTATTTTACCTTTTTTTTTTTTTTT
>VXAA01001151.1:606737-678100 GCA_013399115.1 Anseranas semipalmata
TTTTTTTTTTTTTTTTTACTTTCTTTCCATCATTCATCAAATATCAGAAGTCAGCTGAAGTTTTGTATCAGGCTCTGAATCTCTCTTTCTTCTCTGGTATAGGTGGTATAGCCTTTTCCTTGTAATTGCATTTTTATAATGACAATGCAGTTGCTGTTGAGGTTGGTATTGTATAAAAGCAACAAATCCTGATTTGGTAAAAATGTTAGGCATCAAGGGAAATTGCTGACATTCTCACATTGTAATAGAGAGCCAGTAGTAGCAGTTGCAGCATGATGTCATCTTAAAAAAAAACTCTCTACCAACACACTTTTAATCAAAGATATCTCCTTATATCTTGCAGCAAACAAATAAATGAAAATAGATTCACAGACCTGTTGGCCAGCTGCATTTTTTCACACCTATGTCATTTACTGAGAGCTTGGGTCTGTTTCTTGAGCTGACCTGTGCTCTTTCCTGCTCCTTTTTCTGCTTTTTTCTTTTTTTTTTTTTAATTCACTCACTTCCCTTTCCACCGGCTATTGAGTCTAAGAGAGAGAAACTTAAAGCACAGGATTAGGAGTTAGGAGACTACTCATATTTCCAGATGTGCTATACATTCACTCTGTCTCAAGGAGAGACTGTGATTTACTCTTAAACACGGATTTGTTGAGGTAAGTAATAAATCTCAGTTTTGGCATGGAAATACAGGCTGGTTTTCTATAATCAAGCAACTTCCATAGGTGCCTAAATATGATGTCACTGAAAGCAGCAAATGGCAGAACAAGTCTCATGTGAGGTCACATAGGTGTCTACCTTCAGGCATTTTTGCAAGAATACTATTCACTTTCCCAATTTGCACAAGCATGACAACATTACTTCTTTTACTTACTTTAAGGAATGCACTGTGGTTTAATTCATAGACATAATATGGAGATGCTAGATTTAAGATGTTAAAGAAAGCGAACTAAGGTGGTTTTGTTTTAATTAATAATTCACCTTTAAGTGTTGTTGCCTCCCACTTCAATTGCAATCACTGCAGTGATCAGAAACATGAAATTGAATCTTTCTCAGGAGCTTCTACCTACTGTGTGTGCATGTCTTCATCAATGATATGCATGCAAAATACCTTGCTATTTTATTTCTGAGACTGTACTATTTACTTACTCAATACACTCTATATTCCAAACAAGGTGAGACACCTCTTTCCCAGCTCCTTTTCTGCAATGTATTATGGAACACTGGTCAAAAACTGTACTACAAAAATATTTGAAAATAAAAAAAATGTCATAAGGTTGATATAATCTCTTTGCATAGACAGGAGCTTCTGATCATTATGGGGCACATTTTCATCACTAACAAAAGTTTATCGGCTATATCTTTAAAACTGACAGTGTCTTTCAGGATCTATCAAATGTATCATAACATAAGCTATCAAACTGAATAAAATATAAAGTGCATACTTCTTAGAGACATCACTTCCAAGAAAGTAAACTTTTATCTTGTTTTTGAAAAAATGTCAAACTACTTGGAGCTGCACTTTTAAAAATATGATTTATGAAAAAGGTTTATTTTACAGGTTCTGAGAACTACATAAAAGTCCTTCAAACATCAGGGCTACCACAACTTTTAACAGAGAAAGTAGTAAAACAGGTGAAGGATGAGAGCAGGTAAGACAGAATCACGGCCCCTGCGCTCAGTCATATATATCTGCAATTGGTAAATAGCTCTAAGAATTAAGCATGCTACAGCTGATGAAACACTCTTGCAAGTTCCCAATTCGCATTCAACAGATCAGATGTTTGTAGGATAATGGATTCTGCCACACTAAGGTGCCAGCAGTGATCTTGTGCACAGAGGAGTGCTCTCAGCGTGCAGACAGGTGAGGACCTCAGGGCTGAAATAGAGAGGTTGATATGGGAACAGTCCAGCAACGCAAAAACACAGTGCTCTTTTAAGTAAAGCCTCTCCATAATGTAGGAGTCATAGCATGTAGTACTATTAATTATTTATACAGCTATCAATATGACATTGTTCTTACATTATCTCAAACATTAGAAATTCTCAAAGGGATATCCTATTAAAGGTAGTAGTTGCTACTAAGCCTGACCATCCTTCTGACTTTATAACATCCAGGTTAACTAATACAAACTATTCTACCCTGGGCGCTACACAGGCTCTCCTTACATTCTTCTCTTACTTTCTGGTCAAAGATATGTCTGCTAACTGCATCACAGTACTACATTTGATGGTCTAAAATGAAAGACAATCCAGCTCAGTTTCAAAGGCTGTTTTTAAGCTCATACAGCTTCAGCTGCCTGGACTGAGGTGACTAGACTGTGTAATCATCTAGGCTCCCTCTGTAGACATCAGAGGAGCAGGGCCACCTCAAGAGTGAGATTTATTTTGAGACAATTTATTTTGAGCATATGTAATAGAATAGGACAAAATGTCCTCTCCAAGTGCTTCATTCTTTAGGTTGACTATCAAGGAAATTTGCAGAAACCTAACTTCTGGACAAATGTATGTGAGACAGCTCCTGGTTATTTTGATATAGAATTGGTTAAGAACAGCTGTGAGAGCAGCCTTATACAGACAGCATTAAAGATAGTTCTCACTTCAGGCAATTCACAAATTAAGCTAAACTAAAATCCCATTTCAGCTATAACACTATTTTAAAAGATGCTTTTTGGGTTCATATTATACATCTTAATGGGCGAAGGGTGCCATATGGAGGGATTTCATTTTGTTAAGAGATACTCAGTGCTCTTATCTTCCCTATAAACCATGTACAACATGGAAATTGAAAGCAAACATAAAGCTTATCATATATTTTTCCAAGCAATTGCCATTTTAAATACAGAGAAGTTTATTAATATAGCAATGGGATACAGAAATACAAAAGTGAGAGATCTCAGAGTAAAGGCTCCTTTAACTCAGTTCGCCATCTAGCTGTATGCAGTTATCTTGCATTTATTGGTTTGCATATAAGGATCATGGCTTTTTAAAATGTCATGTTTAAAATTTTTTAAATTTTTTAAATGTCTTTTCCAAAGATCATTTGTAAAGAGAAGTTGTAATTTAACAAATACAACTGGCATATAAAATAATAGCTAATGCAACCGTATGATGCAATTGCTGTCAAGTTGTTTACCAACTGTTCAGTATGATCAAACATGGTCTTGTGATTATTTTCCCACTTGGAGGAAAAAAAAAAGATGGCTTCCAAATCCAGGCTTTTGTTCCAATAGACTTTGCATTCTGGGAGTACAGAAATATTTTGTAACCTCCTTGGCCAAAGAAAGGATTTCATGGGCTCAAAAGTGAATCTCATCAAACTGTCCATGGCCAAGTGGTGTTTGGTTATATGATGATGGAGAAATCCTTCAATGAGGATGAGAAGAAGGACCATTCGTTGGAGGATGGCTCCACACTTACGATAAAGTGGAGCAAAGGCATGCAGTTTTAGCTCACTCCTATCTATCCAGAATACTGCTGGAAAAAAAAAAAAAGTACTTATTTAGAAATTTTAGTGATATTGCCACTGTCTGTGTGATTTCTACTGGTTTCCTGTTTTTATGCTCTAAAAAATGTGATATTTGGCTTTACTTCCAAAGCCCTTCTCTATCAAACTGCCTCATACTTAGAAGGAGTTCCCTACAGTTATCTGCAAAGCTGTCTTAATTATCTCATTTCAAATTCTGTCTTTGATATGTTGCTTATAGAAAACTCATAGCTGGCCTGCTGCTCTCCTTTGAACACTGACTTGTTGGCTGACCAGTACTGTCACATTGCTTCCTTATGCTCCCCCGTCTGTCTAGCCCCATCTGTTGTCTCTTGTTTCATACTTAAATTATAAACTCTATGGCAGAGGAAGTGCCTTTCTGTTCTGAGTTCACTTAGTGCCTAAAACTGTGAAGGCTTGACCCATCATTAGGGCTTTCCAGCACTAAAATAATACAAACAAACAAACCTTCTCACAAGTAACCCAGCTGGAGTGACAGATACAGACACTGTCTCACAGACACCACAACATGGAGGAATCAAATTCCACCAAAACTAAATTATGAGGCAATACTGGTCCATTTGGTCATCACTGCCAAACAGCCTTCATGTTCCTCTTGCTTCTCCATCTAGCTCACAGTTCTGGCTTTTAGCTAAATAGTGACTCCTGAGAATAAAACTTGTCAAGTTGTTGCATTATGCTTTTTAGGTATTGGGATCAGCTTCCTGTGTCTTGGTTTTTCTAAAGTAAGCAACCTCAGATTCTCCGTTTTCCTATTTTACCAGAAAGATCAGGAGTTTGAAACCAACTCCCTTGAAGCTAACCTTGATGTAAGGAGATGTTCACTTGCAGTTTCAGTGATTCGAGGCATTGCTGCTTTCTGGTGTGGGTTACCATGTCTTGGGCCATACCTCATCCACAGAAGAGATGGAACAACAGCAGTGCTCTTCAGCTGCTCTGTGCAAAGTCTGGAGCTTTTAACTCAAGCTAACTCCTGTGGCAGTTTTAAACTACACCCTTTTCCCCTCCTTCTAGGTCTTGGTTGGAATTTTGCCCTCTCAGCTGCTTAGCTCACCAGCTCATGCTTTGTTTTCTGTCCACCCCTGGCCAGGTTGGACTTCAAGTTTAGCCCCTGAGGTCCTTCTGCCTAGATCCTCACACCAGTACAAGAAACGTGCATTGTCATCAAGTCAAATCTCTACAGTGTGGGGGAGACATAAAGATTAAGAAGCCACTGTGAGCAGATCTTGGAAGAGCAAAGACGCAAAACCCCATATGTGAGTCTCTGGATGCTGCAAATGATGAATTCTAAAATGTCTCCAAAACTCCACGGATGCAGAATCCAAGTCCATTGAGACTGACTGACATGACTCAGGGAGTTCACAACACTTGCAGTTATCCTTACAACTTGCCTGCAGGTTCTGGCAAGGGATGTGGCATGATTATAGACTTATTCCCATTTTCAAGGCTGCCTGTATACAGATGAGCAGAATTTGGGACAGGATTTCTCTTGCGGTTCTTGAAGTGCTGATTAGTTTAATTAACTTTTTCATGAAAGTAAAATAGGGAATAAATTTTAGTTGTATTCCTGTGAGATCAGATTATTAATGGGTCTCACTAACCTATATTTCTTCAAGCACCTCTGTTTCATATTGTCAGTATTCTACCAATTTGATTACATAGAATAGGTGGCAGCATGACGACTGCTAATTAGATCTGAACTCTCAACTTATTACCAGTCCACTTTTTTCTATGTTTCATATTAGCAGATCAATACAAATAAATAATGGGTGTACAGCTGGGTTTACCTCTAATATTGAAATCACTCTTGTTCATACATGACTTCTTTAAAATCTTGTAGCTTGAAGAATTGATATGAAAGAAGAGAATATAAGGATATATCCAAATATCCAAAAGTTCAGCCCTAAAAGGAAGTTTTACTATGAATAAAATTTTATACCCCTGGTGATCAGAAATGTCCTTGAGCTCAAAATATTTGATGTCATAACAAGCAGTGGTATTACTTGTATGCAGGCATCAGATGTAAATTATGCTTACATACAGTCACTATACAGTTCTCAGGGAATTGGGACCTCATCCAGCAGGGTCCAGAGATACTCAGCACCAAAAGACAGTTTAATAGGAACTGAGGATGCAGTCTGCACTACTTTGACCAAAAGGAAAACCACAACTGTGCAGTGCATGCTGAAATAACCATGTGGTAAGTACTTGGAAGTTTCTCTTTTCTAGCCAAAATGCAGATTACACATTAATTACATTTAAACATCCTAAGCACAATTATCAAGTAACCTACAGAAGTATGGAATTTCTGTGCAGATCGTATTTGGCAAAAAAAGCTCCATGAATCTACTACGTTATTCTGTGTTGCCACATGTATGGCGACAACGCAAACCAAGCTATTGACAAACCAAATAAACCTGAAATAAAATTCAATATTTTCAGATTTATTGTTGCCACAGATTCCCATTCCAAGAATGTCAAAGTAGTTTAAAGCATGGAAAAGAGTAGATTATGAAGGTCATATAGGCACATTTTATATATGACATTCAGAACACTTAAGGAAGCTAAATCCAGTACTCTGGCTTCTTATCAGTCGCTTCTGAATTTAAAAAACAAAACTATAATAATATGTCCAGGTGGCAAAAATGCTGTCTTAACAGCTGTATCAACTGCTCAAAACTCAAAGGCAGCATCTTAACAGATTAACAGTTCTCCATAATACTGTCTTTGTAACATGTAATTTTTTCCCAATGATAATTAAGTATTTAGAGACGCACATAATTAGAGAGAAATGACTGAATGATTTTTCATTTGCTGAGAAATCTACTGTTAGGAAAGGAGATCCACAATGGGGACTAATCTGATTCTGGTGCTAGAATTAGTGTCATAAGGATATGAGAAAACATGGTTTAAACAATCTAGATGGTAAAATAGTGCTGTACCAATACAGACCTACACACAATTCATTTGTGCATCATATTCTTTCTCCAAACGAAATAATTCTGTTCCTAACATGCATTTCATAAATGTGGGTACCGAGGGGAATACTGTGGGTACCGAGGGGAATACACAAAATGTAGTAAGAAATTAACTAGAATTTTTTTTTCTGTGAAATTGATCTTTCATAGTCTAATTGGGGTAATAGATAAAATATTCAAGGGACCATTGGTTCATGAAGACTTTTGTTTCTTCTTATTTTCATGTATCTACCGCAGGGCTTTATTTTTGTTAGCCTTTGCTGCTGCATTGCCTGTCACTAAAATACATCTTTAACTGTATATCATTTTTCCTCTGGATTTTATTTACCATGTCACTCACCAGCTAGCTTCATATAAGTACACCTCAAGCTACTGGAAAAGAGCATTCTCCACATTCACTACTAATATCATTCCATAGATAGAGTGCTTTATAAGAGATGCTGCTATCATCCAAAGACAAATCATCTCTATGACATATTCAGCCTGCTTTTACCCAGGGCTTAAAATCATACATCTACAACACTAAAATGTTTAAGCTGTCTCTACAGCATTCTTCTTCAGAGAAATTGATAGTTCTTTTTGTTCTGCAACAAAAAAACTCTTCATTTCCTCTATTACAGGTGCATGTGTGCATGTACAGACAACCCCTCTCACCCCCGTAAGTATGTATGCATCCTAGAGCATCCACACACAGGAATATGCTAAAATATATGTAAGCAGCAGTATCAAGCACACAAACATTGCAGCTGTTTGTGCAAACATAATTTTGACCTTTCTTATGTCCAACCTATGCAATGAATGTTGCAGTTGTTCTGCAGAAACATGTGACACTATTACATTATTGAAAGCTGTATCACAGTACCTCAGCCCAGGGAACAGAATCATGGTTGCACAGCCAAATCTGGGAAACCATTACTTCCAAGAACTTGGCTTTCCATCCTCAATGATCTCCTTTTTAAAACAACTTTAAAAGCATCTTTTCTGGCTTTTGGTGTTTGATTGTTTGTTTTAAAGCAAAAAGTTTTAAAAGTTTTCTAGCTTAACTGCAATACTCTCCCCAAAGCTCCAGCACTTGTTACTGAACCTCCCACCTGCACCACACAACTCTTCCTTTACGTTCAGGACCAAAGACATTGTCAATAGTAATCCTGTGGGTGAAAATTATCCTTCCCACAGCCCTCCAGACGGGGCAAAATGACAAGGCTCTGTGGCATTTCTAGAGAGGGGAGAGCCTTGATTGTGCCTGCCCCTTCTTCCCCCCTGCTCCAGCACCTCCAATACTTCACAGCACAGCCTGTGCTGCTACAGCTGCTCTGTCAGCAATGTGAACCTGAATCTTTAAAACTGTTTGAGTTCAGTTATTATTTTGGTCTGTTGCCAATTTTTCCTGTGAAATGCAGCTAAAAGAAAGAAAACTGATGTTTTGCAATTTATGATTCCACTAAACTGGACTGAATTAAGGGAACAAAGAAATGGCACTTCTTTAGTTCGTTTTTTTTTTTTTTTCTTTTCTTAACCAAATTTACAAGTCTGCTGCAAACAGAAATGTTAGAATTGCCTTGAAAGTAATCATATTCTTCTGCAAAAAATCTTACATTCCAATGTGCTGGGAAACTTAGCAGATAGCCCTAAGTTCCTCTCAATAAATATTTCATACATAACGACACAAGCACTTCACAAACAAGTTTATAAACATGATAAAATGGGCATCCATGTGACAGTAGTTGCATTTAAACTTGTTAGTTGCTTCAAATAGCTAGCTGCAGATAAATACAACCTTACTTATAGCTACTAATGCCTTATATTCATCCCAATTGAAGTCAGTAATAGCATTAGAAAACAAACTTCTGCTTCGTGTCTAAGGAATCAGAATTAAATAAATACAAGTATAAATAAATACGAGCACTCAGTTAAGCCTGTTATTTACACTATTTGAAGTAATTCACACAGCTAGTTCAGAACAGCAAAGTTCAAAGCAATATTGAGGTACCTCCTTCTACTTATTTTGAGTCAATATTTAATGATGCACCACAGTGATACATCATTGAGTGACATTAAGGTAGGATTTCTATGGAGGGATAATACTGACCAATTGATAAAGTCAGAAAAACGCACAGACTTTCTTAAACAAGAACCCTTCTTCAGATTTGAGCTTTCTGAAGAGAGGGTTCTCAAGTGTTATGATTCAGAATCATGACATTTTATCATTTTTTTTTATCTATGCACACATATGCACAAGCATACACACTTAAGAAATACACTAAATATTTTAAAGTCTCAACATTTCTAAAATTGGGCAGCTTATCTGTTGTTTTTAGCAAAATGCATGGAAGGAACAGCAATATGCTATGGAAATAATTTCTAAAGCATCTGCTTAACAAAACTTAAAACTTTGTAACTCATTTTTTGATTAACCTATCTCATGTAAAAAAGAAGTCCTTTACCTTATAGAGCCATAATTTCTATCATCTTCTCCAGAAAATGCATATGCAGATACGTGTACAAGAAAATTGAACATATGGAAAAAATAGCTAACTTACTAATACCAAATAATATCGTAAGATTCTTACCTTTTCCACAAAAATGATAAAAATAACCAGTTCAACAACAGAACCATAGTGAATTACATTTTCCTGTATGTGTGGGGATGCTTACTTGTAGCAACATTTACCTCCACTGGAAGTAATCATTTTCCTGTCATTTCTGAGAAATATGTCATAACTTACTCAATCTCTTGAATGTTACTTTCCATAATCATACCTTGAATTGTCCTAAAAGTCTGGGAGAAGTCAGAATATTTTATGCTGTGATGTCAACACACCACTCTATATGCAGACAATGAATAATTAAAATTGCTCATGAAAGATCAGTATATATTGACTGTGATATGCGGTTGACTTCATATCCCATTTCTGCTTCTGGTTTTGTTGTTCACAAGGAGACACATTAGCCTGAAAGATATTTGTAAGTGCAGGACATTATCAGAAGTCTCTTCCCAATTACTTTTTTTTTTTTTCTCAATAAAAAGATCACATTCAATTTGAAAAAGAAATGTTACTACTTTTTATCCTATTACTACACCCATGTGCAACATCACAGTTAAAAAAGCTGTCTACTGTAACAAAGTTGAGTCCGTGTTGGCATTTCAGCTTACAAATGGGGTATTTAATTTTACAGCCTTGTCTAACAATGCCATCTCATTTAGTCAGGAAGAGATCCAGGAAATTGAACTGTAGTATATCTGTCTTTGTGGAGTCAGTGTACATAAGACTGGATGGTTTTTTTCTTTTGCACTAATAGAAAATAAGATTGGTTTCAACTGTATCTAGAATGAAACCAACTACAAGTAGACCTGCAACTTCAATAAGGTTCATTTCTTTCCATTTCAACCTTACCAGTCTGGGACAGGCACAATGATATTGCAGCAAACTCAGAGTTTACAAGAAAGAGACACAACTATGGAGACAAAATCAGCCAACTCTAATTTGTGACTGGTCGGGTCATAAAATGTGCATAATTCATAGCCTTGCTTCCAAAACAAAGAATATGTAAAAGTAAGTTTCCAGATGCAATAATGAGTAGTCTGCTGCTATTTCTTTAAACAGAGATCTATTCCTCTACATAAATTGTTTGGCTTGAAATGCTGAAAATGTTTTGAACAGAAAGAACATTTCCTTTTCAAGATCTGACAGAACAGCTTTCCAATTAAAGAGTGGTAGATTTGTGGTACAAGTGGCATCCAAAAGCAAAGAAGATCAGAATGCATTCTGTGAAGCATTGCCAATGAGGCATCTTCCTCACCTTTTTAAAGCTGTTTCATTTTCTAATATACGATTTCTTGAGAAATCAATATTCCATTCTCTTCCCTTATGCTTTGGAGAACGCTTAGAACCACTGTTTTGAAGGTGGGGCTTTTACTCATTACTGACTTTTCAATAGGCCCCTTGTACTGCAATCCAAAAGATATAAATAATATGAAATGAAAACCAGTTAAGAGTTCATACCTTCCAGTTACGGTTAATTTAGTGCTGCAAATATGAAGCAGGTTGACTGCTCAGACCTAGTCCTCCTCTTCAGCTACAGATTATTACTACTACCACCATCTGATTATTATTTGGTGCTCTCTGTGACATGAATGTGGTATTTTGTTCATTTCATTTGACTAGAAAAATCATTACAAGACCCTCAACAGCCCTCCATATTTGCTGGTGATTTATCTAGGAGCACTAAGGAATAAGTAGAAACAGCTTCCTTCAAAGTAAGGGACCAAACAGATCAGCGAGCCCTGTTGGAAAACTGCACTGTTGCTGCCAGTGTCCAGCTGAATAAACAAGTTTTAGCTCCCAGAGCAAGAAATGCAGCATTAAAATTCAAGCATGCAATTTGATATCAAAAGAAAAAGAATTTGGGGAAGCAAAGTCTCTCAACTTTTTCTTTTCAAAAGGGAAAAGAGAATGCGTACAGTAGCTATTGTGACTAGCTAGGGAAATTCAAAGGGGAGAACGTAACAATCACTTTCTCAAAAGCATCCAAGCAATGCAACACAACCTAAAGAAAGCAGCACAGTTACTGTGCAAAAATGGATGTAGTCAAAGCACAGAACAAATACCAAGAACATACATGCTGGTTAATTTGAATGTCTACATAAACTGTCTTGTGAAGATCCTTAGGACTTTTTAATGTTTTTTGTTTGTTTGTTTTTGTTTTTAATTCGAAAAGCTAAAAAGCTTAGTAACATCAGTAGAACTGGTATCACTATAGTGATGTAACTCCTCATATGGAAAAAGATCTGGAGAAGTACCTATAGATGTAAAGGTGGTCATAGCAGCATACCTGACTACTGAGAAAGGTAATCATTTTTCTCATGGCATCTTTGCACATATGTCTGTCCACACAGGTTGCACTGTACAAGAATAAATATTTTTATTAGAATTCACCTTTTAAAACATAACTGTTTATTTTATTAACAGTGTGCGTGCCAAGCTTTCATTTGTGCTATCTTTGTACTATTGGTGAATGTGCAAATAAATATATATTTTTTTCTGCAATGATAATTGTGTTCCTTCTCTGAGTCAATTATAAGAGACATGGCTGGAGGGAGATCAACTTTTACCAGAACGCTTGAAATAGGTGAGAAAAACTATAAAATTATACCCACAAAACATCTTTAGAAGATAAGCTTGGGAACTAATTTCATAATATTCGGGTAGCTAAATGTCTTTCACTCAGTGGAAGCATTGATTTATTGAGAGAGCTACTTTTTTCCTTTGGATAGGCTCACATTAACATAATTTAGGATTCAGAACTAGAATGTTGTAAAATTGTTGTGGTTTAACCACAGTATGCTGCACAAAATACATATTTTGTTCTACAAATATATTCTTTAACTAGTAGCTGGGAGTTTCTGTCTTTAACAAATTGCAAGTTCACTCTGCTGCACTGTGGTTGTTTAGTTGCACCTATATATATCTATAGAAAAAGATGCATTTGGGTATATAAAAGCATAGAATCCATGGAATATGATGATATAGATTGGGGCACTTGTTGAGGTGACTGCAGTGAGGTATTGGCAAGTTTTTCAGGTAGCATTTGTTGCTATCACAATATCTGACTCTTGCTGATTCATGAGAAATTTATTTCTGCTGCTAAGATTGGTAGATATGTGGGAGGCAGAAGAGTTGTCTGAAAACCTGGAAAAGGATTTCTGTGGAAATTGTTTTCAAGGTACAATCTAGAGTTTCTGACTGCATAACACATCTTCATAATCTTGTAAATTCACAGGTGAGTTTTCAAGCAGATTATTTTAAAGACTATCTCCCTTTACAAGTGTCCTGTTTGCATTTTGTAAAATAGGTGCCATAAATGTTCCTCCTGGATCAATACAGATATCTGTAGACTTTAGGACATATTACAACTTTTTAAGTGTTTGCAAGATTTATGAGTGTGGGGAGGTAGACATGTGCTTCCAGGAGTGTCCTGTACCTGACAGGTTACAGGCTGAAATAGTTTATGTTGATTGATCCTTCTAGAAATTTGTTGTCCTTGCATCAGTTTCCAGTTTGATGGATAAATTGCAGCTATGGACTTTGTGTAGATTTACATTTAGAAACCAGATTAGGTTTGCTAGCATTTCCATGTCTATACATTTTGTAGAGGATCTAATGAGTGATGAGAGAATGGGGAATGGGTGTTCAGCATCCCTTGGATCTGTTGAGTAAGGATTTGACAGTGTAATTTCTCTGATACGAAGATGGGTACTGGGTCTTCCTTGAGCTTTGTGCGGTATATAAAGTAGTCCTGGAGTTGTGGGCTGATGTAAACTCTCTTTGATAGTTAGACCACACTGTCTGAGTGGGACAGGCTGTGGTTGCAGTCATATTTGTTGATTATTACATTGTTCATATACTGGGCCAGTGCAGGGATTTTTCTGTTTTGGGATATAAAATCCAATATCTCCTGCATTTTTCATAGGGAAAGGAAGAAGTTTTCACAGCAGGGAAGAAGTGCAAAGTGGCTTCCTAAGTGTAGAAAGATTATTTGCACTAAAGTTGACAAAATCAAATTCTAAATCTAATGCAAAAACTGAGCCTTAAATAGGCGAATATTTATACTTGACATGGTTTCTGATTGTTTATTTGACTATCTGGAATATTTCATGCAACTTCCATTGAATAAAAAAATCAATAATTTATGATAAGAAGATGCAGGAGAATGGTGCTTTCTCAAAATCTCTTTCCATATCAGTACTTCTGATCAATGGCAAAAAAAAACAGAGAAAGTCTCGCTGAAGCATAACATCAGGAAAATGTCATTTGAATAGAGCTTTAGTCTCCTAATAACAACTGGTAAAAATTTATTACAGAATTTCTTAGCACTATACTGATGGAATAGATTATCAGATTACACAGCTATATCCAAGTGTTAGGAGACAATATTTATCCCACAGTTAAGAATTACATGAATAATTTAAAAATTCCCTTGTGAATGAATTACACATCCTTGTATGAAAAATACAGATCACAGATCCTGAATTGCCATGCAATTCTTTTGTTGGAACTAAGTCATACTTGCTTCCTAAGACAAATTTCTCTCCTTTCAATGCAGTTTTCATTGCACCTTGCTACCAAGTGCCATAACCCTGCAGGAATAAATAACTGAACCCTGCTGGCTGACTGCACCAGACATGAATCATTGACTCCACTGTGTATGGAAAGAGATGGGCATGTTTGTGGGTAGAAGGAATTAAAGCCCAGGGCCAAAATCTCTGCAGGAAATCCTAAAAATAGCCAAACCTAGGAAGAAGCGTGGAGTAAGCTTTTCTGTTTTTAGCGTCAAGTCACTTAGTAAAATTGAGATTTGGGAAACAGACAATCTGAATCAACTCCAGTTTTGATTCTCCTATTACTCTACAGATCCTGCACACTGCCCAAGTTCAGAACTACAGTGTCATACATCTCGTACTTCTTTGTCCAGGTACGTCAGCCTTTCATCAAATCATTCAGTTATATCAGCCATCTGTTATTAACAGTGTAAAGAATATCAAAGTTGCTTATGTGAGAAGGGCGCATTGAAGAGGAGGCTGAAAGATAAGCCGGTGTCCTTGTAAAATAGCTAATAGTTATTATTATTAAAATAGCTTAGTATCATTTCAGTAAGATTCACTTTTAAAACACTCTATTCCCCCTCCAGTCCTCAGTATTTTACATTCCTATTTCATCTGTCTTTGCATAGGCCTAGTACAGAAGACTAATACAAAGCAGTCAGGTCTAGAAAACATGACCTTGACCAGCCTAGAGGAACTTGGATTATTTTGATACAGAGAAAGGTGATTGAGGGGAAACATAAAAATGTAAAAGGCTGCAGAGAAGAGAGAGGAAAGAAATAATCTTTTCTCCATGCTCATTTTGGGTGTGATAAGAAGCAATGGACTTAAACTGTAGCAGAGGAAATTTAGGTTAACTGTTAAGAAAAAATTTCTAACAGCACAGCAATGTATGTGAAAAAAAAATTTAGACAGACAGAAACTCAATTTTTTTAGGCTTTTATGAACAGGTTAGACAAGCATCTGCCAAGAATTGTTTACATGCAGCTGATGCTGCCTTGAAGAGGGGAGATTGGACTAAATGATCTCTAAAAGTCCTTTCCAGCCTTATTTTTTTATGATTCTGTAATCAACATTGAAAGGAGCTTGGCATCACTCCTACTGAAAATAATGGGAGTTTGCAGAGTGTTCTGTAATGGCATTCCAGATTTCCTCTGGTACAAACCAAGGTGGAACGGTGTGTGTCTTAGTGGTAGGAAGTGGGACCTCAAGCTCCAGCAGCTGCAAGAAGAAAGGGTGGTCATTTGCACAAAGCTGCATTTGGCACGCTCATCTTGCCTTATCGAGCTCTTTACAAAAGCAGAAGAAATTTGATGCCATTTTCAGACCATTCTTCAGATTCTGTTCTGAATTGAAGCTGATAAGTAGCTGATAACGTTTCTTGGGTGAATAACTTATTTTAATGTACTGTTTCCACATAAATTAGAACTTTTTCTATTCTAAATATTTTTCTGAGCAACTATTACTAAATCATTAGAAAACTGTAATTAAAGGATAAAGTTTAATTTCAGTCTACCAGAACCCATAAAGCTACATATAACTCTTTTCCTTTCCTAGCCTAAACAAGCCTCTGATGCAGCTCAGGATGTGGCTCACTCTGTACTGCCAACCATGCTGTTTTCTAAACAACAACAACAACAAATCATCCTATCCATATGCAAATGCAAATAGAATTTATTCAAAGGATATTTTTTCAATAGTTGGTATTTAGAACGTAATAATTTCAATCTCCAGAAGTTATAAAGAAAGCTCCATCTGAAGTTCACATTTATACTTAGATCATTTGCACTTTATGGCCCATCTTCCTTTGCTGCGTCCCCAGGAAAAGATGCTGTCTCTTCTTGAATGTAATGTGTTATGCTCTAACAGTTTGTAGTGTAACTTTTTATGCTTTTTGCTCATTGATACATTTTCAGGTAACCAAAATCTCTCTACAAAAACCTTTGTGTACTCACAGCTGCAATATGCTATCTAAGATTGTTTATTTTCCCTGATGATGACTAATCACTATTGCTCTATCATGGACAATGATTCCTGCATGAGTATATTTGATAGGAATCATTTATCTACAGGAAGAATAATGGATTCATCTGCACTTTCCTGAAGAAAAAAAAATAACATAAAATAACAACAACAACAAAAAACAGAGTATCTTTTATACTAAGATACTGATCTGAAAATTCATCAAGAAACACTGAAGAAGAGTTCTTAATTCCAGCCTTGACTCAGACTTTCCTGCTGAGGCAATGCAGGAATCTGAAAATTAATGGATGACATTAAGCACGAAAGCATGCTATGAATAATTATGCATTAGTTTTTCTATTACACTTGCAACAATGAATCTGAGAATATCTCAAATATTACTTCATTTGCTCCCACCACAACATCCTCACGAAGTAGCACTCCCATTTTACAGAGAGCATAGAGAAACATCATCCATCCACAAACACATGGGGAACCAGTAACAGAGCAAGGACTGAGTCTGCTTTGGATGCAAGTTCCGGCAGATGCAAGTTCCAACAAGTCTTTTCTCCCTTTTTTGATATTATTAACTACAATATGCCATTTAAAACTTCCATGCTTATCTCTAGACAGTGAACCATTGCACTGATGAGCAAGTTCTGCTGAAGCCAACTGTTTTATGAATTTGAACTAGAGCTGTAAGACACAGAGGCAGGCACAGCTGCAAATACATGGGAAGGGAAAGGAATAAGGGGAAATACAGCACAGGCCTGAAGCAGCTATGTGCCTGGATAAGTGCTATGATGCTAACAGGGACAAGTCTGAAGCCTTGAACTGCAGTTACGGGTATCATGCTGGAATATCACTCTCAGAGGACAAGCATAAGGAGGTGACCTTTTGATCACCAATTCACCTAATACAGAATCAAAGCATACTGCTTTACTGGATTTTCTCTCTAGCAAGGTAACAGATATTTAACTCCCACTTACAGTCAAATGCAATAGAACATACTCAAGACTGTGTATCATTGAATCCTAAATTATAAGTAATAAATATATATAAAAATAGCAGTAATTAAGCACAGAATGGGTGAAAAGGGTAGATACATTGTCATCCTAAACTTTCCATGATTGTGTCACGTTGAGTCACTCTCAACCCTAAATATAGTTTGCCACTGTAATTTCCTTTGTAATCTTTCATTTACACCCTGGCATGTTTTGAGCACTTAAGAAAACTTTATTGAAATTAAAGACTTAAAGTGACAAGACTGGTCTTTTTCTGCTACTGTTCAGATTCATACTTCATGATAAGCAATTTGGAAAATTCACTTACTATTAGCATTTTTGAGATCTAAGAATTTTAGAAAAATTACATTTATAAAAAGAGATTCTTTTAAAAGTGGTTCATATACAGGTGCTAGTTGAAAGTGTCTCCCTTTTGGATAGATTATTTCATCTGTCATTTTTCTATATTAATTAGCTTTCAGTCACTTCCTAGCTCATAATCTTCTCCACTATGAACAATATATGCATTCTGGTGCATGATTTATGTGTCAAGTCCAATAATATTTACAGAAATGGTAAATTCCTTACTATTTTTCCTTATCTTTATTTTTCATGTATTTAATTGATCCTTGGATTTTTTATTTTATTTTATTTTATTTTTTGGAAAACCGATTTTTTAAACTTTGGCCTGTTTTCATTGTATGGACCTGCTTATTCTGTATACCTAAACTTACCCCTTCTGGTGTTACCACAGACCTTTGTCTTTTCTATTTTTTGTAAGTAAGATCAGTAAAATTACTACCCAACACCTTTTTGTTTGTCTGTTTTTGTTTTGGTTTTGTTTTAAAACCAGGGTAACTGCAGGCAGGAATAGCCCTGGTATCAGAGAAGCCCATTTAGTGCAGGAGCTACAGGATATATAGCAGTGCAATCCACAGAAATATTTGAGCAGCTCTGCTGTCAGCTATGGTCCACCAGAGCGTACGAGTTCTGAGCGCATTGTTAGGCTCAAACCCATTCCAAAAGGTAGCCTCCTGTGCATTTTACATTGTTGCAATTGCTTCATGTTCTGCAAAGACCTAGTCATTTGAATGCACTGGTTAGCTACTTCTAAGTGTAAGCACAGTGCTATACCTAGATGGTAAAAGGATAATGTAGAGAGATGCAGAAGTCAGCCCCGGTTTTGTACAGACAATACTGACCTGGATCTACTATGTTCAGCAGGACATGAGCTGACACATAGACATCTCTGAAGTATACTCCCTTTAGCTCTCAGTTCAGGAATTACGAAGCAGAACTATCCAGGGCACACAAATAAGAGAAGTTGAGATGTCACAGTAAGGGATGATGTCCTAACAAGTAACCTCTCTTCTGTAGCAACTGTGATCTCATTAACACCAACCTTCAGCTCTCAGCTATCTGTGGATAGTTTGAGTTAATATCTTTGCTGGATCCAAACTAGCTCTTTCAGAAGGACATTTCTAGTGATTTCATAGCCAAGGAATCCACAGCCAGAAAGGATGCCAGCTAGTACAAACTCACTTTTATTACAAGACAAAGTATCCCGTTAAGGTGTATTTTCTCAGTTTGCCATTCAATTTTATTAACAGGGAGTTTTGAACTTTAAACCCTATGCCTCTTCCTTTGTACTTAAAATATAGTACTTGAATAAATAGAGTACAGTGTAGTTCTTCTCCCATCCTTCATCTTAAAAGTGTTTTACTTAATGATAGTTATATTAATTTATTTGTGTCCATAGGCTTTAAACCTAGCTTCTTACAGTACTTGCACAATATTGATTGAAAGAATCAAATGATTCTGGAAATTGAGCATCTCCAAACTTTTAAGAGCTACTTTTAAGTGAGAACTGTCCCTATCATGCTTTTAAACTGCTAACAACAGAAAGCCCTGACATCCTTCTGTCAACATTTTCCTGAACCACAAATTGCTCATGCATTAGAAATTCACTTGAAATGGCATAAAAAGGCTGTGAAGTAAATGTATTCCTAAAGTCTGGGATTCCAAGCCAGTGTAATTTCACATAACACCATACAGGCTGAAAAGACAGCAGACACAAGGACTGAATTTAACTATAGATGATAACTCAATTTATTCTCTCCATAGTCTAGTAACTCAATAAGTCTTTAATGGTTTCATAAATAAACAGATGAATGCCATCAAATGCCACAGAATGATAAATCGGATTGGTCTCTATATAATTTTGGATAGCTTTATACCAGAAATAGACAGTAGAAGCATCTTAGCCCAAGAGCGTGATAAAATAAATGTGAGAAGGTAGATTATAAGCAATTGCATTGTCCCAGTGACGAATGAAACTTTCCATGATGGTATGACTAAGAATCAGGACAAGTCTCAATGTAACTATTTCCAGTGGTGGATTTGAACAGATTTGTCTTCTGTTGACAAAGAGGTGTTTCTTTTCAAGGAATTCAAAGTTAGAGGAAGGAGAAATAGGTGATGGGATCCTCGTTGAAAGATTTAAATCATATATAACTTTAGCCTTGAAAGGTTTATGGTTCTTATTTAACCGTAAGCCATCTGCTCCACCTACTATATGTTGACTGAATACAAAAGCAGACCACCAATTTCCATCAGGAAGGATGCTTATCATCCAACGTGTCACTTGAACAAGGATTCGTTCATTTTACCTAATTTTGTAACTCAACTAGACATCTGTTGGATCCTCAAAGTTTATGAATTACATTTCTTTGTACTTTCTACCAATTTCACTGTGACTCTGTAACCATGCTAATCCTGTGGCCTTCCTCATCACTGAATAGGCATGAAGCTCGCTAGAAAAATTATGCTAACATGCCCACCTTTTATCCAAATAAAGGGTGCAAGAAATTTTATACTTTGATGGCCAGACATTATAAAAGTAACCAACCTAGGCAGATGTCTAAAGGCATCTGCCTTTTGGTATTTCTGCTTTTCCTGAGTCTGAATGATTAAGCTGTTTTCCATTTCTCTCCCTTTTGGACTCGGAATCAGGCTCATTCAATGCCACTGAGCCTATGCTAAGACTATGTATAGCACTCACCTAGTCATAAGGCACACTGCTCATTTTACAAATAGGTTTTAAGAGAGATACCATGCACCCAGAAGAAGAACCATCACATCCAGTAATACAAGTATAGGATTTCACAGCCTAAAAAAGAAAATAGGACCAAGCTCTGTAATCTACCAGTTTGTTTAGAGGAAGTGATGATGGTAAGGCAATTCGAGCAGCAAGAAAAAAAGGTCTGGAATATTAAGGGATAGCAGTTCCCCACCTTTCCACGTGGAGCCCACCGTGGGATCCTTAAGGCTGCCCCTGCCATATGACAATGCAGGGAGTACAAGGGAATGGGCTATTTACATAAATCTCACCCAGACCTTCCAAGTGAAAAATCACTGCTAGGAATCTGTCCCTTTTTACATCAACAGAAAAGCATTCAGTTCCAGCTGAACTGCAATATATTCATCAGGAAAAACCCTTGACTCTTCCATGACTTCCAATGACTACATTATTACTATGCTATATGGAAGCCAATGAACTTCTAAAGGAATGAGGTTATGCACAGTTTTTGAATGCAGAAACCCTATGAAAACAGATAAAAAGGATCAAACTACAAAGAAGGCTGTGTTTTAGAGGTAAAGAAATGTAGAAGTGAAACAAGAATTGCGAAAAATCAAGCTGAGTTAGACCTTACAAAAGGTTTATTAAAACAAATATCTACAGGTTTTCACTGTATAAATAAAATGAAAAACAGAGAGAGGAAAATAAAAGGAAGAATCACTATATAGCAAGAATGAGATGGAGATCAAGTCTTTTCTAGATATTGTCCCAGAACTGAATGAATTATTTGATGGTTTTCAAGGAGGGAGATAATGTTTATCAAAGAAGGTACAATTAAGATGGATAATAGAATGAGGGTATGGAAACTGAAACAACACAAGCTTTATGCATCAACATTAGGGTAATCTTAATTCTGTAAGAATGCAAGAAAAAAAAGGCTGGTAACAGGGATCTTTAATAATCTGTCATGACAAATGCAGGGCTTATAAACTGAAAAAAAGTAAATGCTGTTTTATTTCATACTAAAAAATTGTCTAGATTCAAAAAAGAAAAATATCAGTTCTTTACTGATCAGATTCAGCTATATGTTACTTGGCAGGAAAGAAAAATTAAAGTCAGGTAAATGAAAAAGGGGTCAAAATGCGTCAACATTTCATCAAAAGATTGTGCCAGACCAATCTGATAGCTTTCTACAACATATTAATTGATTTTCTAGACAAGAACATGCAGAAGATTATTCTATCTAGATTTTTGAAAGATATTTTATACTGTGGGATATTATCAGTGAACACAAAAAAAGATAGTACAGGAATTATGGAGAGCAGACAACTGCATAAAGGATAGAAAACAGAGAGTAGTTACAAAGAAGGAGGCTGGTGAATGTATAGCACGGCAACAAGAATCAATCTTCTGACCAGTCTTGTTTAATATTTTCATTAAAGATCTTGGCATAAAAGTAAGAGCATGCTGCTGAAATTCAATCATGACAAACATTGGTATGTATCATCAATACAGAGAAGGAGTAGAATATAAAACAGAGAGATGCATGACCTCGAGGATTCAAGGAATATAAATGCATTCATATTCAACTGTGCTAAATTCAAAGATGTATTTTGGAACAAGCAGAAACTTACACACTAGAAGCTCCTTGTCTGAGGAAAAGAAGAAGGGCAGGGATGTAAGTAGTTGGCCACAGAATGACCGAGTTGGAAAGGGGTACAGTTGTTAAAAAAGGCAAATGTTAAATGGGATACAGCAAGGAAATGTAAGTGCCATTGGGCAAGGCCAGATGGGACTTCACGTGGCACTCTGAGTACAACCTGGCCATGCAAGGTAAAAAAAGCTAAACCAAAGCTGAAACTGGGGCAGTGCTACAAAGGTGTTCAGAAGACTGAAGAACATGTTTAAAGTAGAACTTATTTGCCTTAGCCTGGCAAAATGAAGGTGGAAAAGATATATGATTGCTGTGTTAAAATACTGTGGGTGATAGATGTCAGGTTGAAAACAGGAGTTTGAGATAAAGGATCTCTTCCACAGAATAAACATGCATAATCACCTCTGGATACATTTAAGTTGGAAATTAGAAGTACTGTAACACTACTGTTGTGATCAATAGACTGGCCTTCCAATATGAGTGGTGAGAACAGAAAGCACAATAACCGTGCAAAACTGGTATAAGGGATTATGTGACATTGACCCTGCGACAGGCAAGGTCTGTATTACTGGATTCCTTGTTACTTCTAGCCCTACAAATCTTCAATCTCCTGAGTATTTCAGCTGATGGTACGCTTGAAGGATGATGATTCTTTCACAGCCAGAAGCTTAGGACCATGAGCATCCACCATTGCCTCTGTATTCTTCATGATGAGTGGGGAGGGGAAACTGGCAAATTGCCATCTAGATGCAACCTGAAAATGGCACAGCCAATACTATGAACAATTGAGGAGATGTACATGACTGGGCTTATATTTCACAGTGTTCAGAACTTCCAGTGATAAGGTTGTAAAACAATCATCTCAACCTCCTCTGTTCCCTCTTTCTTTCCTTTTTTTTTTTTTCTTCCTTTTGATAGCTATATAGTATGCAGCTTTTATTGGCCAATCAAGAAGTTACTTTTGCTAAGTTTTGTGGAAGACACGTTGCTAACATTATACAGCATGTTTTTCATTTTAAACTGTTTACATCCTTTTTCAAATAAGTTCTTCAGAAATAAAAAGGAATCAAGGTCCTATGGCTAGAATGATGTAAAAACTAATTTATAATGGATACAACTAAAATTCTTAACAATAAGACCAGACAAAACCAAGACACATTTCATTCTTCATCACTTACAAAGCTTACTATGCTAAGAACCCCAATGCTTTTTAGGTGAAGACTTTACCCTGCAGGTTGCAAAAATAATTGCTTTGGGTTTTGGTGGGAATTGCTTTGGGGCTGGGGTGGGACACTGGGTGGTTGGCCACTGGATCTTATTATCTACTTTGTTTTTGCTATTGCCATAAATATTTTTTAAGTAATCATCAGCACCATCTGCCACTTACCACTGTGTTCTTTTCACAGTGTCAATACTATAAACACAGTCTGCTCCCTCATTTGAGGCAGTGCAGAAGAACAGAATTAAGCAGAAAAGTGACGCCAAAAATAGGCCTTACTATTTAAAAGAAAGCAACTCCATCGGTAAAATGATCTTCAGAATAGATGATTTCAGTCTCCACTAAGTCTTAAAGAGCTATTTTGCCAAGCATCTCCAGTTAACAAAAAAGAACTCCAGAATTTACTTGTTTTGAGATCATATCATTTGACAAACTGATCTGTCTATAAATTGAAGTTATTGCTTAATATGTCAATTAGAGTTTTAGTTGTAGTCATTAATCTCTTACAAAGACTATTTTGATTTTCTCACACATTTTAACTCTTTCTGTTTTTTGAGCATTTCACTGGCAGCATATTGTTAGCTAAGATGGAGTATCCCTCAATGCAATTACCAAAATTTATTTCTGTACTAAATGCTTTAGTCATGCCTTACAGTAGAGAGAGAGATATTAAACTCAATCTTCAGTCTAGACAGTAAAGGTAAATTTAAAAAAAAAAAATCTGTTCCATACTGAGACATTCAAAATAATCCACCTTATCTGCAGAACTTAGGGTCAAATGAGTACAATTATGCACCTGTGCAAGCTGAGCTATGTGAGCTTACACTGTGATTCACACCATGGAGGCATCATTCCTATAATGCAGATGTATAATATTTTCTGGAGACAGTTTTTTTTTTTTTTTTTTTCCCCCCTCAGGAATGGTGAATTATACGGCAGTGTAAACCCTGCTTGGGTTTTGGCTCAGATAAAATGCCTGACTCACCAAGTCCTGCATCTTATCACAAGTTCTAGACATCCACAGTGTTTTGGCGTAATACACAGTTAGGCTCATTCCCAGTTGCATGTCGGCACTTCAGAGAAGATAGATAGAATTGAGTTTTTTTTTTTCCAGTATTTCATAGCAGAAATCTGGTTATTCCTTTTTTTGTTTTGTTTTTACCTTCTAGTGGGTGGTATGGTGAAGTTGGTTTTGCTTGGTGTTATTTTAATGTTTTCCCTATTTACATATCACTTTATTATACCTAAATAGTATTATTAGATTATAAATATGAAATCATCTTCTTTGGTGCATCAATAAAAAAAATCCATCAATAAAATCATAGAAAATCAGCCAAAAGCTGTCTCCAAAACTACAAAGAATGAGAGATGACAGTCTAGAGAGGCAGACTGGTACAGAACAAAGAACAAAATGATGCAGAAAAACACGTACATGTCTAGGATGCCCAGATAATGTTTTGATGGAACCATGATCTGTTTTAGCTAGACATATCCTTTCACAGATTTCCTTTTCTCTTTTGCAATATTATGTTTAGATTTCTTTTGTATATGTTTAGGAGTCTAAATAACCTACCAGTTATGAATATCTTCCCATTTCTTCCTCTATCCCTACTTCTCTTCTCCCAGTGTCTATTATTCATGGTCTTTCTTCATGTGAGTGTTCTATATATATGAATAAATAATTGGAAGTCTCACTTCTAAGTGAAGGAACAAGATAAAAAAAAACTTTTTATATAAACTCTGCACCTCTTTTATAGATCAAGCTCTTCTCCTTCCCGTTGCCCAGTTGAAGGCTTCTCTTTTGTCTGTAGTTGCTAGTCCATATGTGCCTTCAAAACGCTGCATGCAGCACTCCCAGTAGTTATATACTGGGTCTGGCTGGGATGGAGTTAACTTCCCCCACAGCAGCCCATATAGTGCTGTGCTCTGCACTTGTAGCTAGCACAGCATTGCTATCACACCAATGTTTTGTCTATTGCTGAGCAGTGCTGGCACAGCATGAAGACTCTTCAACCCCCACCCCCGCCCAAAGCCACTAGGTGGGGGTGAGCAAGAGGTGGGGAGGGGACATCGCCAGGGCAGCTGACCTAAACCAACCAAAGGGTTATTCCATACCATATGATGCCACACTCAGCAATAAAAGCTGGGAAAGGGGGTGGAAAAGGGGGCTCTCGTTATGAAGGTGTCTATCCTCCAAAACAACCTCTACGCATGTTGAGGCCCTACTTCCCAGGATGTGGCCAAACATCTCTCTCTCTCAGCTCCTGCGCAGCCTTTCCCTTTAATTAAATGATCCTTATCTCAACCTGTGAACCTTTTCCTTTCCAATCATACTGTCTTCCTCCCGCTGTCTCTGAGAAGGGGGCGTTAGAGAGTGGTTGTGGTGGAGTTCAGCTGTCCATCAGGGTGAAACCACCACAAGTTAATGCCATGTTTTATATAGCATGAAATATATAACTTGTGTAAGCACTACTCCAAGAGAGATACCTTGCCAACACTACTTGCCCTGTCTATTAGCTACCTGACATTGCAGTTTACATACATCTCTTGAACTTGTACGTATTGTTTTCCAGTTTGAACACAGACCACACAAAGGACAAACAAGATTAACAATCTGGTCCTCTGCTCTAAACAGGAGCAAGCCTCAAGACTTTTTTTTTTTTTTTTTTTTAATAAAAATTTTACTTTTTCTAAGTATAAGAAAATGTCTATAAAGAGAAGAAATACTGTACCAGAATATGTGTGTCTGAGAAGACAAAGGGTTAAAGCAAGCAAATGAGGCCCTGATGTTTACCCTCCTCTCTTCAGCCTCATTGCTGCAGCGAGGCGGGAGGTTTTCAGTAGACACACAGATATACTTCATAATGCAGAATCAGATTCACATGCTGTTCCTGTATTTCTTGTCTGTTCCCTTTGAGTATATGAGAAATTCTAGACCCCTCAACATGCACACACAAGCCCTTAATGATATGTACTCCATACATTACACTGTACAACTCCACTTATATATTGACTTTTTCATTAATTTTTCTTGTATTTTTTCTCCTTTATTATTCTGTAGATAGCCTCCAACATGAGAAAAAGCCGTAATAGATTCAACACAATGATACACAAGACATACTCTTGTAGTCACCATCTTCTGCATGTCTTATTTACAGTATATTTCTATCAACATCTTTAACATTTTTCTACAAGAAAATCTTTATTCCTCCTTGTAGCCCTCGTGACTTTAAATTGGGTTATTTTGCAAGAAAGAAGGGATTTATCAAGGAATGTGTTTTAGCAGGTAGAAATTCATGGGACCTGTTCACCCCTGCTGTATGTCTGCAACTGCCATTGCACTGCATACTGAGATAGGTACACATATATACACATTCCACATATGGGAATGGGTATTCTTTCCCTTAACATTTAGAAAACCCTAACCTATAGTTTTGTCTCCAAGGCTCAGAAAAATTGAGCAATATCATTAAATACAATACTTTAAAAAAATTGAGTTATTTCGTATTTATATTAATGTGCCTCTTATAATATGTATTAGAATTTTGTATTTTAATCAGAGAAAATTAGAGACAGTACTAAGAAAGCCTTGTTACTGAAACCCCCATCCAGAGCTAATTGTCTTGTAGAACACTTAATGAGTCGTTATTCATTAAGATGGCGAGTACAGGGAAGGCAGATGGCATGGTAATTTTATTGATTCTGTGATCCTACTGTAGCTTGCTGATTAAGTAGGATTGAATGCCACAGTTAGTGTGGACAGAATTATGTGAAGTTCTGTTTTGATTCACAGATATCAGAGAGTAACTTTCAGATAGCACTGTTGGAGAGGCCTACTGAACGTGAAAACTTGCTATCATCATTTATATTTGCAGCAATAGAACATTGCATGCAGTCTCCTAGGATGCACATTCCACAACCTCCACTGAAAAATGATTTCCACTGAAGTTGCTCTATTAATTGCTATATTTTATTTAGTTTTTGATTTTAATTTGCAGGTGTTATTTTTCATGTATTAAGTTAGATTTGTCTCATTTAGTCATAGTCATTTATAAATTAGATGTCCTCTATGGTTTAATAGAAAGAGAGAGACATTCATATACGTATACCTTCAGAGACCATTCAGCTCACTATCTTTATGGAAAAATACCTTTACTGGGTGCTCCACCACTTCTACCTGCTATGAAAATTTTGCTGCCTGAAAGTAATGTATCAACATGTAAATAATTCACAAATTGCATCCCTTGATTCTGTATAATTTTGAAGTGCTCTAGTTTTCTTATTTCTCCTTGTGCTTTAGAGCATTTACTGGCCTTCTCCAAGAATGATGCAAACATTTATCATAGAGTTTTATAAACTTTTTTGCAATACCTTGATACCTCAAAGTGTGGGATTTAGCTGGCTCTAATAATAATGATGACATGACCACAGTTCTTTTAGCAGAATTTATCACGCTACTGGGCTATTCTTTCTGTATTGCCCAATATATCATCAGAGTTGTATTAAGACCTTCAAGTAGTTATTCTTCGTCTTTCCACTGCTGCTAATCCATTGGCACCTTTTTCTACATTAAGTAATTTATATATTATCCTCTTGTTCCTCCTATGTTTTTGTCTAGCTTTTGTTCAATACTCTTTGAGATGTATAATTTAGTTCTTTCTAGGGATCTGGTTGCAGCTGCTCTCATTATTAGATCTCTCTTGATATTAAGAAGTGTTTAAGCTATTTAAAGCATGGGGTCAGACGCTACAGCAACAACAGATGATCTTTAGCTTCCAGTGTACATTACATACAGGACATGTACATTGTATATTGTAAACTTCCCACAAGTGGCTGATTTTTTTGATATGCACACACGTTGATGCATGCATATTGCTATATACATGGACTGTATAAAAATCCATATTTTCATGAACTTCTGAATTTTGATCTGATCGCTCAGGTGCAATGCAACCAATGAGACAATTGAAGAATGAGAAAACCACATGTTCTATCAGTCTAGCCATGACTGAGAAAATTATTATTTTTTTATCTCTATTAACATTTCTTAACGTTTTTCATTGATCATTCTAACTTATAATTTGGTTCTAATTTCTGCTTTAATCCAACCGAATTTAAAACTAGTTCTTACTCTGGATAAATATAATTAAATTATTAGGATTCTCTTCAAAACGTACACCTAACAGAATATATAAGGCCTCCTGTACCACACCTAATCTCGTACAACGGAAACATTTATTGACTTTCCAGATTTTAAGGATGTTTAACTGTACAAATTGTTCCATCATTGAAAAAGTCCCTTTTTAAAATGTGACTTAAAATGAATACTGTATCTTTTTTGCAGTAAGTTCATTTTTATCAATATTTCATCTAAACCTATATGACCAATCTCTATAAGACCTATCTTGAACCACATATTAATCTTAAACATTTTAATTGTGTCAGCCTGGTTGTGATTTGTATACTTATAGCATTAGCACTTAAAACTGAAAAATGCTGTTGCAAATCTCCTTCTGTAAAGTTCTGAGCATTTTGTGCAGGACATAGAGAACACTCAGATCTCCACTGGGACATATGGTCTCTCCCAGAGAAGTTTTTGCCTTGTATAGCCTTTGGCCAAAGCCCACCATCTGCAGTTTCAAGTTTTCTTCCAGCTGCTGATAAAGGTGAAATATAGAACATATGCTGCAGAAATAGTAACCTTTACATTGGACTTTTTTTTTTTTTTTGTCATAGTTGGTGAGACATTTTTCAGCAAAATATTTGTTAACATAAACCTTGGAAACAAGTAAAACTCACTTCTGAGCAAACGAGGATGTTAAAAATGTATGGGTACAACTCTAATAACTCCGGAAGAGTGTAGCCTAGTTATTTGTGGAAAACATTAACATTCTTGATTTCAAAGAAAACGTAATGCAGAACAATACAGGCATTCCCTCCTTGTATTTCAGACACATGCATATAAGAAATGAAACCCACAGTCTCTCACCGTGAACTGAGAATCAGTATCATTGACATATCATTTAAATAAATATGTTTGACACATTGTCATTTTTATCCTAGAATGATCCCAATAAGCTTGAAAATGATTATATGCAAATAATAGAGGCATCTAAAATTACTTGGCAAGACATAATTACTGAACATACTACTTCCACCCACCTAAGTATCATTGTTTTAACCTAGCTTAGGTCATAAGGGAAACCAACTGCATAGCAAACATATGTCTGCTGCACAAAACTTCCACATCATTTCAAATAACTTGGCACAGTTCACAGCATCTGCTCCCAGGAAGCCCAGAAAAGAAGCAGCAAGTACTGCACGACAGGAATGAAGTGAATTAGTAGAGCTACAGGTATGCCAACAAACTTGCATAATAGCTTCTGCCTAGACTATGCATGGCTACATACAGTGAAAGCAGTCCATGAGTAACAAAACTCATTACACTTAAGAAAAATGATTATAGCAATATAATCTAATAGTTGAATCAGCATGGTTGCACACCTCAAGCATTCCTATTTGCTTTTGACCCTGTATGAAGTAAAGGTTGCAAAAAGGACTAAAAAACGTTAGGTGTTTCTAAATACTAAACGACTAACAAAGACTATAATAAGTAACGGAGGAATAGGATTGAAAATACATGCTGCAAAGCTGACGGAAGGCCAAGGAATAAAGTAGAGGACATAATGCATATTAAGAAGAGGTATATTCTTTCATGTGTTGAGAAACTTTGAAGATGACACGTCTGTTGCATTGCTGAACCCAACTGGTGTTTTGAAAAGCCTATCCCCTCCATGTAGCATGTATCCCCTCACATGCAGCAAAGAACACAATTACTTTTAAAAATCTGTAAACAGTAAATAGAAACTGATTATGAATGAACTAGTTAAGCACGTTTTACTGCAGAAGAACACATCACAGGTAAGTTTGAAAACAACAGAAAAAAAGCATATTAAGCTCCAGTTCAACAATTACTTTTAATATCCTTTCATAATATTTTTCCTTGTTGTAAGACTATAAACATCTTTTTTTTTTTTTTTCATTTCCTTAAAACATGATCAGGGAATACTTTAAACATCCTTCCTCCTTCATTGCTGTCTTTAGAGCACTTACGTTTATATACTTCTTCCAGGGAATGCATTTGACAAAGTATCAGTAACACTTTTATTTTCATAACACTTCCAGAAATGATATTCCAAGCCATAAACAGCATTTTAAGAACAAAATCCTCATCTCAGGACTCAAGGAAGAACAAACAAACAAAAACAACAACCAACCAAATAAATAACAGATAGTCATCAGGCCCAAAGAAGAAGAAAGAACACTCAGCTGAGCTTATTTCCAATGAAAGTCAACTGAGTTTGCCTTCATTCAATACCTTTTAATACCTTTGCCATTCATTCAATACCTTTTAATCACTTAAATGGATTTTTGAACGTTAAAAAGATATCTTTTTTTTTGGCTCTTAATAAGAACTTGCTATGCCTTAAAGCATATTTTCTAGCTTATAGGAGTATGTTGGGCCCACACCATGCAGCTTACTGTCCATTAAAAAGGTGTTAATTTTGGCAAACACTCTAGTGAATTCTGAAATAGTAAACTGCTCATCTGTGCAGTGCCAGATCACTATCTAAACTTTGTTATCGTGACCGTTTTGTATCATATCATAGGAAGTATTTAAATGATTAAAAAAAGTCTACTTAGGTATCTGCTGTTTAGGAGGTATTTTATAAGAATGGCTGTAATGATTCTTTACAACAATCTAGCATAGATCAGATAAAATAGATTACCATGAGAAGTACTTCCAGGTAATGCAAATGCTGCTTTAAAATGAGCTGGGATCATTTCCAATGTGAACAACTTCCTAATGAAGCAAGCATATTCACTCACAAAACCCCAGGTTTTATCCTGGGGAAATGTTAATATTTTAATTGAATCCTGGAGAGCACAGCATTGGGATTCTTTTCTCCTGGAGCAAAAGAACTTTACTAGAAGTTAGTGCACTAAACACCAACCTGAAGTGAGAATACACACTGGTATTCCCTTTATAGCATCATTTACAGCAACTGAACTGAAATTGTAGAAGTGTCTGCATATGAAAATGTTTTGTCCTGCAACAAATTGGTATGACCACATATTATTTCAGGAAGTGTTAAGTATGCCATTGCACACCAACCTAGTTTGATCACTGGTCTTTTTATATGCTATACCACATAAAATTCCAGATGAAAATTCCTCATTGAACATTGACCCTGAACTAAACTTGACTGAGTAGCCCCTTGCATTCGTATACTATGCCATTATTTTGCATCTGTGTGCAACTGTCCAAGCCAACTGCACTGCATGAGGACAGAGGTCATGCTCACCAGCACGAGCCTTACCTGACTGACCCGGGGGTGGGACTCCTGATGATCCTCTTGGCAGACATAAAAATACCGTGAGGACGGCTGCTTTGTTTCCTGAACATGGCTCGATAGCGATTGGTTTAGGAGCACCCTGTAAAAGGAAGGCACTTATGTAATGGCTGATAGAGATTTCTGTTATATTTTTACTTCTACTTCTTTATTTTAAGGTTCACTGTAACAGTATAAAGATATTTTTCCCAATTAGCTTTTTGCATTTAAGCAGATTGTCCTACTCATGTTCATTGTCTTAAAAACTGGCTTTAACAGCCCACACATCAAATCTAATCAAACAGAAAAAATGAAATGATCATAAAGAAAACAAAATTATTCTTTTCACTTTATAGCTCAGTAAATCTAGCAATTTCAACTTCTTAAGCTTAGAAAATCACAAAATATTTTTGGTACACACAATGGTATCTGAGAGTGTTATAATTTCCCATATTCTAAGAATCAAAAGTACCAGTCTGAAAGAATTGTGCTTCAACAGCCAGCTATTACCTAGCCCTCCTAAAGTCAAAACCATGAAATGAGAGTAAACAGATACATAGACAGATAGACAGATAGATAGATAGATAGATAAAGATCCCTCTGAAGTTTCCCAGACCAGTAAGTCTGCCTTCTACGTGTCTGTAAGCAAGTGAATTCTGTGAGGCAGGTCCTTCCTGAATTTTTTGCATACACAGAAAACAGGTGCAGTGTTACCTATTTAAATAAGCTTAGAAAGTCCCTTCAAAAGTTGCCTGCACGATTATCATCTTACTTTGTCTCATACAAAACTATGATAACAGTGCTTTTGCTGGCAGGAGGTATGTGCTGTTACTAAGCATCTCTCTCTTATTAGCTATATAGATCTTTTAATTTGCAGTTAGCTTTCAACTAAATGGTTGCTGCCATATTGCTCTCAAGTTACCAAGACTGAGGACACCAGGAGCTAGACGGAAGCAGAGCAGCCTACAAAGCAATAGAATAAGTTTCTAATATGACAATTTACAATGTTTCCATATTTACACGTTTCCATATTTTGTGCTCACGATGAGACAGGCATTTCACTTTTAAGAGCTTAAATATTTAGTCAACCCCTAAAGACATTTCTGAAAACATTAGGTCAAAATCAGCGTAAGCATTTCTTTCTCTTTCTTGTTTGTAAATTTTTAGAATGTCTGTCATGTTCCAAGGCAAAATACCAGTTTGATGTTTTCATTCAAAATTCAAAGTCAATAAACTTTCCATTTACATGCAAAATGCAAAGTATATATAAATGTCAACTAATTCAAATATACTAAGAAGAATGATAGGTTAGCCAAGTAAAATACACAGTGAAATACTAGATATAAAGAAAACAAAGGCGCTTCCATCATGTGAAGCAATTATCATTTTCTATTTTTCTACCTCCAAGTAACCAACATTTATTACTGCTCAGTGGAGATAAGGAAATAGAGAATACTGCAATAAATTGAGCAATAGATAAATATACTTCATTTTACTACCTGGTCGTATTTGAAAGGCATGTTTGTAGATTCATTTGAGGCGATAGCATTAAAATAACTTGGTCGAGAAGTGTCATCTAATTTAAAATTGCCAAGACATAGTGAATGACAACCTAGATTCATTAAAACCTTACCAAATGATGACACAGAAAAAGTAAAACCCAGAAGTTACGGCTAACAATCACTTTAAAAAACAGCATACAAAACATTGATTAAACTGACTGCACTGGATCTGTAGCATTTAATATAATTTTCTGTAATTCAGTGATCTAATGTTGGCCAAAGCAACAGAGGAGGAGAATGGATTCTGAGGTTGTGTAAGCTGGTGTATATCTATTGACTTCCATCAATCTATGATCAGCAAAACATCCAGACAGTCATTGCTGGATGATACGACTCTATACCAAAAGCAATGCAGAAAAGGGGTGAAAAGAAATGTACTAGTATTAGCAGCATTGACTGCACCACACAAAAGCAGTATCAGTGGATTACTGGAAAAGAAACGGTGTGGGAAAATTTTCTTATTAAGGTTTCTTTGACTTATGTATGCTGAAGGGCAACTTAAAAAAAAAATAATGAAAATTTCTTCTGATCACAGCATTTAATATAGAAAAAGGTCTTGATGGAATCATTCAGATTAGCTGCTAGTCTGTGCCCTGGGCTGTTTAAATCTAATCAGACAAGCATTGGCATAGGGTAAATATAATAAAACATACCAGCACTGACAGCAGTCTGATCTGATGTAAACCTCCCTGATAACTTCTCTCACTATTCCACACTTTCACTCCTATCTGTTGCACTTTCAATCGTCAAAATATAAGGCTTCCCAACTGCCCCAACAGGCTACCACACCTCCCCTGGGACCTAAATACGTTCCCTAACTCCAGCACTTCTTCATTCCCTCTTCCCAACCATCCAGACAGGGATGCAGCTCCATGCCAGGTAAGCTCAGCTCACTGTGGTCCTGTGCTTCCTACTTCCCCTTGTAGTGGCCCTGAATTCTGAGAGAGCATTTGCTATTAAAATAATTAGTATTATTAGTGCAAATAATGGAGCATTTAAGTCATCCTTATTTGTCATAAAAGCAAATAAAATAATATGATTCCTTTCTATTTATGCCTGTCAGTGTTCAAGAGGCATTTGGATAATGCCTCTGCCTAATGATTAATATGCTTTAACTTTTGGTTAGCCCTGAAGTGGTCAGGCAGTTGGACTAGATGATCTTTGAAGGTCCCTTCCAACTGAACTATTCTGTTTCATTCTATTTAAAAAGGCAGACAAAATGGAATTGTCATTTTAAATTGTAATTTGGAATATAGTATATGCAGACACACCACTGAAAGGAACAAATTTACCATTATGTCTTTTAATTTGATGAATAATTGCTGGATTAGAAATCAAAATGATGGTATTTTCTATTGCTACGTAACATAAAACCTTTCATTAACAGGTCCTGTCCTTTTCTGTTTGAAGTTTATCCTAACACTTTTCAAAACACAAATGGAGGAAACTTTCGGATAAATATTTTTCAGAGGACCTCATCCAAAAATCATATAGAGTAGGAATTTTCTATTTGTGCTTAAAAATGGGGATTCTTTATGGAACGTTATGACTGAAAAAGCAGATGTATTATCTTACCTCACATCATTCAGATTTGCTAGCAAAAAGCCACAGAAGCATAGAGCAAATGATAATAATTTAGATACCCCGAGGTTTGTCAGTTGTTTAAAGATAAATACATAACCATGAATCAAAGTTATTTCCCAGTGACATAACATGTTCTCCGAAATGTTCCATTTATCATGCATTTGCCACGTTTTTTTTTTTTTTTTTGGAAGAGATAAGGCACATGTTTGTTTGCCCAAAGCACTTAGCTACCGTGATTTACTTACTAGAATTATCTTTTTTTTTTTCCCTGCACAAAAAGAAGTGACTTATGTTTTTGCCAAAAAGCACAAATGTCAATCACAGAGTTAATAAAACTTTATCAGTGGAATACAGAATATACAAACACTTCTCTTATTAAACAACCCTTTGCTCTTATATCCCCTTTCTTACACACACACTGACAGAGAGAAAGAGGTATATCAGGTGGGAAGGTGAAAAGGAAGGGGAAGAAAATCAGAAAGAGATAAAAGGGTGAAAGAGTATATATTATTATTATTGATAATGACAAAAGAAGACTAAGTCAGTGGATGTAGACACAAGAAAAAAGGGGAGAGGGTAGGGAATAAAACAGAATAAATAATAATAATAAATGTAAATGTCTAGTTAATTATTCAGTCACAGAAACCAAGTATCAGAAGTCTGCCTGGGGTTCAACCTTTTAATCAGAGAAAAGGTTCTCCGTTCTTCAGATTTGTTTCACAAAATCTAGCTAAAGTCCAGCTGCCTGGGTGAGGGTGTGAGGAATTAAGCTTTGGGAAGATTCTTCGCTCACCCCTGATCTGTTTCTAAAATAAATACATTTTGGCTAGATTTTTTTCCTCAGTACAAAGCATAGATGACAGTACTACTGTTACTGGCATAAAAACAGCCTTATCTGTATTAAAAAATATTCATTTCTAGTAAGTTAGCACATCTGCTTTGTAATGACAAGAAAGTAACAAAACAGGTTTATTTTTAATTTAAGTATTGAAAACCCCATCAAACCTTGCATTGTGTTATCCAGCAGTTTAGTAATGACATAAATGAGCAGTTTTAAGCATGCAGCCCAAGAAAAAACTTGGGAAACGTATTCAGCCATTTTTAGTTGGCAGGATGGTCGACAGAAGGCAGCAGCATGAAGAGGTGAGAGAAGCAGGAGAAGACAACAATGACTAGGGAGATGTTCATGGATCAGCTATAAGGGTTTAGAACCTCTTTGAACGAAATGAACAAACACTTGAGCATTAATTCCAATCTGACTACCAATGAAAATACTTCTTAAACTATGAATATGGGAAAGGGAAAAGTGTAAAGGGTTTTAGCTCTATCTGTATTCCAAGAAGAGGTTTCTTGCAGAAGTGCTATAGAAATTCAGATTTTCAGTATTAATATATATATATTTTTCTGTTTAGCATTCTAAGTTAGGTGCATCCAATTTTTAAAAGTGTGTTGTTGTACCATAAGACAAATAGATCACGTAAAACTAAACGGCTCCAATCTCATGCCAAAAAAGCAATTAGAAAATTGAATCAAGGAATTAAGGATTAATGTGAGCATGTTACACCTGTCAGCAGTAATAAGTATTTTGACAAGAACAGAATAAAGTTTGACAATGTGCACAAATACAGATCTGATATATAAATCAAGTATTAAAATACAAACAACTATGCATTAATCACGTCAATGTTTCCTAACTAAAATGGTTTCAATACGACTTAGGAGAAATCGCTATAAATAAAACTTCATCTCTTCTTAAAAAAATAGCTTGACCTATTCTTTTTGTTTTAGCACTTTTATGGACCTCAATGTGCAAGACTTCAGAGGGAAGAAAAGAAAACAGGAAACAAAGGACTATGTCTTCTGAAGAGGTAAGGAATGTAGAAAAGGAGGAAAGGTATAATTTATACTGTTACATTACAAGTATGCACATCTTCCTTTTCTCTTACCTTCAGGTTCTTTTCCTGAATTCTTTGGTTATTTTCTGGGTTTCTTGATTTATTTGTGATAAGCAAGTCTCGGCTTCAGAAAAGAACCTGAGTGCCTAAGTTGGATGTTGGCCAAATTTAGATACCTCCACGCAAAATCAAGAGCCTCAAAACCCTGTAAATGTCTTAGTTTCATTATTAACATTTTCCCAGTATTGTAAGCTCTCTTCTACCCGCCCAGGCACACCTTCACCTCTCTCACACCCACTCAGGATACACTGGCATTCCTGCAGCTCTCCTGGATGCAGAGCTTGAGCTGGGAAGCTGTTTGGTAAAACTTGTTTACCAAATGAGGCTTCACAATACAATTGTGGCCACTTTCTTTTAAAACACAGTTGAAGGCAGAGGTAGCTCCATTCTTCATGGAAGAACACGTTCTTCATGTTCTCCCGGTTTTCCTATTCTGCTTTTAGTAAATGCTTGTTTGAGGTAAAGTACTCTGGCCTATAGTTAAAGATGGATAGTAAAATTCTGTGATTGCTCTAACTGTTCTCAGTGCAGTAGAGGCAGACTTTTGAGCAGGGCAGGGGAGGAAAAGAAAATTGATCCTCTTGAATTCACAGAATTGCATTGATGCCATTTGCTTGGGGCTTTTTTGGCCATTTTGCTGGAGAAACCCCAAATGTCCCTAGGACAGATATCCTGCCAAGAGGAGGAGACAGGTGATTCCCATCAGCAGCCAACCTCCATCCTGTCCCCACCTGACTTTCTCCATGTTTATATGCCAAGAGAATCAAAACCAATGGTACTGGAGAGTACTGTTGAGGAGAGAGGAATGAGGAGATGGTGTCTGCTCCTTCCAGCAGCACCCCACTGCTTTAACAGTTCCTGCTGCTGCCCTGAGGAACACCTGGCACTTCTTCCAGAAGGCTGAGACAAGGCAATGCTTCAGATAGAAGCAGAGACTGTAATCAGTACTTCTGTTTTCTTAGACTACCAGTGTTACGCTGTATTGTTATCTTAAATATTGGGTATGTATTAACTAACACTCATTAACATACTTTTGAGTATGAGCTTCCCACCCACCCAAAAGTTTTGACAATTTTCTCCATAGATTTATTCAGTAAGTAATGATAGAATGGTTTGGGTTGGAAGGGACCTTAAAAATCACCTAGTCCCAACCCCCTGCCATGGGCAGGGACACCTCCCACCAGACCAGGCTGCCCAAAGCCCCATTCGACCTTGAACACCTCCAGGGATGGGGCATCCACAGCTTCTCTGGGCAGCTTTTGCCAGTGCGTCACAACCCTCGTAGTGAAGAACTTTTTCCTAATATCTAATACCATCTAAACCTATCCTCTTTGTTTAAAACTGTTACCCCTTGTCCTATCACTACACTTAATGAGCCTTAATGACTCTGCAACAGGGAAAAAAAAAGCTTTCACCAAACATTATTTATGTTCAAGCAGAAATACATTTTAGGAAATACTGCAACAGAATAAATCAGCAAGGCCAGGGTTGTGAACATTTTTTGTGGCTGGCATAGGAAGCACCAGTTCTTCATACGACCCTAGGGTTTTATGGAAATTATAAGCATTTTCACTTAATCCATGCCACAGAGTTCCTCTCACAATTAGTGAGTGGAAAGCTTTAAGTCGGCTTAACCTGCAAGAATGGCCCAGAGGCTGAGAGTCGTTGACGCTTTGTGCTTCTATGCTGCAGCACCTTTTGCCTGAGGCTCTCTTAGTGATTTATAACTTCAGTTAATGAGGTCTCACCAACCCAGGTGAGGTACATATCTACTTTACCTACAGCAATAAAAGCTGGAGAGCACGGTTTTGACTACCTTAAAATTCTTCTACCTATACTGAAGAAGACTTGAGGCAACTGCCTTGCTTCAGCAACCAAGTCACCCAGCCAGTGCTGATTTCCTGGGAGGAGTCTACCAGCTCTACTCGACCTTCAGAATGAACTAGTTTCCTCTGAAAATTTCTATAGCAGCTAATGGAGCTAAGACCAACCAGCTGATACATAATATAAAGGAACCTGACCAATGTTACGCTAGCTTTTATTAGAGTTTTTTTTTTTTTTTTAAAGCAAATTATCTTTACAAACTAGTTTTGCACTATTCTTTTAGCAGAATATAAATCTCAATTAATTTCAAAATATTTTCAAAATAGCCATGGAAATCTTAGACATATTGTTACATTATTTTCCATAAGAAAAACAGTGGGAGTTAGACATAAAAAGAACACAGTATGATTTACCAAGCTGTGATTATGGCACCAGAGATCAAAATGCAGTTATCCTTCAGTTTATTGTTTTACCTCTCTGTCTCAACTATGCCAATATGTAATACTGGGCTGAATTCTTTCTGCAGTTTTCTGATTAAAATATGGTTTTCAGTTATCAAAGGTTATGTACTGATGTTGAGTTTATGCATCAATCTGACAGTGTTTATACTTGGAAGAGCTGTATTTCTATCATGTGAACTATATTTATTTGCAAAAAAGGTGTATATTTATTTGCAAAGTTACTCTGTCTCAGTTCACCTAGTAAGAGACTTAATTTCAAAAGGTAATGCTGTGTAAGATAGCACTTCATTAGCACGAGAGTTATGAATTCACATTCTGATTAAAGTTGAATGATTAAGACTAAACTATGAGGAACACCTGCAGACGCATTTCAGTGGGGTTTCCAGAAAGAACTCCAAGCCAGGTTTCCTATTCAGGTGATTTTTTTTTTCTGAATTGTGACACTAGTGTAAACCATCCTGCAATTTTCTTGACTTTCACAACTGGTTGAATAGAACGCAAAACACTGAAGTTGAATCAGAATATCAGATAGCTGTAAGGCACATTTCATTTCATTTCTTCTTCTGTGTGTTCATGTATGCAGTTTCCTATCTTTTCATACTGTTAAATAAACTTGGATTTACTTTACTATTATATCTTGCCCACTGATAAGAGTAATTTTAGGGTAATCTGTAAAATATTGGGCATAACTTCCAGCGGACGGTGTGTGTAGTAGTTGTACTGGATTACTGCCAGAGGAATCCCCAAGAGCCTCCAGAACATTCTCCTATTAAGCTGTCTGAGTCTGATTAAAGGTTGGCAATGCTAGTGTCCAGTTTGTGAAAAGAAATTTATCTTGGCAGCAGCTAGCTAGATCCTGTTGGGAAAAGCATCTGAGACCCTATGTCTGTGGCATATACCAAGCATTGTGTATCCTCAGATACTTTCCTGTAAACTCTTCTTCCTACTGCCATTTCAAATTCTGTAAGTCAAAGTGGTGCTGTGCAGTGAAGTGATGCTAATGGGCATTTGTTTCCCAGATGGATATATCTGTTGGATCTCCAAGGATTAGAAACAAGAAGTGGAAAATTTCATTATTCCTTCACAATTCAGCCTTAAAGGCTCATGTCTATGAAAACTCACATTTTTACTGCTGACAAATCACTGACAGCCCATCACTGTTTGAACTTGGGCTGATCAATTAAAATCAGATTGTCACTGCTATGTATCACAGTGAGTTACTTTACCACTGATTGCATGCAAGAAGAGGACGTGGTCCCTCCAGAGCCACTACTGCCTTTTCAGGGTGGGAAAGATGAAGGTATTAGGTGCAGTTTAAATTCTGCCTAACTTGCAGGCTAACAAGGGTGGATGTGGTTGCTGGCATCAGGGTAATGCTGAGCTCAGGATAAGCACAGTGCAGGTTAGTTTCTTTGGGAGCAAAAAGCAACCTGAGTCATCTGCAGATTTCTAAAATGTACATGAGGTGGAAAAAGCTTGGGCTGTCCTTTGCTCAGAGTGGATCATAAAATTTCAATCTGTCATTGCTACAATGACTCTAGGAGAGAATTGAAAAGTTCTGACTAGAAGGTGCCTTTCATGACTGCAAGGATCTCATCCTTGAAGCTGTGCAGCATCCTAGAATCATTAAAGATACGGTTTAATTATTATTTAGGAGATCTATGCCAGACTTGAGAGGTTAGAAAAGGCAAGTATCCTCAAATTATTGTGCTGTATTTTGCATTTCTTGCAAAGAAATACCATATGTCATCCAAAATATACTTTTAGTGAACTTTTCTTCAGCAATGTCTTTTAAGGTTCTTTTGTAACCTCATGGCCACATGCAGGATGCCTAGTGAATGATAAATTAAAACATTTATACCTGGAATCGTAAAAATGATAATAAAAAAGAACTAAATCAAGACACATTGTGAAAACTAGCTGACAGCAGAAGGGATTAAAGTGCAAACTTGGCAATATTCTTAATGCAAGAAAAAAATGCTAATAGCACCAGAATAACAAATGACTTTCTATCATGACAACTTACACAGATCACAGCCTACAGAATGTAAAGAAGACACGAACTGAATGTCTGAAAGCATGACATAGCATTTATTCTGATTGTCCTTGCTATGGTCCAAGGACAGCTATAAAATGCGTACACCATAGCCAAAAACATTCTGAAACAAATTACCCCACTATTTAAGATTTGTAAGCATATAGAAGTGTTCATGGTAATGACCACGTGTGGTAGGACATTGTGGATCAGATCATAGATACTCCAACAGCAGGAAGAAGAAACAATCAGACTTCTCTACCCCAAGGAAAAGGTACATGATGTGAGCAAAATGGAACATAGTTTTTTTCTATTATATAGTAGGAGTAGTATGTGTTAAAATCCTGTTTTGGCAGTATTCACCACCAAAGAGGTGCAAAGAGAGAGGGCAGCCTGGCAGGACCATGATAGCACAGCCAGACCTTTTTAAAGGTGTTGCAAGATGCATCTCTCACCTTCCTTTCTTGAGGACCTCCACCACCTACTCTGGCCCTTCGCCTGTTTGAAAGCATGACTGGGTACAGTTTTACACTTGAATCTAATGAATTAATTCAAATCTCAAATATCTGTGAGATAATCCTCAGCTGTCCAAACCAGCACAACACACAAATAATAGCAGAACTATGCTGATTTATACCAACTACAAATCTGACACTACATTATTATTTTCTTAACAGTTTCTTTGAAAAATCCTGCAAATGAACTCAAACTGAAGTATTACCACCTAATGTCACTTTCCAAGATGGCTTCCCATCAAGATCATTAACACCTACAGTGGTCACAAACATATTAGAAACTCCACTGAAAAAGCACAAGAAAGGAAACTTTGCCTTAAAAGATCTAATCTGACAAATAATTAGACACATGAGAATTAGTGTTTGGTGAAGCTGTTGCATTAAAATAAACAGGATTACTTGCATGAATGAAACTGTTTATGCACATTACTCATGTTGGCTTAACATGATAATATGGAATACTTTAAAAAAAGGGCAATTTTAGAAAATAAGAAATAGGAAAAAAATTCTTCCTTTAATATATTAAAAGATCTACATCATTTTTACTAAACCAGCAAAGTAAACCAGCAAAGGTTTACTGCATAAAAGATTTGCTGAACTTGGATTTCCTGAATCTCACTTACTTGACTTATGTGGAAAGTAAGTGTCACTGTTTTTTTTTTTTTTTTTTAGAAAGTACCACATTCCAAAGCATGCTTAGCCCCTTGAGCTAACTGAAAATGAGTAGCTGGGTTATGTTTCCATAGTCCAGTTCTGCTTGTACTTCTGTTCCACTTGTTTCCTATGACACAGCAGGGAACTTCTCATTACTTTTTATTTTTATTATTTTCTTCAGTAGGGTGCTATACAGTCATCACCACCAAAAACATTACTCACATTGAATTCTATAGTCCCCATTCTTACTGCATGAAAGTACAGAAAAGCTTGTTATTTTGTTTCAGGAAATGTTCTAGCCTTAAAGTTTACATTGTAAAGCCCCACAGTTCCCAGCAATTATACTCAAAACATCTTTTTTAAAAAAGACACACCATTTTTACAGCAAATTGACCATTTTTTTTTTGAAGAGTTTCCTTGAAAATTCACAGATTTTTGAACTTTTCACTGGAGTTTGTTTCAAATCCTTGCATTCCATGAAGATTTGTACTTCATCACATATATATATATATTTATTTATTTCTAACCAAATGGTTTATTTTTTCCCTAGTTTTGTACGTAGGTTTAACCTGCTGCCAAGAGTAAAACAGAGGGATGCTTGTCCTGTACTTCTCTCAACAGAATGGAACACGTTTACTTTTTGCTATATGTAAGCTCTAGTTTATTTTAGCATTAACTACCATTAGGCTAATCATGCACTTCATCATTATTTCTAATTCCTCTTCCCTTTTCCTTCCCCTTCCCAACACTTTTCCCGATCTTATGGTGCTCTTTCCATGGAAGTAAATGCCCCATATCAAATGTCATTGGCTAATACAATAAGCAGAAGGAGCAGGATCTTATTTACTTAAACAACGGCTGAGATTTGAGATCAGTCATCAAGCAGATGTTATTTCTGAAGTTGAAAGTGTTCATGATTATTGTTACTATAGAAACCAAGCTTTGTAAAATATTCCAAACAAACACTTCTTTATTAGCTAGCACTGTGACTACAGTGCTCTGCATTACGCTGCATCCCACAGTAAGTTATCAACCACACGTATTTTCTTTCTGGTTATTTGCTTTCAATAGTGACTACAAGACAGAATTTCTATAGGTCTTAAAAGATACTGTATCACAATACCAGTCATCCATAAAATGACACACGCTGTACTCATTCAACGCTAAACTCCAGCCTGTTTCATCTCCCCCTTCCTGTGGGCAGCCACTCAAATCAGTGCTTCCCTGTTTAGCAACAGTGAAAAACAGGAACCCACTGCTAATTCCTGCGGTTAGATCAGCAGCACAAAACCAGCAGTGGTTGCTAAATGCCAGCCCCAGCCTCTTTAGCAATTAAACTGTTCTTCGTAGACTTTGTGAAGCCTGTGCGTCACTCAAAAAGCATCTTTCAGTGGCCAGCCATACCATAAACAGCAGTTTCAGACTTGTTGCTTTATTTGCTAACCATACTAAAAGAGGGAAAATCTGAATCCTGGATCCAGTGCAGGATCCCTGGCCACATCCTCAGGGACAGGGCTGGAGCCAGTCATAGGCATCACTGCCAGGTGACTTAGAAATGCCACAGCCCGTGCCCATGGCAAGGGGCAGGTAAAGCCATGTTAGACCAACCTGCATCGAAACGACCTCTCTCTTGCTACAATTAAACCACCCATAGGCAGACAACAGGGCAAACTTCAAATAGAAGTTGAGCAGGTCAAAGGTGGCTCGTTGTTATACCATGTAGAAAGGAAAAGCGTAGTTAAAGCTACACAAGCAAATCAGAATAAATTTTATTACAGAATATATGCATCATATGGATATTAGGAAATAGTCCTCTGAGGTGTTGCTGTCTCAGAGAAATCCTTAGAAAGGATAAAATGCTATTAATATTTCAAAGTAGAGAGATATTCAAGACTGGTATGGTAGCAACTTCTGACTATTACAAGTAAAATTCCAAAGCTGTTTTGATTTTGGACTTATTGTCATGTGCTTATAATCTCCTTTAACTTTCTACTCTGCGTTTCTGTTCAAACAGGACAATTTTGCTCAAGTCTTTCAGAAACTTCTCAGCTACCTTTGAGATGTGGGACAATTAACATTTTCTCCTAATACCAGCTGTATCCAAGGCTTACAATTTAATTTAAAATTTGGCCCTGACTCAGGTAACATCGAGGATTCCTGCTTTTCATTATTGCAAAACAAAACTGTTTTAATCACCACAGTGATTTAATCAGAAAACAAACTGTTTTTATCACCACAGTGATATAATCAGAAGACGATTAGATTTCCATAAAAATATACAGAAGTATGGAAATACGTGTGCCACTGGTAATCTATTTTAACACACAATACTGCTGCAGTGAGGAAAGTATTAAGCATAACTAAGAAGTCAGTTAAAAAAGTTTAATTGCGATGTGCTGCCTGCACCTGTATGATGAAGATAACAACAATAAAAAGTAATCCATAAACCATTTTAAGTGTGACAAAGGTGTGGCACAGGATGTTTTGGAAATAGATCACAAAGCAAGAGCACTGCAGGCATGTTTTAGAAGACAGAGTTAAAATTTCGAAGTGATCGTGTGGGACCGAATGCAAAGAATGCAAATAAGGGATGGCAAATCTCTTGATCAACATCCAATAAGGAAAGTGCTGTAGGTAAGTGCTGTAGCTACAGGTAGGTTGAAGGTTCAGAGAACAAACAAGCTATCTTTTAAATGGCAGCTCCCTATACACTATTCTGAGAACATCTTAACTGATTTTGTATGTCTGTGATGTAGTTTATGCTTTCTCCATGGAGGAAAAGCTACAGAACTTTCAGCTACATAGGCCTAACATACCCAAAGAAAGTCAGGTCCTCTAGACAGGTCCTCCTTCCCAGTTTAAATGAGCAAATTGCCATTCACAGCTACATTGACTTACAGCAACCTTGACTATGTGCCTAGAAGAAGCCAAACCAATTCTCCTTCATGTGTACAAACTTAGCTTTTCTAAAGTTTTTTTTTTTCCTTTCTATTTTTCTTCTTTTTCCTCACTGTATTCTATTTGGAGAGGACACACAATGTAAAAAAAAAAAAAAATTGCATTTATACATATATGCAGACATACTACACACACAAGTACATGCCATTATTTTATTATATTTTATTGTTATTGCAAATCTCTGCAATGTTATGTTGAAGCAAAAACAAGAGCATAATTAAAATTTTATCAAAGACCTTAAAAATGAAATCCTTTTGAAAATCTCCTCAGTCACAGACAAAGCAATGTCTCATAATTCCCCAAATGTCTACTGAAATGAGTTGCACTAAGAGGTTCTAGAGCCATCGATATCTTTAAGGATTTCATAGATGTCTTTTAGTTCTCTTTGATCATAAATTGCCAGAATGGTTTCTACTCTCTCCAGTTCCCTTGTCTTTGATTGTTCTGCTGTGACATTTCTGGATGACTTCCAGTTCTGACTGTTGTAAAGTCCTTGTTTTTGCAGAATCACCCAGTGTTGAAATTTGCAATTCCAAACACTATCTTTTTTGTCTGTTTATCAGCTAGCGCTCTTTGCTCACGTAATCTTTGCCCTTCACATTCCAATTGGTTTTGTCCTTATTCAAACTTCTATGAATTTACCAAAAGTAATGTAACTTGAAATGTAGATGAATAGTTTTCTTCATTTAAGAAAAAAATTACTTTTGTATAACCTTCAATTACGGGAAATATCTGAACATATACTTACTGACAAACTTAATTTGAGGATTAACATTTCATCCATTTGATCTTTATATTATTGAATTTTATCTTTACATTTTCTTTACATGTTTATAACAATTTTTCACAACCATATTAAATGCTTCTTCATATAGCTGTAATTTTCCTCCAGTTTGTCTGGTTTTGGTCATTAGAGAGTTTCCTAATTTTCAGCAAACTGCTGAGCAAGCTGAAGATGTTAATTGGATATATCACTATTTTTTCTTGTACGAGTTTCTTATTAATGACTGCTCTTGTAGATGATATACATTTTAATCAATTTGCATCTGTCCTTTTAAAAGATTCAGTTAGGTCCCTAATTAACCATCTGCAAACAAACCATTGTTTGGTAACATGGTTCAGCCATTTATTGCGAGCTAGCAAAGGCTAGTAAGGGCCTTCTGCTACCACTCTGCACTGCTGTAAATATTTGACTTCTCTCGATATTCAGAAAGTAATTGGAAAAAGACAAGTGATGCACAATCCAGACTGTAGATCACTGGATTCTCTCTAATTGAGTCAATGACATTGCTATTATGAGAAAACATCAAGAATTGCAGGTGTCTGTTGCTTCCATGAAGTGCCTGGTTCTTTAGCAATTTTAAGTCACTTATTCATTCGATAGCTATAATAAGTGAGGATAATGAAGATCATACATTCCTATGATGAAAGGAATAGAAAGAAAGTCTTTATGAATAAAATTACTTCCTCAGATAGATTTTTTTTTTTTTAAACAAATGAAGGCACATAATACTGTTTCCAAAGCTGCCCTCTACCTAATTGTATACTGCAGTGACCCCAGGAGTTTCTGAACAGCTTCAAGCAGGGTAACTAACTTCCCTTATAAATCTTGTCTCTCACCACCTCCTGGAGAGCCTGCTCATTTGTGCACGCTCATTGAACATGCCAATGCAACGAGGGTATCTTTTCCTTACTATAACATGCACAGCGCTGTATATTTAATGCACTGTATATTTACCTATATATCCCATTCCCAATATGCTGTTATGGCCCACATACACTCACAAAGACTTGATGCACAGTCTCTAACTCTTTTCTTATGGGTTACTCACACCTATGACAAACATACAGAGACTAAGTTATTATCCATACTTAACAGCAATTTCTGGCACAAAAGGAAACCATCTTCTCTGTTCTTACAAGCAGATAACTTACTGATGTGTGTCAGTAGGCATTACTCATTTTTACCGCACAGGAGCAGACCAAGGGTGCCACTCAGTCATGCAGGAGGGATTACAGCTACTCTGAGGCAATTCCACTTCTGCCATCATAGCTTTTTTTTTTTTTTTAATCCTTCCCTCCTTCCCTCGTTTGTTCAGTACCTTAATATAACTATTGAAAATTACAGGTGTTACCTCCATTCCTGTTAATTCACAAGGATTTTGTGTGATGGCTATGAATACTGGACCATCTGCACAAAATATGTATGTGTAACAGACTGCTTTTATATAGCATGTCATGTGAGCAGAAAACATAACAAAATCCATAACTTGGCATATATTAGAGGCAGATATTCACATCTTTATTTAGTGGTAATATTTTGGTGATAATATTTTATGCTTTCCATCAATATTTCAGCAAGGGATCATTGTGACTCTTGTAGTTCAAGCACTTTATTTGGTCTTTAATTCTCTAATTCTTAGAACTGTTTTCTGGACAGCACTTGTATGTAATTAGATCCCCACTACATAGTCATTAGGGACTGAGAAGGATCATTAGGAGTTGAAAAGAAAATAAAGAAATGAAATGAACTTGTTAATCACCAAGGTTAAAAAAAAAGAAAAGCTACAAAGGGGGAAAGCAGAGCCATAAATCAGAGATCTACCCTGAGGACTTTAATCCTCCTTATTCTGCAGTTTTACTTTTCTCTGAGTCAGTGATCTCCCTCAATATCCAGTTTTGTTATAGCACATCCATTTCATATTGATTGCAACAGATTGTATAACATATTTTCTCTTTGCAATTTTCCAGATTCTTCTGAAAAAATCTCATCAAATCATTTAAAAACTTGTTACACGGATTCTTGTATATGCCACGTACCTCTGTCTTTCCTTTCAATTACCATGTATGTTCAACTGATTAATGTTCTGCTATATAATGCCATTACACCACGTTGTGCCCTCTATAAACCATTGCACACTTCCATTCACCTGTTCCACACTTAAAACAAAATAAACAAACAAACAACAAAAAAAAACACTCTTTGGAAACCTAGTCTAACTTTGCAAATAAACCTAAACTAAATAACCTAAACTGCAAGATTCACAGCTTTTTACTGAGATACACAGCATCTGCCTCAGGACGTCAAATTTAGACTGATACAAATGAAGGAATTTGGCTTGATAATCTAAGAATATGAGAACTTAACCCATACAAGAGTTTTTAATTTCTGCTTTTTTTTTTCTCCTGTGAAACATGTGGCATATGCATAATGTATGGCAACGTGATCCACAGTGCTTTTATTGATGGATGTTTGCTGTGATCTATACAACTCACATATTGCTCATTTATGAGTAATGCAGTCCTCCCAAACTCTTGCTCACAGACATATAAAAGATGAAAACATTCAATGAATATCACTTTAGGAAGGCCACATTATTCTTGAATGTCAGGGTTTATGCAAGTGAAGATGAAGAAGGCATAATACTGACATCACCAATTACACATACACACATTATACATTTTAGAAAAAGAAGTAATTTAGAAAAAGTGAAAATTTTCCTCTCATACCAGTTTTTGTATACTTCAGATCTATATCCTATGCCTTAGCTTCCACCAATTCAACTGCAAAATGCTGAAAAACAGAAAACTGGACTGTAAAATTTTCTGAGTTTACAATTTCATCCAGCAGGGACTGTTTTTACTATCTGATTTTCATTTAATAAAGGAGAGGTTTTTAAAGCATATATGTCTACTTTCTGTTCCATCCCTCCCCCCCTTTTTTTTCTTATGGTACCAAGGTTCCATAGCTTCCATTATGCACAGCATAGGCTTCTGATGCTCTTAAGCATCAGATCAAGCCCAGAGAAGTTGTGGATGCCCCATCCCTGGAGGTTTTCAAGGCCAGGTTGGATGGGGCTTTGAGCAAGATGATCTAGTGGAAGGTGCCCATGGTAGGGGGTTGGAACTAGATGGCCTTTAAGGTCCCTTCTAACCCAAACAATTCTATGACTTTATGAATCTCCATCACCATCAGTGACTCCGCTACATGCAATGATTAGGGACACAAGCTTGCAATACTCATTTTTATTTTATTTTATTTTATTTTATTTTATTTTATTTCCTTTTTTTTTTTTAAAGAATTAAAACGGATTATATAAAAATATTTTTATAGTTGGTCATGGCATTTTTTCCTAAAAATTTTCTAAAAATTGCAAATATCCCAAATATTAAAAAGCTGTATTATGTTATCTCCAAAAACGTATATTTTCTTATTTTAATGGAATTTAATTGATGTATAGCAATATAACTATTGCTATATAACTATAACTATATATTCAACAGTTAAGTATTTGCTTTGCAATATTCAACAATAAATCAAAGATTATTTTATTAAGGAAGTGTTTTCAGTATATTAAATACCAAAAAAAAATTTTAGATGTTGATTCATAAAGTCTCTAATCTATCTACAGATCTATGTTTCTCCATAGGATATGGTTTGTAGATCTTTAGGATATATATTTTAAATTATTCATAATCAATACTAAAATCAAAGAGTTGGCAGCTAGCTCATTCTAAAATCTGCAGCCATGCAATTCATATTTGGCCAAAGTGGTCAGGTCTGAGACTGAGAAAACAGAATGAACCGATGGAGCTAATTACTGCCTAATTGCAGCTTCCCAAATTGAAACAAATGATTGAACTGTGTCTACCACATTGAACAGAAGACCACTCAACCACGTGATATTTTACCAGTATGACAGCCTACAAGAAAATGGTGACTTGCCTTCATTTATCCAGTATGATTCACACATTATTTTCCTCAGAAATTCAGAAAGTTACTTTCTCTCTTGTATTATGAAAATTATATTCTCAGGTCTGAGATAACTCAAAATAAATAAATAAATGGCATTTCAAACACTTCCCCTACAGCTCCAACCAGGAAATACGTTTTTGCACAGGAGTGCAAAGGAAGACAAACGCCTGATTAAAATTAGTTTAATAGAAAAACAGCCCCACGATAAAAACTAAATCAAACTGCATAATAGCTAAGTTGTTTAAAAACGGAATAAAAGTTGGAGCCAATAACAAACACATAGTGTGTATTTGGATTGGTTCAAAATATTTTCTGTTCTATAAACCTTAGACAACACCTCAGGGCTTCCTTTTTAAGTCTTTCACCTAGTGTAGTGATTAATGATATGAATAAGCACACAGTGAAGTGCTTTCCAGGTTTGAGACGTGTATTACACTGTTTTGGGCAACTCTCAAGAAAGATTTGAAGGCATGAAAGTGCATGATGGTATTCTTTTAGGTAAGTCTGCTTTAATAATAAAAAATTCTGAAAGCCATTTCTCTTGTTGCATGTAGACTTCTTGTCTCTACATTCAGTAACATGCTGGTACCCATTGCAGTAAAAATCAGACAGCTTGTCTTCCAACCAGTTAATTTTCTTGTGCGAAGATATCATCACAAGCATGTACTGCAGCTAGTAAAACTGGAATTACAAAAAGTTTCCTATCAAAAAAATCCTTTTCTTGAGAATTCTTTTGCATAACAATCTTTGAGATAAAGCATGCATCCAAGACGTGCAAATCCTGGATCCGATTTCCCATAAACTGGGGGCACTCAAACACAATGTCACAAATTTTCAAGAGACTGTTTTCCCCACAGAGGTATAAAATAGTCCTAGAGGAAGGCTGGCTTTGTACTCTAGTGGCAGGACACGTGGACAGACATTATCACCAAGAATGCTTGCAAGATTTAGATTAGGCAGTAAAAAGGAGCAGGAATGGGACTCTTATCTGAACGCTTAAACACTAGGATACAAACTAGCATTTTTTTCCTGTTTGGGATGCGTACATTATTATAATTATGTAACAGCTCACCTTTAAGCTCTAATTTTTATAATGAAATCATGATTTTTAATGACTTCAAGTTAACTTTTCTTGCCAACTGCCACTGGTAGTCAGTTTTTGGCCTCTCATTCAGCTGTACATACATACGGGTGCATACAGAATCTGCAAATGATTAGTATTAGAATAGCAAATTTGGCCCAAAAATAATTGAGGGGGTTCTCCTCTACTAGTCTTGATTAAATGCAGAACACAGGAAGAAAAAAACACCACCACCGCCGCCACCACCACCACAAACTAAAGTAACCTTTCGGTACTAAGCAAACTTGGATCTAAACTCACACCTTCATTATACTTCATCCACAACAAGGACTGAAAGGATGAAATGTTGCTATACATTCAATGTCTATGTTCAGCACGAATTTAAGATAATACCTTCATACCATTTATGTTAGCTATTATAACATCATTTGTTTCAGTCACTCATTACTAATACTAAATACAAAGTAATAGTTCAACAACTCCATTGACAACATGATAAATTACAAGAAACCAAATGAGTAAAAGGTACTATACTTGCCATCACACAACAAGGGAGATTGTGAAAATAACAGAAATCTTTAATTAACTCAGGAAATTAAAAGGTGACTTTTATAAAAGAGTTTAATAACAAAACACTCCAATGAACTCACTAGCACATGTTAAACAAGAACAAGAAATAATTTCAGGTACACAAATGACTAGATGCTTAAACACAGCCTAAATTAAACAAAAGACAAATATGTTTTAAACTGGGACCCACATAAATGATAAATCTAAGACTATAAACACAGGCACTGACCATAGACGTCTAATAAATAACAACTGAAAGCAGGACTGATTCCTTTACAAGCACACATTAAATAAGCGTAACTACATTGAGACTCATTCTGCAGCTTGTGCCGTATCAGTGTTTGAGGTGTTCACACATACAACGTGGTTACTACAGTGGTGTTCTTCTTAACTGATAATAATTGAAAACAAGATATTTCAATTTTAAAAAGAGTCCCTATAATGGATTGCATGACTTAACTACAGAACCCCCTATAAACTAATTATAGCCTCCTTAAACTAGAGCATTTAAAACAGAGATTCAGAATATAACTATACTGACTTACATGGGCAAAGTACATTTTTGTAAAACAAAGTAAATGATTCATTAAATAACACCAATTTTTTTTAAACATGCATATAAAATAAAAAAAAAAATAAAGGTGAGTAAATACATTTATTAGTCATTTTAAGAAAACCAAAGTTTTGTAGCCTAGCTTTAGATGTGTATAATAAAGACTATCAGTTCTTCAGAGAATAATTCTTTAAGCAATGTTAAACCAAATTCTATCTTAACAGTTAGAGTCAGGATTTCAGTGACTAAAACAACCACAGGCTTCAGTAATTTACATTTGCATGGCAGATTTTTTTCCATTGCAAACAAAAGTAACTTTTCAAAGTGTAGGCCATCACTTAAGAACTTGTTCACAGAGAGTTCCAGATGATGCTTTCAGTGGCAAAATACAAATTCAATGGAAGCTAAGGAGATTACACTGACAAAAATTGAATTATATTTAAAATGTACCAATATCTTATGTAAATATGGACTTGATAGTGATAAACTACCAAGTGGAATTTAGAATTAGAATGCTATTTTAATGAACTTTAAGAAATCTCTTGGTTTTCCTAATCTCACACCATGTTTACCTTAAAAATTCTTCTGCGTTTGTTCTTCCTAAAAAAACGTGTTACGTGAGTTATGGAATTAAACTTACTCAGTTTATAAACCATGTTTGTTAACTCCTTGAAATGAATTTGGCAATGTACAGTGGTACCCCATCTATTCTCAGCAGCCCTGCCTCCCCACCACCCCCCTCCCCAAGTTTATTCATTTCCTAAAGGAAATTGCAAGTTAATAGAAAAAGCAGCACTGTAACTGCCTCACATCCTATAGTTATTAATTAAGCAAAGTCTGGTTCAGTAACTCTGGATACTAAAAATACAGAGTTAAACAAAACCCAGTGCCTCTTCAAACGAAGTTTCAGCTTTGACAGCCATTCTATAAAACTTTTGCATTAAAATCCATAACCTTCTTTCAAGGAGTTTCTCACTAAATCTCCGAGTAAAAAAACAACAGCTCTTGACCATTTCTTTTGAAGGACTCCTCTATGAAACACAATACAGAAGCATCAAAATAAGTTATGCTACTATCATGTAGAAGCTGCTTGCTACATAATTCTCCTCTATTTCTATATGTAGATTATTACCTTACAATTAATAAAACAAGAAGGTGCACTACCTGTTTCATTGATAATATATAATACTTAGTTGATAATATATAATAGTAAAGCTTAAAATGCTCTAATGCAAGAAACTTTTAAATGTTCCTGATATGTGTAGATCTTACAGGATAATTTATAGTTGCAGTTGCTATTGAATGTTAAGTGAGTAGGTAGCATGCTGTGAAAAATGCACATAAACTCAGGTTATAACAAGTCCATTAGTTTATGGTGAACCCTTTCCAAAAAAAAAAAAAAGAACAGGTTATCATTAAAGTGATTTTTGGAATCAAAGATAATAAAAGGTTCAACAAATACGTTGAGTATCTTTTAAATTCTGAATGGAATTAAATACACTAAAAACTAAGTGCAAGTTTAAAAGTTGGAAAGAACTGATGCTATAAATGCAAGATGAAATAGGATATACTGATGAATTTTATCTGTGAACATGTATGTTACAGAGAATACTTGAAAGCAAATCAGTATGTATCCTACGTAGGAATCGAGTCCCTGCTTCCTTCAAGCGGCTTAATGGATAGGCACCTCTAAGTGAAAAGCAGTGGGAAAGAAAAAGAAATACCCCAATACACCAGATTTTATGAAGGATTAAATGAAACTGCTTATTATAGATGGGCTGGCATTGACTTCCAATTAGATAGTAAATATTTAGTTTGTTTTGCTCTCATATGTGCTTTTTATACCCTAAACAAAATATTTGTAACATGAGTTCGCCGTTTGTTCAAAGTGAAGCAGTAAGTGATGTTTGCTGTGACCTATCTTCAGAGGCTGAACTGTGCCTTCTGCACCACAGCTTACACCTCAAAAAGGGAAAAGGAGAGGTGCTTACAGAGAAAGGAGAAAATTCCTCCCAGGAACAAAGAGGCACAAAATTACTGGCAAACAAGTTTAACACAGATGCAAGACAAGCTCCCTGCGTTTACCCCTGAAGTCACAGAAGCTGCCTGGGAGGCACAAACACTTCTCCTGTTCAAAAAGAGCTGCCAGCTTGGACTTCTGGTCTTCAGCTAGAGTTTTGGTTTTTTTTTTTTCCTCAAACGAGCAGAACCCTTCCTCCAACCTTGTCCCTAGCTATTAGCACCTCCATCTGCCAATTTCCGTAATAACAAAGAGCCTGCGCTTTGGCAGGCTGACTCCTGTAGAAGCAGGGACCACGCTGCCAACCATATAAGCTGGTACATGCATAGGACTGAACCAATGACAAGAGCTGAGCTTAGAGCAAGAAAGAAAAAAAAAAAAAAAAAAGAGGAGTAGAAGATTACTTACATCAAAGCACAGAAGTCATATGATGGCCAGCATCACAATTTCCTTAACTATTAGCTTAAATGGAAAAAAATATTCTCTGAGCCATTAAATATGAAACTAAAGTAAGAAGAAATATTGTATTACTAGCAAGTTTTCTCACAAAGGTTTAAAACCTCTTCCATGAACTTGGTGACTCCTAATTTGTGTTTACAGAAAGGGATGAGGAACAAATGACTGCTTTTCAAATTTGATGTTGCTCTTCTTGTAGTGGGAGGTTTAGCCCCCCTTTTTCCTTCCCCTCAGATGCAAACAAAAATGTTCCACATCAGCAACTCTTCACAGTATTTCTGTGGTCACCTATGGAAGGAGCGCACAGCAATTGCAAGGCCTCTTTGGCTGCTTTCTTTTATGGAACATCTCCTATAATGAGCGAGGGATGTAACAAATACCACAAACAGTACGGAAGTAAGGCCATTAGCCCAAATTAATTTCAATTTTTTTGTCCCTTACAGACACATTTGTTCCACTGCACCTGAGCCCCAGTTCTCTTCTCCTCTCCCAGAGCTACTCAGGGCCTGAGATCCTTAGGATACCTTTGAAAATCTTTTTAATTAAAGCGCTGAAGTTTTAGTACAAAGGCTAAAGGATAGCCCTGCCTGCAACTTGTGCTGTGCCACACTGTGTGCTGATGGCACTCTGCTGTAAAAATTACTAGAAATGATTTCATACAAAAAAAGCATAGACTCAAAATGTTAGTTTTAGAGCACAGTACTTCAGTCCCTTTAAAATTCCAGGTGCAGCAACAGCTCAGCTCTAGGGCTGGGAGTTGACGTTATCTTCTCGCCTCTGCACCACAGCCCACTGCTGCGCTGGTCTTCCCAGCACAACTATTTGTGCAGTCATACCCGGAGAGCTGGGCTGCTGAAATCATCTGCCTTTTGAAGAGTGGGATACCTTGCCTGACCCATTTAATGGGTTGCTCAAGCAGTTTTGAGGGACACAAGCAAAATTGTACAAGTAAAGGGTGCAGTTGATAGGGCCTCATCCAGATGGCTGAAAATATTATATATAAGCCAGTACTGTCACCAAGCAGCTGAGAACATCAAACTACATATTCCTCTACTAGCATGCCTCCCTGCTTCCAGGGGTAAGTTATCCCAAACTAACCATTTACATTAGTTAAACTAGTCAAACAGAGCATTTGTTTACAACCTGTATTTAGCTTGAAGATTGCCATTTCTTTTTCAGACTGAAAATGGGCTTTTTTGCCTGACAGCTGGCCTGTTTGTTTGTTTTCCAGAAATATCTTAGTTAAATAAAAGGCACTGTTTTTCTGGGAAATCTTTATTTTCCTAGAGAGTATAGCGAGTGGCCTAGAAAGGCTGGTGAGTGAAGTTTTATGTAAGCAGGATATATTTCTCCACTTCTCTTCCTTCAGTTTTCTCTGGAAAACTATGCCTGCTGCAGGAAAAACTACCATTATTTTTGTCTCAGTGATATATATCTTGGTTCTTTCCTTGATCTAATAAATAAATAAATAAAGTTTACCAATAAAGAAAACCAGGACTCGGAAATAGCTCTCACTACCTACTCACAGAAAGATATAAAGCAATCCATGCCCATAGCTCTGCTGTGTTCATTCCCTTTTCTGCATTTAGAAGCAGGTTCCCAGGTACTGCTGTTTTGGCAGAGGTTGCATAATGCAGGCTTTTAAGTAGGGGAAAAAAAAATTAAGCACAGCCTGCCATAATAACCTTCAGTTCTGAGTGAAACGGTAACTGAAAGTTTTTATTGGCCTGGCGAATCCTAGAACAGAAGATGTAGAAACTGAAAGATACCACATTCCGTGAGATTGTTGAAATCATAATATCTTCCACAATGCTGTTTCATTGAAGTTTGGTTATTCTGGAGATATTTTAAGAAACCAAGTTTCCCTGTATATAAGTTGAAGTATTCCACATTTTTTAAAAGTTCTCTGAAAAACTCTAAAAGTTTAATTTCTGTCCTTAAGTGTTCGGGAATCTATTTACATAGGTCACAAAAGAAATACATAGTTCTTCCTTCTCTGATAAGATAAATACACTTTAAATATTTTTCCCACCCAAATCTTTTTTTTTAAAAAACATTTTGAAGGATGGGAAAAATAAGGGAAACCAAACAGCTAGACCAGATTCATAAGTATAAATTAATCACAGTGATGGCAAGTTCTTGCTCTCAGAACCTTCTATTTATACTATCTGTAAATTATATGTATGTATTTATTGATATGGGGTATATTTCTGCCTGGACTTTCTAGATCATCAAAAAGGAAAGATAAAACTGATACTCAACATCAAGAGCAGATCATTTTGCTAAAATTTTTGAGACTTGCATAGTTTCTCCAGTGCCCAGAGACTCTGACAACAAATATCCTAGCTGGGCTGCATAATACAAGAATTTTGCCAAGAGAATATGTTGCAGCTTGGCAGTGGGCAATCTGTAATCAAGAGTCAACAGAAACAAACAAATATCCTTTCAATCTGTATCTAAATCAGTGGGTTGCTCTGTTTTACTAGAGCCAGACCTAAGAAAACAAGCAGATGTAGAAGGCAAAGCCCATATCTACTGGCAGGTAAACATGTCTGTGGAGGGACAGATGTTCATGAGGGATATTCGGATGCTACAGTGATTGCAACAAAGATCCAGCTAATGAAGGTGCTCAGAAAGAATGAAGGAAAAAAAGATTATCAGTCTCATAGGAAGAGCACATGCCAAAATTACTCTGGGAGAGCTACAAGCTATGAGAGGTAAAGGCCTTGGTAGGAGCTAATCTCACTGTTGAAGACAAGCTTTACACTGTGATAAATTGTGGTTAATGAGGAAGAAGCTTGGACACTAAGCTATGAAGTGTCCTGTAAAGAAGCAATGTAGTGTGCAGAATAAGGCAAAAAATGGGTGCCAAGGAGAAAACCCAGCTGAGCAGTCTGCTCTTTCAACCAGCAGAAAAAGGGGTAAGATCAAAAACATTGAGTCCTTTAACTTGCCTATTACATGTACAATATGCAGGTTCTTCTGCATAACACAGAGTGTACTAAGAGGTACACTTCCTCTCAGTAATTCTCGTAACAATCTACAGATGAAAATCAGTTTTAGAGGATGAAACTGTAACAAACAGCAAGTAGGACAGGGTGGAGGCTTCCATCTGGATCAGGCTATGGACGAGGGTCAGGCACAGCTCTGAGCTGGCCATTCTCGGATGTTTAAGAAATTCAATGCAAAAACAGAAGAGGAAGATGGAACAATAAATTCATTCGTATAGAACTGAAAAAAATATTTAAATAGCTGCTGATGCACTTGCGTTACTGACTCTTGCCATGTTAAAAGACTAATTAAACAGAGAAAGAGAAGATAGTACTGAAATGTTGCATTTCTTGCAAGGTCACTTCTAAAAAATATGACTATAGTCAGGTAAAATTGCAGTCCTTTTTTGGCTATTTTTTTCATTTTTCTTATTTAATGGCAATGCTCAGACTGGTATCATTTAACTCTATCCTTCAGAGAAAATGATGCACCATCTAAAAATATTAACATAAATTTCACTGTAAGAAGATTAAAAGCAAAGCAGTTCTATCCAAACTAATTTAGCTAAGTACACTAGATAAATAAATCAGCACCCTTCTACTCTCAGAAAGCACTTCAAGCAATTTCAAGTCATTAAAAATACTTTTAGTTCCAACATTTTGGCTCCTAGAACAGGCTTAATGGTTATATGACAGTATGTTCTACTACTGGCTGTATGGCTTTTATTACATGCCCTGATCTATTTGATGATCATGGCAGCTTTTTAGAGAACTACAAAGAAAAGCTGAAATAATGAATTATTTTTCAGACAAGTCTAATAAAAGTGTTAATCAAAAATACCATAAATGTCAGAAGCTCTCATAAATCCTGCATTTTATATATTCCTCTTGCTAAACATTCAGCCAATGGAAGAACAATCCTAAAAGAGCAAAGAGAAAGAGCAAGCCAAGTAAGAGAACAAAAGCACTCTACATGCATTTACAAAATCTCACCAATTTATTTATCTGATCTCATTTACTGATTTATGAACTAGTATTATTCTCCTATGACTTAATTTCTGACAGTTTATAAACATCTCATATAAAGGAGTAAGATTATGTTTGATTTCTGGTTAGATTATAAGGTATTCCCATATGACAAGATACAATCAATTATTTCCCCCTTATGCTACTATTATGAAATATCAGTGGGTTTTAATACACTTCTGGCAGAATAAGAATCACTCAGCTACCCATTTTCCAGTGACTTTCACGTGACTGATCCTGAGTCAACAAACAGAAGATGTTTCAGAGTACAACTTGAAATATATCCATCCAAATTAATCATCCTCCTCCCCCCCACCCCTTTTTTTGGTGACATTTATCAAGACTAAATGTGATTTGACCCTCTTTCCATCAACTTTTAAATCCTTGAAAAAATATTCATTGGTAAGGAGAGTATAAGTACATGTAACACTGTACATTTGTTAGTAAGAATTCAGTTTGCATTTTTATGAGGTTCTAAGAATATTATGTTGGAAGGCGAAATTATAGAGCTGTCATTTATGTCTGTTGGATCCTGTACTGATGTTAGTATGATGCTATAAAGTTTCAGGAAATCTTTGTGAGGTTTCCATAGAGCTGTGCAGATGCTTTGTTCCACCTAGGGTGCAAAACCTGCTAATTTGCCTCACTTTCTACCTGAAAGCACTGAGATAAAAAATAAAAATAAAAATAAAAATAAAACTATAAAGCTTCTAGACTTGAAATGCACAGGCAAAAAGATGGAGCTTTATAGCAGAAATCAGAGAGAGACTGCCAGACCCCAGTAGCAGTGGCGGAGTAGGTAGCCATTTTCAGTCATTATACACTTTGCTGTACCATCAATATACACACATAAATATCCAGGAAAAAATAAGTTACCAGCTGACATAAGCAAGCATTTGTTATTTTTTCTCTTACAGCATATGCACTTTTTCATTCTTCATACAAGCATAGACTGCATATACATATATACAGACACCTATAAACATATATATATATAATAGAATTTTTTTCCTCCTTACAGAAATTCTAAAGAATTGTTTAATAACCTTCATACCCAGGGTAGAGTCCATTTGAAATGTACGCTTCTTGGTAGAAAAAGTGAAATGTATACAAAAAGTTCCAAAGACTTCTTGTAGGAGTACCATTGGGACCCTTCTGAGAGCACTGCTCTAATATGAGAACATCAGCAAAGATACATAGACAGTCCCTCTGTTTGAAAATTGTGACAATGAATGCTTCTCTATAGTTCCCTATTTACTAGAATAACCAATGGCAAAAATTGTCACCGTGTTTGACGTTTCACCAAACATCCAACCCCACTCATTTTATATACTTGTATTTTAAATGTGCAGATTTCTTAATTTTAATCAACAATTAATTTATTTTCATGTATATTTCCCACTATTAATGCAATCACCCAAATAAAGTTTACTGGTAGACTTTGTAAGAAATCAGAAAAATAATATTAAAGAAATTTTCAATTTTTTTTTAATCAGTATAGATTTAATCTTTTAACAGAAAATGACAAATGTTAGCTAGTCATTTAAAAGAAACATAACACCTATTGAACTTTAATTTTTTCCACATTTCATTGAAGAATAAGGGTCTGAGAATTCAGCAAATACTGACATTTGAACAATGCTTTACTTTCTTGAGGAAGTCCATACTCTTTACCTGAATAGTTGCATCCATGCTTTATTAAGATTTGATTGATGTAGAGCGACACAATCAACATGTCATGAGAAATTCATACATGAAGAGGCAATTTCTAGCAAAAATTTGTGTATATTCACTGCAATCTTGAGTATGATTTTTTTTTCTCAACACATGTCCACCTGGATGTTTTTTCTGAACAAATATGACTGAACAGAAAAACAGTTTGGTTTGATAAAGTTTGGGCTCCTGTCAACTGAGAGATAAAATGCTGTGCTTTTGGTGGCCACAACCAGTGTTAACAGGGACTTTTCAACTCAAGCTTCACCTCCTGTATCTGCTGTAATCACAGGTCCAAGAGGATGCAGTCCTTTCAAGCTGAGATTTATTTCACTTCATTCCAATTAATCCGATCACTATCTAGACATACACATCTGTTAACATGAGACAAAAAGGAGTTCCTATAGTCATCGGCAGAACAGACCACGACTGTGTCTAAACATAGCATGCTGTCAGAGATTTAAAATGTCAGAGAAAGATGTTGAATCAGATTAAATGAGTGACATGAGTTAGGAAAAGGAGATTGATGAACATTGAAGAGTTACTGGATCCTGCTTAGATTGTCAGATAGAGCCCACCACTTAAGTTTGAATAATACAATACAAATTGATAAGGGACAAGTTCGCACATATTGATTGCAGCATTAGACCAAAGAGCAAAACATGCACTTAAGCCCATAAATCATTAGCAAGATGCAATATTGACTGAATTACTAGCTATCAAAATTCAGTTTCCACTTCCAATGAAATAAACAAATGAAGTGCTTTTTCCACCAGTGTCACACTTGGAGGAGGAGCACACAAATAATTGCATTACAATTTTACTTGTAATTCTATATGAACTTTTCTGAAAGAGTTGCAGGAAGTTCATACTAATTTCACTGATCTTAGAAGAAAAGTAAAAAGGCAGCAGTATCATAAGCTTGTTACTAATTATTGTAAATCTCAAGAGCTGCAGGACAAGATTATTGTAGCTCTAAATGTGAATGGAGAAATTTTATATATGGAAACAACATATGAAACTCAAAGAAAAGGAAAACTGGAGAACAGAAGAACCAAAGGAGAGGTGTTCTCCTTTTCTTTTTTTTTCTTTCAAACCTAAAATGAGTCAGTATTTTGCTCTGATGCAATTTTTAGCAGATCTCTTCCTAAAGCAGAGAGATTCCACACTATTAAATGCCACCTGATTCAATCAATCTCAGGAAATTTTGGTGAAAAATCTCTGCTCTGCCACTTAGTTGTTCTGTGACCCTAGTCAAGTAATTCCACCTCTTTGTGTTTCTATTTCCTTGCTTCCTTCTGTTCAGCTATAAAGGAAACATTCCAGGGTAAGGACTCTTATCAAATGCTTGCACGGTGTGTAGCCCAGTGGGAATTTTAATTTCACTGGTGACTGCAATGTGTATGGATAACCCAAATAAAACAGGAGCTCATAGAATTAGCCACAAAGACGTGAAAAAGCAGCAAGAGAAAAAAAGGGGTAAATTAATCTGGTTTTAAAAATCAAATGACAGAACTTGGACAGTGCTGTCAATATTGCTGACTAAAAATGCTTCGATGAAAACCTTAAATATTGTTTGATTATTCTTATAAGCAGGCATGCCAGTTCTTAATGAACACCTCCTTCCAAGATCACACAGGTTGTCTTTAATAGCAGACATTAGCTGCACCAGCGTAAGTCCCAGATAGAGGTCCAGTGGCAGATTTCTGCTGGTAGGTAGACATCAGCAACCTCTGAAATCAGAGCTGCATATTAAAGACTTGGAGGATGAATCTTTCTTTTTGAGTGAGAAAATAACCTCTGTTTCAGAAACAGGACAAAAAAAAAAAATTTATTGTAGCCCTAATCCTCATTAGAATTTACTCCCATTGACTGTCCTTGTACAATAAAAACTTCACTGGCATTCTACAGCGAGTCCAGGCTAGTAAGTGCAATATTGTACCCAAAAATTTAGGAAAGTTTTACCTCAAATTCCTATTATTTTCATAAACCCAGATTCTCAGCAAAAATAGAGTGATAGTATTCTGTCTCAGACCTCTTGCAACTTAGAAAATTTAAAAGGTCTATTTTTCCAACCAGCAATGTTTCTATCTCATCACCCCTTATTTTTAATCATCCTGTCTTTAAATCTGGCAGAGAACAGGCTGCTGTGAAAAGGCTGCCATGAGATCATGCAAAATGAACCAGTGAAGCTTAATGCGGGCAATGACAGAGGCACAGGAAATAACTCATTTCTCATTTTGTGCCTCTTCCTCTCTTTCCTGTCAAAATTCTAATTATAAAAAAAAATTGCATTTTACTGACATTGTGTCAAGTAGTCATAACTGTTACCCTATATAAGTGTTTGACTCTGGCTCCCAAATAATAATGTTAACGAGATAACACAGAACAGAGGGAGTGTGGGCTGCCAAGCCTCTGCAGCAAGCTACAGCACAATTTCTAATGCAAATGATTTCCTCCTGGACACAACTACATTTGATTTGAAGATTTCTTAGTGGCCTCATTTTCAGGCTGTATTATTCAAGACGCTGCTTATGTCATCAGCATTTTGCACAAACATGCTTTCTGCCAATGAAAGCGTCTCTGTGCCTATGACCCTAAAACTCTGTCTCGTGACAGAAATATGCAGAGAGACCCAAACAGACAAAATATTGAGGACCAGCGAGGCCAGCACCAAGCTGAATGGGACCTCCAAAAGTAACTCCACAGTGTGGAAAAAAAAATGTTTAAAAAATGGTGGAAATTATACCCATATAGGCAGGCCGCTTGGTATGTTCTTTTAATACTGTGGCTTGTTCCAGACTCCGTAATTTCAACCATAATTTTCAACCTACATTATTCACCCATCTCAAACAGCAGTGCTTATGTTATTTGTCTTGGGAAGTTAATTCCACCATATTGCACCATCATACCCATATGTACCTTTCACCCTCAAAAAAGTGATTTACCCTTTTAATGTCATTGGATTTAAACCTGGTTTCATCTTCTGTTCTTTCACTGAGGAAAAGAACTGAAGTAGAACTTACCAGACAAAACTAAGATCTCATCAGACCTCATTTTCTAAAACAAAACCAACCAAACAAACAAAACAAAACAGTAGTAACTGCACACTAAGCTGGACTCTCTAATTCTGTCTTTAACAGCATGTGGATGTCCCTTGACTCCTAGAATTTTGTACAGGCATCAGGGAGTGGATTAAGGGACGCAGTCCTGTTGGTCAAGCGTAAAAGTGAATAGAATCAGCTACTTGCCATCCTTTTCAGTTGCTCTATATGTGCAGGGTCAAAAGAACAAACTACAAGTTGCATAGTATTTGCATTTCTTAATGAACTGCTGGAGGCAACTGGGACATTGTAATAAAGACAACCTAAACAGTATGTAATTAAAAAATGTTTTTGTTTGTATTTTTTAACACTGCAGTTAACCCCAGAGACACATAAAACAAGCCTGTTCAGAAAACACTTTCACAATGAACTTTTCATCTTCAAAGATGCATACTGTACGTCAGGCAATCTATAGATAAGCATCTAGCTTCTCTCTTCTGACTTACAATTATTTTTTTTTCTTTCAAATTAGGTTAATATACTAATAAATAGGTCTTAAGATGTTCTATACTCTCTTCTTCCTCTTGGTATCTGCTCCATTTCTATGTTCAGTAACCACAAGGAATTTATAACTACCCTCCCAAGGGATCCTTCTACCAAACTTTTCATCATGCAGGCAGGAGCCACACCTCTGCACTTAAGGTAAAAATCAGCATTAAAAGCAGAAATTACATTTCTTTTTTACACATTAATAATAAATCAAATAATTACATGATTAATATCACAGTGCTTTCCCTTCTAGTATGGGTGAATTTTCACTGTGTTGTTTAGGTAGAAAGCCAAAGATAAGTTTATGAGTTAAAATTAATTACAGTTAGGTCCTTTAAAAACAAACAAACAAAAAAACACAGAAAACCTAAGCTAAATAAAACAAACCCCTCAAAAATCTGAAAAATCTTTTTAATTTAAACTAATTTTGCACTTATTTCATTTTTGAATGGTTTTCTCTTTGAAAGTAACTATGATTTCCACACACAAGCCTTTATAACTGATTTTTTTCTTTGGTGTTGCCAAGTAATAATGTTCTGTTCCAGAATTTTCGTGAGGAACCACTCTGAACAAAGTACTTGTCATTGCTCACAGTTCTCCCTGGAAACGAAGCAAGATGCTGCCTACAAGCGGCCACTTAGAGAAAGACTACCATCTTGTTCAGTTCTCAGCAAAGCTGTTTCTCCATCTCCTTGAGGCACAGGAGACCACCAGCTAAAGGCAATACAAGAAAAAATTGAAAGTGATGGCCTTTCTAAAGGAGGGCAATTCCTCATAAGCTTTTCAGACAAGTAAGATTTTTATATTTTAGCCTTTCCTGGCATATTTCTGACTCCTCTGTTTAGGACCCACATGACTGCTGAGCACAGGAATCATTCCTGATTTGCCTATGAGGAACTTTACAATAGAAGAAGTTAAAATGCAGGATTGTGCAGGACATCACCGGTGAACAAGGGGATAGCACAGTGGAAATATGCCATAAGGCCCTAAGGAAATAAATCACTATTTTACAGGTAAATATAATTTTTGTTTTGCAGTAAGAATGTAATACACAAAATACAAAACTATTTTCCTTTGAAGTTATTAACAATAATTCTCTATCAGCTTTTATTTTTAGCAAAGATGACCTCAGAAAACCTTAATCTTTTCTCTAAAGCTCTATACTGTAAACCAAGACAATTGAACCCTTTTAGTAGGAACGCTGGGTGCTCTGAGAGGAACTCTCAAGTACTATTATCTCTGATACCATCAAACACACTATAATTTGTGCTGTGTATAGCAGTTTTGAAATGTGTCACGGAGATGGAGTGATTCATACTTTTTATTTTTCTTGACAATAGATGTTAATATTTTCTGGTATTTAGAGTGTCAGCTTTTTGACAACTTACATTGCATTTTGGGTTTGGCTTTTTTTTTTTTTTTTTTTTGTTATCTGAAAACTAAATTGTATGACTTGGTACAAAATGAAGCCTATCACTTGACTACCACTTCTATCTCCTCTTTTCTTCCTATGGATACTTTTACAAAATAAATAACTTGTGAGGAGGCAATGAAGTCTGGGGGTGTGGCAAAGGGGTGAAAGAGAAAAATGGGGAAAAGTTAGGACCATAAAAACATTTAGATCACAATGTGAACAAAGAATTTTGAAGATGATGTTCTCTGGAAAACATGAATTTGTGGTCATTAAAACCACTATGAATTTGTGGTCATTAAAAACACTATGAATTTGTGGTCATTAAAACCACTTCACTTCTCGTTTCCAGAGATTCATATCTATGAAAATTCAGCTGTGCAAGTACTACATACTTGTAAGTTAAATCAGAAAGTAACACAAGGTCTTCCTTTGATATCTCACTTCAGAATATTCAAAATTAATGCTGAAATTGTCAGAGCAATATCTGAAAATTTGGTAGAAACTTCCATGGAAACAATGGGATAGGATTTCTGTGGATGTAGGATTTTCCCCAGATTTGCGTATGTAATTTCAGAGTGCCCTTGAAGGCCTCATACAAAGTTTCCAGATAGCAATGAGTACTAAAATAAATAAACAAATAGATCACACGATTCAAGTCATAGTTCTGCTCTTTCAAAAATGTTATTTTACCCTTCTTGCTTGAAAGCAGATGTTTGAAATAACTCAGGTGTTAGGCTCTGAAGCACATATGTTCTGAAGCATTATCGAAGAGCAACAGAATACAAAAGTTCGTACAAATGAGGAAGTATCAAAATGTGACATTTCTAACAATGAGGAGGTAGTATGGCTTGTGATGAAGCACAACACACAGAGAGGCAGAATTACAGACTTATCTTCAGAACTGCAGCACTGTCTCACACCACAAAGAAATTTGAGTTTAAAGCTGCCTCAGACATGCTACGGGCATGTTGGACAACAGAACAAAGGGACAACGAAACTGGCAGAACTGTCGTGCTTGGTGCCAGTGTCAAGACTGTTTTACAGTTCATACTTTCCCTGCAGAAAGTATCTAGGAGCAAGTCACCTCTCGGAGGTTCTCAAACTGTTACCGTGATGAAAGAAAACCATTCTTCAGCACCCAAACGAAAATTATTCTTTGGGGATTTTTTTTGCTCACTCTCTCTCCTTTCTCCCACATCATGTAGCAATAGTACTTATCAAAAACATAATGGCTCCACCTATCAGAAGCAGGAATGCTGGACATTTATCAATAAAAGTTCATATATGACCATATTTGCAGTAACAGACTGTCACAATAAAGAAATACACAACAAGGTAAAAAAAGGATTCAGCATTCTCAGTAAGGAAAAGAGACATAGGATTAAAGAATGATTATTACAAACAAAATTATTATTTGATAACTTTTCTAATATTTCCTAGCTAACAACGAATGCTATAAAAGAGAAGATAAGGAGATGATGTGTAAGTAATAGCACTATTTGGAAGAACAACCCACAGATATTTTTAGACAAGGTCAAAATCATTGGGTAAGGCTAAAGGAAAGGCCTATACTATATCAAGCTTGATAATACTTGTACTGTAGGTCAATTTGTCTCTGAAGCATAAGATTCCCATAAAGACAATAGTGAGTTGAACACTGAAGAACTTTTCCAGTCCAGTTGCCTGTGCACAATAATCAAACACAGAAAAAAGCAGATTAGTAAGATCTGGGAGACTGGTGACTACTGCATGGCTCCAGGCATGAAAAGGAATTACTACCAAGAGCACAAAAAGCCCCTTGCACCATCTCTGAAAATGTAGAAAACAACTAGAAATGTATTTACTTAAAGTGTGCCCTTGTAGCTAGAAGACATGGGGGTGTCCATAAGTACAACAACATGATGATAGCCTTGTATCTGAAGATAGCGGGCTCTGTAGTACCTGAAGATTTTATTAATCATCTCCACTAATGAGAAATCTGAGGAATAATATGCTGCAGCTGAAAGGACTGTGATGGTACAGAACAAGCCATTCATAACAAAAAGTCTGCAAAATTAATTCCGTAGTTTGGCCAATTTACAATAAAATCCCCAGAATTGCCAAAGGGAATTGTTCTCGCCAACATATGTAGGGTCCAATGTTACAGTGGGCTTGTAATCCAGCAGTGAAGATGATGCTGTGAATAAATCCTGTAACAGGCTTCACTCATAGGGGAGTTCTACACAGGGAAAATCCTGCAAATAAACATGTTGTTGGGGCACAGATGTGTGGGGAAGGCAGCTGGAGGGCGGGGAAAAGGAGAATGAAGGAGAGAGCTGAGCATTTTAAAAGATCTCAAAACCTTCTAAAATCAACTGGGAGAATAAAGTACCTAGAAAGACTGCAGAGGATGGTCCACTGCACCTAACTCAGATATCTTCCTTTCTCTAGTGACTAAGGAGTAACAGCAGGAAACAAGTTTCACATATATAATTGAAATCTAGGAAACTTAGCCTTTTTTGAGCATGGTTGCCACTGCTGCAGGCTTGGCTCTCACCTGTCACCTGACAAGTAGCATGTCCCAGCCACCAGACTTAGGAGCACTCTCCACCCAACTGCCAGTTCACAGAATGCTAACAAATGGGAATGTCACAGGGTCAAAGGGAGTGCAGGCAAGATTCAACCCGATTGAGCAGAGAGGAAGCTAGCTAGGTGCACCATGCTCCAGGGACCATGTGGTTAGGTTACACTACCACTGGCAACTGCAGTGGCCCAGTGTCAAATAAGGGAACATACCATACTCATATATAGGCTATTGTCATGACATGATAGTTATGGCCCTCTCCTGACACTTAGGGTTTAAACCCTCTGGGCCAAAAAGAACTTAGAATCTAACTCTTTCTGTGTAAACATTTTAACTATTAAAAAAAATCCACAGTAACACGATTCCTTGTGAAGCTGCTCATAGTTCTGACCTATGAAGCTAAAAGCTGCTGCAGTTTTCTTCTGGTAGTCTCCTGCCTGCAGGGGAGTGCCCACCTGCTTCAACAGGCATCACTGAGATCACGCAGACACAGGATTACCTATAACAGACTTAACTGTAGCATGCATCATACATTCTCTGATGCTAGCACCATGAGGTAGAGTCACTTCACGCTCCATTAATATTTTTCTCTTAGCTTCACTTCTGTGGCTAAAGTTAAATCTCAGTTTTCTACAACAACCATTACTATTTGTGGTATTATGGTACCTCTATCTGACTCATTCTGCATTAAAAAAAAAGGACAAAAATCCTCATTCAATAATTCTTGCATCAAGCTCAGCTGCTTGCTCTTGAGGCTGCTCTTCTTTTAGAAAGATCAGCAGTTTTGATCAAAGACTTCCACTAATGGAAAATCTATCATATTCCCTGAATGATGCATTCCAATAATAACATACTTTGGCTTTTTAAAATGTGCATCATCTTTCCTGATCAAATTCTCTGACTTTCAGCCTCAGGATCTTGTTATGTTTTGTCTCCATGATAAATGAATCCCCAATAACAAGCATAACTGTGTGCAGTATATATGTCACCCTCTATGCTTTTCTTTGACAAAGAAAAGCAAACAGAAGAAAACAGAAGTTAAAAGAAAGCCCTCATATGAATTTGTTTCAATGTTTTTAAAGAGAAGATAAGTTTGTGTCTTGCCTCAAATATAAAGTTGAATTCTTTCACCTCCAAATCCATGGCAGAAGAGTTTTCAGAGTCAGGCACAGAGGTTCAGATTCAAAGGCAGACAAAGGAAGAGCCCTCACGTCCCCCCCCAACACACACACACAAAAAAAAAAAAAAAAGGAAAGAAGAGGACTCAACTGAAGTTCAGTTTCCCATGTTCTTTCTACATCAAGATATACCCAACAGAGACGATTGAAGTGAATAACTTCTAAGCACATGCACAAGGGCAAATCCTTGCTACACACAGTTTTAATACTAGGAATTATCCCTCTAAAGTTCCTTTATAATTCACAGTGCTTTTAATTAAGCAATTAGAGTATTAGTAGATAAGTATGGTGAATTTCTATCAAAGTTAGAGGAAGCCATACTAGTGACCAAGGAGTTGAATACACACAGTATTTTCCCAGTTGACAAACAATGAAAATTTACCAACACAGCAGTGCTACTGATGCTTAACATCAGGGGAAAAAAATGGGTAAGAGGAATTCTTGGAAAACAAGAAAAAGCAAACATGTTGTGATCTAATCCTGACTTTGTTATTCACCTTTGGGAAGCAGCAACAGACCTTTGATAGGGCATGGCAGCTCTAGCACCAGAACAAAGCACTAAGCTGGACCAAAAACATACCTGACCAGACAAGCGTGTTGTTTTATACCTTTAGCAAAACGTCCAGAACAAACACATGGAAAACAAAACGGCTCTGTAATAACAGCGGACTCCCCTGCTAACCCCAAAACAGATGTAGCCCTGTTTTTATGGAGGGCTGCACAACCACACAAGAACGTTATTTGACCTGGGAGAAACATGTAAAATTGGTAATGCATGAAGTCAAATTGCTTTTCCAAGTTAACCCATGGCTGACTTGACCTGCTTTGGGGCATGACCACTGTAGAAATATATTGCTTTGGTCAAGCCAACCATGTCTCTTGGCTTTTTGTCTCCTCTCAGAAAAATACCCTAGGCTTCTTTGCCATAGACACTATTCAACATCAAAGCATTGGTAAAGGTTTCCTTTATTAGGGAAGTAACAAAACAGCATCAGTACATCAGTGATCAATAGCAAACAGTAGAGTTTAACTGTCCAGCATCTAGATAACTGGTTTTAATCATAACTTTTTTTTAATGCATATACATATTCCAATAGGCTCAATGCAAGTAACATTAACATCTTGCACACAAACATACATATGCATCTCAATATGAACCATTTTATATTAATCAGCCCAGTACAGAGACCCTGCACTAAACAACACTTCCAATAACACTTTCAGTAGCCATGCACAATTTTTATGATCTGTTAAGGCCAGAGAAGAGGGAAGAAGATAGACAGGGAGATGCCAGCAGAGAAGACAAGCAAGCAATAGCACTGATTGAAGACAGGTTATTGTCTTCCAGTTCTTCAGGTCAAAAGCTAAGGTTTAGGAGACGGTGTCTGTACTATTATTTAGAAAAGTCTACTTCTTGATTGAAAACAGCTTCTAGAACTGTTTGTAAAGCTAGACAGGGGTTGCTGGGCAAGAAGACTTAGCTGTTGAAGAAAATCTTTCTCAAGAAGTTGCAGAGAACATTTGGAAGAAATAGACTAATATGTCCTCATCTGATAAGGATAAGCTTACCTAGGCTATCCTGCTGGAGGATGCATTTTTTATTTTTTGTTTTGTTATAATAGTTGCTACTATTCAAGTCTGTCCCTGAGCAGAGATACTGTAGATGCCTGAATTCTGGCATACCTACTATGCAAGCCCAGTTGGCACAACAGGTACTATAGCATATGAGCTGATATGCAAACAGAAGCATTATAGAATTCTACCTACTTCCACACCAGTGAAAGTCATTAAGCCTCTTTCTGTGGGGATTGACGCAGGGCAAGACAAAGGTAAAGTAAAGCCCTTTAAACTTTGCTATGGCGTTTCTCTGTATGTAGTCATTTTTTTGACACATTCTCAATTAAGAAAAATCCCTTAGTTAACTAACATTTTAGGTATCATTTCTGTATACATGCATCCTTTAATGGTCACTGTAGCAAACACAAAATCTGTGGTTCAAATCATATTCTAAGAATCTAAACAAAAACTGTCCAACAGAGCTGCATTTTATAATAAAAAGTGAAAATAAGGACACTTCAAAGAGTGAAATAGTCAAATGTATAATCAATTTTCAAGTATATTGAATATTTAGTAAGGAAACTTACAAACTCACTAGATGTCTCCATATTGACTTAACATAGTTCAATACATTAGAGTGAGAAATCCATTCGAATGCCCAGGTAGCCATGGTTGACCACATTGAATGTCAGTTCATTGAGTCAGTGAACTCTTGGCATTTTAAACTTAGGTAAGTCACTAAAGAAAAACAAGATTATTACCTAACTACCTGTTCAGCTGCAGGTACAAGCATGGTATGATAATGTGATGAACCAAGCATAGTATGGATTTTCTGCATTTTAGCTACACATGATACACAAGTCCCAGAATGCCAATTTTAACACAGTAGTTTGCAACTAGAAAGCAGAAAAAAATAAAAACGTATGTGAGGCTTTTGGGGAGTTATAGGAGAACAGTAAGGGGTGCAAGCATGCGACATTCCACAGTAATAAGGCAGGCTGGCTGCTTGCCAGCATCAGCCACTGTAACTGCACCCTGCAAGAATTCAGCTGCATGTCTTTGTTTCCTTTATTTTTCATATCTTTGCAAATCTCAAGGCAAAGACTTTATCTTTCAGCTGGAGTTCTTTCATCCAAGAATGTTCTTCACCCAAGGCCAAAGGTTCACCATATCCTAAAAGGCCTTTGGATCTGCATGTTCAGTCATCTTCATCCAAATGTATTTCTTTGGGAGCGCTATTCGGTCCTTGTGGTCGATCCTAAAAGAACACCGATAAAAACTACCTTCACTCCTTCAAATATAATCTTCAATGGTTTTATCTTTAGGACCACTGTATGAGAGCATTGTGTCAAAGGTGCAAAACGGTAAATGATTTAAGAGATATTGCAATTAAAACCACAGCACATTGAACCACTTCTACAGTTTTGGGGCTTGGTCTTTTTTTTTTTT
>VXAA01001151.1:685070-729672 GCA_013399115.1 Anseranas semipalmata
AAAAAAAAAACACACCTCTGTTTCCACCGGGACAGGACCAGTGTTAGTTTTCATTTCTAAAGTTCTCTTGGTAGCAGCAAGTTCTACTTCTTTTCATGCACAAAGGCATCTGTGGTTTGACAGGGCAAAGTCCTACATCTATCCATGCTATTATTGGTTAAGACGCAAAATTACAGTTCCATGGCCTTCATTCCTCCAAGAAATTAATTTAAGCAGATGTTCTCAGCACCAGTTGATGACATGTTTGCAGGATCAGTTTCTTCGTAAGACTAACAAGTGTCTGCCTTTTCCTTCAAAAAAAAAAAAAGTGAAATGGAAGAAGAGGGCTGAGATGGTCCTTGCACACTAATCCTGTATCTCCCCAGAAGTTGCCAATATCAACCAGACCACAGGCTACTCTGAGTGGACATACTTGCCAACAATTTTTACCAACCATTTCAAGAATTTAAATTGAATGCAGCGACTTCAGGCAATTTATTGCTTACTGCACTGTAATCTATGAAAAGTAGAGTAATCTATGCAACACACAGCTTTGCCAGTGAACTGCACTGCCAGCCATGGACCCACCAAGTCCTCTCCAAACACCAGCAGCTACAAAATCCAGCAGCACAGCACACACCTCCAGGCTCCTAGATGCTCGTAGTCCATTGAGTCTTTACAATGCAGGGTCATGAGAGGGGAGTGAACACAACCATCCTGGTTAATCCTGTTCCCTTCCTCCCCTGCTAATTTCTGGATGGGTTTCTCAACTGCAAGAGTGAATTGTTTCCACTACAGAAGTCATTACAGTGTTTCTTTTCTTTTCTATTTTTTTTTTTTTTTTTTTTTTAAAGAAGGGACACTGATACATCTCAAAGGGCCATTATTTTAATTTTTTTTTTTTTGGACTATTGTGTTGATACAATTAATTACCATACCTTATTGATTTTTCTAGCCATAGTAAAGTTTTTGTTGTTGTTTTTGTTTGTTTGTTTTAAACTACAACTGTTCAGATTACCAAGAGCTAAAGATAAAATGCTTCGGTATCCTCTGTGTGTTCAAAGTGGTTTTTTTTTGTTTGTTTGTTTGTTTCTGTTTGGTTAAGTAGAAAGGGTATTTTGATACTATTGGTCAGGCTCATAGCCTTGATCTTACTGAGGAAAAAAAGAAGGGGCTACCCAACATCAAGTCTGATTATACAGAGAGAAATGAGGACAAAAGATATTTCACAGAATCTCCTCAGTTGGAAGGGACCCACNGAGCAGAGATCAGCGCCTGCCCCTCCGCTCCCCCTCGTGAGGAAGCTGCAGGCCGCCATGAGGCCTCCCCTCAGTCTCCTCTTCTCTGGGCTGAACAAACCAAGTGACCTCAGCTGCTCCTCATACACCTTCCCCTCTAGAAACTTCATCACCTTCATAGCCCCCCTTTAGACACTACTCTCTAATAGTTTTATGTCCTTTTTACACTGTGGTGCCCAAAAGTGCACACAGTACTCGAGGTGAGGCCACACCAGCGCAGAGCAGAGAGGGACAATCGCTTCCCTTGACTGGTTAGCAGTGTCATGCTCAATGTACTCCAGCATGCGATTGTCCCTCCTGGCTGCCAAGGTGCACTGTTGACTCAAGTTCAACTTGCTGTCAACCAAAACCCCCAGATCCCATTCTGTGGGGCTGCTCTCCAGCCTCTTTTCCCCCAGTCTGTACACATAGCCAGAGTTATCCCTTCCCAGGTGCAGAATTTGGCACTTGGTCTTGTTAAACTTCATATTATTCGTAATTGCCCAGCTCTCTAAATTGTCAAAGATTTCTCTGCAAGGCCTCTCCACCCTTGACGGAGTCAACAGCTCCTCCCAATTTAGTATCATCAAACTTATTTAAAACAGCTTCTAGTCCTACATCCAAGTAATTTATGAAAACATTGAACAGAACTGGCCCTAAAATGGAGCCCTGGGGAACTACACTAGTGACTAGCCACCAGCCTGATATAACCCCATTTACTATAACCCTTTGAGCCCAACCCACCAGCCAATTGTTCACCCATCATATTATGTTTTTACCTAGCTGTATGCTGGACATTTTGTCCAGAAGGATACTGCGAGAGTATTGAAAGCTTTACTGAAATGCAAAAGGATTACATCAACTGGCTTCCCTTGGTCAACTAGATGGGTGACCTTCTCATATTTGAACTGTCAGATTAATTTTGTTCTGATACTTTTTGCCATCACTGGTTTTAGGTGTCTGAGAACCCAGACAGAATCCAGTTCTACCCCTGTGACTTCAATCCATAAAAAACTAGACGTTCATCTCTTATTTCATGTTCTTATATTCAAGTCAATCCTTAAGGAAAAAAAAAAAAAAACACAAGATTTTCAGTGACAATGAGAACCCTGAAGAACAAGGAAGATAGACATGGAGGAAAACAGAGAACTCATTCTTTAGAAAATGGCTATTGCTGGTTTAGTCTGTGGCAGTAAAGGCCTCCTATCACAGCAGTCTTTGGGAGTAACCCCACAAAGGCATTGGCTTTGCTTATATCCTTCAATATTTTGTCTTAAACTATTTGAGGAAAAAAAAGCTCAGTCAAAAAACCCTTTTAGCATCTTTACAAAGCAATAACTACTATTTCTTGATAAACAAATATATTAACGGCATTCTAATTTATCTATATTCTATTAAAACTGTCACTTAGCAAACAAGATCCAAGACACAGAATGACTGGCAGCTTTTATTCTATCAAACTAAGCTAAAAAAGGAAGACATCCATGCTTTTCAAAGGACAAATAAAATACAATCTGAATTTACTTTTCATAGCATTTGCATAAGCATATGAGTTGGTGAATACATTTGTCAGTATGATCAGATTACTTTGCATTTTCTATATTCTACTTCTTGTTCCAGAGTTACCACTACTTACTCAAATATAGTTGATCAGGGCCATTCTCCTAATTCATAATAGGAATACTGTGCTTCTGTTGGCAAAGTAGGGCACTGGGACAGGATTTAAATACTTATCGAGGCAAAAGTACATTTAATAGAACTCAAGGTTTTAATGTTTTGTAATTAAATTTATGTCAACATAAAAATCAAAACAGTGTAAGTTCTGCTACTGCAGTGAGAGACAGACAAGCAGACCCTTGCACTCAAGGGAAGCCCTCTTGACTTAAAGGGTACTCCAAAGAAATGAATCTTGGCATCCTCTGCAGATTCACTGTAGTCAGTGGAGTCCACATAAAGCATTTGTCCAGAATAAACTGGCAGTAGGATGGATACACCCATTTGCAATTTCAGCTTTAAAAAAAGTCTTATTTAAATGTTAAGGAAGATACCAATATTTATTAGATAGACTTGAAAGACAATGATTTGATAGTGATATTCATCACAGCATTTTTGATGACTACTACCTCAAGTTTTTTTCAGAAGTGGCTAGATCTTTCTACACACACCTATGCAGTCTTCAAAAGGGAATGCAAGACTAAATCTTTTCTGAAATACTGCACAATGGTACACATAATAGAGTTAGGATTTGTGTATTTTGCAAATTAGCATATCTAATTTTCAATTTTGCTAGTAATTCAGAAAGCTTTAACACTTATTTAATTAGTCTAAGCTTGATAATTCAGCCAATGAAAAAGTAAAATGGTTAAGTTGCATTAATCAAAAACAATGTAAACAGTTAATTTTCTGAATGATAGAGCAACAAAAAACAAACTCGAGTAACACTATGATTAATTAATTGATTAGCTGGTTCCTGTTGAGAAATTATATTCAATAAGAGTCTGTCAATACAAATTGCTATCAATTGCCACTTTATGAAGTGCCAAGAATAATGGGTTCAGGTGCATATTAGAACTAGTTGTCATGATGCCAATGTACAGGAGAAAAATGGACTGTTTATCACCTAATTTAATTTCAAACAGTTAACTTATTTGTAATAACTCATTTTAGCACTGAATTTTCAATAACTTGACTGTTGTTAAAAGTACCAGCTAATAAGTTTGCAAATTTAAATTCTTCTGTAAATAATTAAAGCAGCCTATAACTCAGTTTTGCCATTGACTAGTTAGAGAATATTTAGCAACTGTATTTAGCACCCAGACACCCCCATTCCTCCCACCAGCAGCATGCTTAATTACAAATGCTTCCCTACTGCTCCAGTATTAGACTTGACTCTGTAAGCTTTCAAGAACACTCAAAAAGATGCAGCAATGTTGCTTCTGGCCAACTCAGCCAAAATAGCTTGTGGGGTCTTTTAGGTCATGCATGCTAGCAATTAGACCACACTTGGAGGCATTTGCTTCACTTCATTTCAGCATATCTGGTCAGTGCTGGTGTCCAGATGCTGAATAAGAAAATGCTTGCTGGTTCATAAGCAGAATGAAATGATAGCAAGTTACTCTGTTTGTGGGTTGTGGGCCTTAGTTCGTCCTTGACTATCCTTCCTATTTATGAAGTCTTTTTAGGTTATTTGATGGCAATTCTGAACCAGGAACGTTCTTATCCAGGGGATTTACAGTGACCATATAGACAAGAGTTTAGTCAACAGAAAGTTCTTATGCCCTGCAAGAGACAGGGTTAGTTGTAAAAATTTTTCTCAGGTATTCTTTTTCTTAAACCAGACTTCACTGACACCTCACTGTCACTGGCTAGTAGAACATTATTGTATATCTAATCATCAGTTAAGATTGCTTTTAAAAAGTAGTATCTAATGTACATATTTCCAATAGTAAACAATATTAAGCATCTACTGTTGCTCAATATTTCTGCCTTGATTACAGAAAAGTAGTATTATAAGCCTCATAAACCAGAGGATTTTAGCACATTAATCAAATTATTAACTTGTTAAAAAAGAAACAAAGTTATTATAAAATATATATATAACAAGACAGAGCAGTCCTTAAAGAAAAGGATCAAGACATCTGTGCAGCCTGTAAAAGATTATTTTCAGTTGCTTGAAATGAATTTAAAGTTAAGAGGCTTCCAAGTCACATTAACCATTTCTTTCACAGTATTTGTATTATATACCCAGAATCAGAAGTCAAACTTTTCAGATAATAAATCAGTGCAGCAGAAGCCAGCTAGTGCTACAACAGTTTACCAAACAATTCAGTTGTGAAATCACAATAAGATCAGTGCTGTTTGAACAAGTCATGCTTCCTCTGGTCTTGGGGTATCAGTCATCATTCAGCATACCAGCAGAAACTTGCTTACAACCTGCATTCTTCGATTCACTTGTTGCATCTACTCTTCTCCTAGAATGAAGAGTCTAGGACTAAATACCAGGAATATGTGTGCTAAGTAGAAAGCTGGAAATTAAGGAAATCCATCAACTTGGAGCTTTTGAAAAACAATGCAAATCATTACTTTCCTAACAGCTCCTAGGAAGTCATCAGCTAGAAACATTTTAATACTTTTATGGAAAGACCTTCCCCTTCCAGAGTTCAAAAATTCACTGGACTTCAGTTAGCACTCCAAGTATAAATATGCAGTTACATTATGTATGTCCTTGCAATAGTTTGTAGTCCCTAAAAATCAAAATACTGTCAGCTTTAAAAACAAACAAACAAAAAAAAAAAACACAAAAAAACCTTTGCAAACAAGGCATTGAAACCAATAATGTTCCAGCATGCTCACAATAGGTACCTGATAAAGTTTGCCAACTTGGACTCTTATTTGTCAAATACGACAGAGAAAAAAAGCTTACTGACAGTTTTACTAAGTTACTGGAACTACTTGTGCTAGTGCACAGTATGTTCATTAGTTGACACAGATCACTTTATATTTCAAAATAACTGTTGTATTAATACTCTCCTGTAATCACTGACTTCAAGAAAGATCAGCCATGCTTTCAAACAAGCAACAATAAACTAAGAAGTCTTTTCAACTTTCCTGTAACAACATGAATTGATTTAATAAAGAAAAAAGTTCAGCAAAGTCTTTGAAATGCCACCTCAAAAAACAGGTCAGATTCATACTTCCTAGGTTCTCTTCTACAGCATGAAAAGCTGTCTGTCTTTTGCCTCATGACTTTTCTCCTCATGGGAGCTTCCATGGATCATTTCTGTTAGCAAAAAGAAATCCATTCACTAAGCGTATCCTCAAGCTGAGCTTCCATTGGGAAATTGCTGCAGGCTGAACACAGCTATTGACCAACCTAGTTAAAAATATAACAGCATATAACCAACATTGCTATTTATCAGATTTTACACAAAATTTTTGAATAAGTAAGAAAATATTTTAGCTTTAGCTTCAAGTTAGGCTAATAGAGCACTTGAAGTCAAAAAAAAAACTTGTTCTCAAGTCTGATATGTTCCTTCATGAGTAAATTTAAATGGATTTTGAGATGCATTTGCTCTTACTGTTCCAGGAGCAGCTTAGGAAGACAAGCCTCATTGTCTTTTTCCCCACCACTCCCGACAAAACAAAACAAAAAACAACCCTCCAGAGAGGAGGCAGAGTGAATACAAATTACAGATTTCCATTTAGGAATCAGACCACTGCAGGGTTGTATAGCTTTACACTTGAACATTGCAGAAGCACAACTTAAATATTTCTGAAAATTCAACTACAAATTTTGCCAAATAGAGAGTTATTTTAACCATGTCCAAAGACCCTTCGGTAATAACAGAAATAACCCTCTGCCTGAAGGATTACTTTTAAACCAGACTGTTACAGTGTTTTACTGTATTGATCCAAAGTTATACTGACAAATGAAGAGATGATTACAGATGGGAACTTCTTAATCTAGTTTCACTACCAAAGCTAACAGCACATACCTATGCCAACAGGAACAAAGTGGCTTCTCCCAACCCTGTCAGCAAGTGTTTGATACCTGAAAGGCAGGGGGAAAATACAGCATTTTATTTTCCCCCCCTTTTAGGGGGTATGGAAGGAAAGGATTCTCAGTCAAAAGCTTATATATTTATGGTAATGTACTAGAAAGTTCAAGAATTATATTCTCTGAATCAGAATAACAGTGAAGTGGACTTTAAGAAGTCCTCCCCCTCCATCTCATTGCAAATTTGGTAAAAAACAAAACAAAACAAAAAACCTTCAATCCTAAGAAGAAATGGCTTGAAAGAGCTTTTTCATGAAGAAATGTAGCCATATTTCATAGTTTGAAGTCTGTATCACATCTTAAACCCTTACTAAGAAGTACAAGAATCTGGAATTAAATTGGAACAGAAAAGGTAGTATTCAAAAGCTTGCAAGGCATTACCACACACCTGAAAAAAAATGAGTTGATCTTTCAGTTAAACACCAGGATTGACTGATCTTCTAATACTCTACATTAAATTAGAGGCAGCTTATCATTAATTGCATTTGAAGTATCAACTAGTATTTCTATTGGCATCCTACAACAACTGGTATTCAATTCCATATGATCCATTACTTCAATCATTACATGGTAATAAAGCCTTTTTAATAAAGCTTTCAGATGATAAACAGTGATCTGTCAGAAATTGTCATTTACCATTGATAGACACTATGTAGTACTATGATAGTAACCATGTAGTAAGACAGCTGTAAGGAAGACATATGCATCATAAAACAGCTGAATGCAAGGTCCTACCTAGACACAGGATGTTATTAATCCTAGGGAGAACTGGGAAACACTAACTCTGAATCTCAGTAACAAAACTAGTACAAGCTCCCACTATGATGTTATACAGAAAAACATAAATACTGAGTACACAGACAGAAGAGCAAAAAGATGAATGCAGTGCTGCTTTTACATAACATTTGTAAGATTACGTTCATTTTCATGCAGATCCATGAAGCATTAACAAAACCATATTAGTTTAAGACCAGCTTTCAGAGCTCATCCTTCAGCTCCACTCCTAGTGTCCAAACACAAGGTGACAAGGAAGACAAAAGGTGCAGAATCATATCACATTCAGAAGAGAGCTAGAAAACAATATGTGGTCTAGGAAACATACTTTGCAGTGTGAAGAACTCAATTAGCTTTATTGAATACCTTTTAAAAGGCTATTAAATCAAAATTGACAAGTACCAATATAAAGTAAGACTTTGAGACAACTTTAATAGGCAAAGGCAAAACAAATTTAAGTGGCTCCTAAATTTACCACAACTCAAGTTGATGCATTATTTAAAATAGATCCATGAAAAAAGGTGAAAAGTATTAACCACTGGAAGATTGTAGACAAATCCAAAGGATCAACTGCGACTGAAATGAGGATGTGTAGAATTTAGATATCTATTCCTAAGATACTGGTCCACCAAAAAGCTCTCTTCATTATTTTACTGGCACTTAAGTCCCAAACCAAATTCCTGTTAGTACTTTGAGATAACCTTTCATACACGTTCAGAATTGACTACAGTCTAAGCAGTTCAGTATCTGTCTTACAGCAGGAACACCAAGGTAAACATGCCTCTGCTCAAGTTTTACATAGAAAAATGAAAAATTCAGGATTAATTAGGCTAGAATGAATTTGTAACCTACTGTTAAGATATTACAAGAGAGACAAAGTTCCATTCTGCCTCAATTCATGAACAACACATTACAACAGTTCAATTGTTAAAGGCTTGGACATCACTTGGCACAGAGATTAGAAAACCCATACCCAGTATCTCCTTTCTCCCAGAACAGCAGCATAGGTCCTGGGTCATGCTTCCCCCAAGCTTGTGGAGCTCAAGAACTTTTCTCCACATAGTCACAACCATGACAATAAGTCACAAGACCAGCTCATAGCCTTATGTTCAGTTCAGAGATTATTCTTTGGTTCTGTTGGCTGATGGCCTATAACACCCATCTCTTATATTTACAGTGGCTGTGAGGCATTGTGCTACTTTACAAAGAATAGAAGCAGCAGCACCACCTCTGTTTTTGAAAGCAGTTGCATAAGCATCAACTCCAGGATGCATAACCATCCTCATTTAGTTGTGAATCTTGAATTGACACAAGCTTCCTCCAGCCTGTTTTAGGAACTTTTGAAGATGTGTCCCTTTGGAATATTCCCTGTTGGCTATGCTCCACACATGGCTCTCAATTCAAATCAAAATCAAGCATCTAAAAATGGAGTAGTACAGCAGATTACGACACCAAAATCTCCAGGGAGAAGTTTATCCCAATGCTTCATTCAGTATTTTTAAATTGACATCGTATTTCTGAACGAGTGCTAGTTAAGCCTTGTATTTGTAGGAATAGCTGTAGTAATAATTGGGTTATATTTTACGGCTTCTGTTATGCTGAAAGCCACATCTAGATTGAAGATGGAAAGGGCCAATATAAATACTATCATTTATGAGTAAGACACTGGATAGGGAACAAGAAAACCTGGGCTTGCTTCCAATTTTTCCTTCCTCAGTTTTCCTGTGCGTAAAGTGGGATGAATATCTGCTGGTATATAAGAAACATTTTTATACCTAAACATGAAAATAAACATCGTTTACTAGTAGACTGTTTCAAATAGCTACAAGTCTACTGAAATATTGAATTACTACAATATTTGCTTTCCCTGAAAGGTTCTCATCTGCATTGTAGAGTTTACTACTTTAAATTATTTAAGGCTATAAATCAGCAGAAGGACATTCACACTTCAGGAAGCCTGACTCCATACTCCACAAATACCACTTAGATTATGACAATGACTGTTAGATAATACTGAATAACCTCACTTCATTAATTGTGACACTTAAGATACACTGGAGTCTTGCCAGCATTTTAGAAACATTTTAGGCCACACCATTAGTACAGTAACAACTTAGCATCGTGTTATAGGAAAGGAAATGAAGTATAACATCAGCAGTGTTGATTTTCTCTGAACATGCAAACAGCAACAGGACACTTCAGTGTTCATATAGTAGGAGCATTTGCTCCACTACAAAGAATAGATTTCATTCCTTTGAAATCACTTTTTTTTTAAAAAAACTTTGATCTGTGCTTACATTATATAACATATGTATTTGCACTATTAAGTGAATCAGTCACATGTATAAATACCTAAGGACTTCATTGCAAATAAAGTTTAAAAGTATGTATATACATATGTAAATACAATATCTGTTTAAATATGATTGTAGTTTATGAAGAAAATACTGAAGTTTCATGCATTCATTTTTATAAGGGAACTTTTAATCTTAGAAGAGACTCTATAGACTATCCTTATGCAAACAGACTTAAAAATATTATTTTTTTAAAGAAGCTATTTGGTTGTTCTCCTCAGAATCAGTAACAGTCTTATTAGGAAGGCAGATTAAGGCATTTCAGAATGATAAAAATATTGATACTCTCCCCCTTTTATTCTATGCGGGGTGGGTATGCATTAATTCTGCTTGAGTTTCTAGAAAAACAGAATTACATTTTCAGATCAGAATTCCAACAGGGTAGTGCTACAGTTTTCATATGAATAAGCCTACACTGTGTCTTAATAACAGTCCTGTGCAGAGCAGCATAAACTGGTTTGTGTCAATCTTTCAAGCTGATGGCCCTTTGTAACAGTAGCCTGATCCTTACTACACCTCACTTGTGTGCATGTTTCCAGCAATAACCATAGCTTTGCCACAGCCTTGTTACCACCAGGACACCATCGCTTCCAGAATGCACTGTGGTGCTGGCTCACCTGCATTACATACATTTTGAGATCACACAGGCACACTCTGCATAAAAGGTAAGTACGTTTATGTTCCCCTCTTCTGCTGTTTTGCAGTGGTTGTATAGATGCATTACTGCTGCTACTGCAATGGGCAGGATTTGGCTTAGGTCTCAGCATTTACTCACTCCATCACTTTTTCCTCACAAAACTTCCCCCTTTTATTTATGGCAGGTACATGGAATCAATTTACCAATTGGTAATCAATTTATCAATTACTTACCAACTACTCATCTTATTCACTGATTTTACAGACATTATTCCTACATTACTCAATGTAGGAAGCCTCATTCCTATTGCATAGATTGTTTCCAAGGTCACCATATCATAGGGTCAGTGATGCAAACTTGCAGCGAAGAATTTTGTATTTTTAGATACTTGAAAACAATTGTTATAGACTCAAAAAAAAAAAAAAANATCACTGCAGAAATAACCAGAGGTGAACTGAACAGCTATTCTGTTGTTAGTAAGGAGAAGAAAATACAAGGATGTACGGGCTTTCTTCAATTTCCATCAGAATCCCACTAGTCTTTATCAAAGTAAATACTAATGCTGACTGCTCACTAAAGCCATCAATTTCTAAGAGTTTCTTCTACTTTAATGAACTTACTTTACAAGTGTCATTTTAATACATATATCCCATGATAAAACAGCTTATAAAGGAGCATAACTGAGAGTTCATTTGACCCAACATCTCTGGTAATGGGCTCTGTATGAAATACAGACTTCCTTATCTGTTATTCACTATCTTTTGCATGAAATATGGCTAATTAATGTCATTTATTAGAGATGAGACAGTTGAGTATCCTTCCTTATGTCACATTGATTTCAAGTTGCTTATGACTGCATGAAATTGGTGACACTGAATTTCTGAATACAAGTTTGAGAAGATTCACTCTGTACCTCAGTTATTAATACACTGCCTTCACAGAAACTTCCAGTTAAGAGAAAGGGTACAAATATTAGCATCTATTCCATTCATGATCTCATTCATTGTAAGTTAAAATATCTATAAAAGTAGACCAGTGGTCTGCATCAGTAGCATCAGATCGTATATATTAAACAGATGACAATTTCTTTATTTGTAGCTTAAAAAATACATTACTTTTGGTTTCATTATTTGAACACAATGCTAAAGATTCACTTTCAAATACAACCAATTCTCCACTTTCTATAGTGGTTCTATATCCTATACTTCAGAGGAGCTTCCAAGATACACCTACAATAATCACAGGTAATTGTAAATTCTGTCACAGTGCAACTGACTATAAAATTGGTCCTTCCAAATTTTATGAACATACTTAACTGCAGCTGCCTGTTTACTTTTAAGTCAGACAGACTACTTTTGGAAAGACAGGTAAGCACATAAGTTTGTTTGAAAGATCAGGACCCACATTACGTTATTCACAGCTGCAAGCTAATACAGAGGACTGATTGTCATTACCTATGACTTAACTGTTGGAAAAGCTGAAAAAGGAGAAGAGAGGCTAATTACATGAAGACACGTGTAAAGTAATTGACAATACTTATCAGAAGACAGATTAGAAGGATACTACTAAACCAAGGCTCGGACATCATGACCATCTCTGTTGTGAAAGCAGTTAGAGTAGCCTTTTAACACACTGACACTTTTGTTCATATAACTGTATTGTAATGTACTTAGGAGAAAGCTATTCGGGATGACTCACTCTACACCACCTGAGAGTACTCAGTTCTGTCATCTCTGGTTGACAGTCAGAGCCAGTAATAAGATAAACAGCTGAATAGGATTAACTGTATGTATCAATTATACCTATTAACCTAAAAATACATAGTCTAGACACTTAACACTGAAATGTGTTAATAAATCACTGAGGGAAAATGATGCCTTTATGATGTTGCAAGGATTTTTTTTAATTAGTCAGGCAAACACACCTATTTCAACAAAGAAGTACTGCATATTTAAGTGAAACACTAATATGATTAGGAGTGGCCAGCCTATTGCTGGAAGATGAAGAAGAAGAAAATACATGCCCAGTAGAAGAGTTATATCTGCCCAGACCACCTGGCAGGCCTCAACGGGGAGACTAGCAAGAAAGTACAAACATAAACAAAATATGATTTTTAATACTGTATTCTCTTAAAGGATAGTTAGTATACACAAATAAGAAACTCTGACTGACTTGTTACCAAGAGAAAAAACTAAATGCTAAGCAAACAGAATCACACCAAAGGAGAAAGGCATCTCTCTCATTTACTCTTAGCAATGCATACTTGAAGCCTATTTTTTCTCCTATTTCTACTTCTTTAAACAGTTAAAATAGCATTGCCAGTTTGCATAACATGGAAAACAACTTTAGTGCCCTTCACCTTACCTTTGCTGAATTCCAACCAAAGCACCCTACATTAAACAAGAAAGAAGAGACTTTTCTTCCCACAGCTTACCAGCTTTCCAGGCTGCTTTCAGTGGCCAGCCATGGCTCATCACATTTTCTTTCCATGGCATCTCTCAGTATGATTACAGACTTTTCAAGCAACCCTGCAAAATTGCTATTTATTTGGATCTAGTTTTTTACAACTGCTGTTTCTAATTGGCTAATTGATCAAAGCTGAGCATATGTAAAGGCCTGTGAGTAGGACCTTCATTAACCCTTTCTGGTTTGTTACCCTGCAAACTGTGCACAGTTTACCACAAAACCTCTAAAAACAAGCTCAAAAACCTGAACTCATCTCAGCATACATGAGCCACAAACACACAAACTGTTTTTTGTAACTGCATATGCACTGCCAATATTTAAGTACATTCTTTAACACGTTCTTCACTGTACATAGTATACAAAGGCACACATTGCAACTACTAAAATGTAAAGGCCAGGAGAAAATTATGGACTTTACAGAGTGGCATAACAAGAAAAAAGAAAAAAGTATGCCTCACCAAGAGATACCAGCAGGAAAGCAGACATCGACCACTGTTACATGCTGCTACTGAGGGAAGTGCCTTTACAGCAGTTCTTTGATTACATTAACCTCAAAGCTGCTCTAGTTTATTCAGGAACTTTATATCTAACTTTTTTTTCCATGAAAACAAACAAACAAACAAACAAACTGAAAACCTGAGAAACATAGCTTGTTTTTTTTTTAATTTTTTATTTTTTTTGCTAATGGTATCCATCTGGTTGAGTTAGTAGAAAGTATATATAGATTCAGCATAACCTCAACAATATGTACAGAGGCATATAGAGATACTGTCCCAGCAATTAGGAAAGCAAAAGCTCAGCTGAAATTGAAACTACCAAGGGATGTGAAGGGAAACATGAAGGACTTCTGTAAGTATATCAGAAGCAAGAGCAAAGGACACATGAGGAAAATGTAGGCCCACTGCTCAGTGGGACAGGGAACCTAGTGACTCAAGATACAGTAACAGCTGTGGTACTCCACACCTTCTTTGATTTGGTCTTTACTGGTAAGGACTTCTGTCAGGTCTCCCAAATCCATGATCCTACAGGCAGAGTCTGAGGGAGTGTAGTATTACTCATAGTACCCATAGTAGACCAGTTAAACAAATTGGATATAGACAAGTCCACAGGATCAGACAGGATGCTGAGGGAGCTGGCCAATGCCACTGAGAAAATGCTATCATCTTTGGTCATGGTGATCAGTGAGGTTCCTGTAAAAAGGCAAATGTTACACTCATCTTTAAGAAGAATGAGAAGGAAGACCTCGGGAAATGTGGGCCAGTCAGCCGAACTAGCTTCCCACTCTCTCTGGGAGGACTATGAAGGAAATCCTCCCAGAAGCCATGTCCAGGCACATGAAAGACAAGAAGCTGATTAGGAACAGCCAGGACAGATTTACAAAGGATGAATTTGGCCACACAAACCTGATTATTTTCGGCAATGATATGACTGGCTTAATGGAAGACAGCAGTGGATGGTGCCAAACTTGACTTTAGCATGGCTTTCAAAGCAGTGTTCCATGATTTTCCTTTCTAAACAAACCTGTGAAACATAGGTGACCTAGGAGTTAGAATTAAAGGCTGAAGTAAAGGATTCATTCATTCTTAAGAGAAGGCTAAGGTAGGATCTTATTGCTGATTCCAACCATGCCTTTTCTCAAAGACACACAGGTCTAAGACAGTGGGGCAGCAGAAACAGGTTGCAAAAAGGGAGATTCTGATGAGAAATTAGGAAAAGATTTTTCACAAGGGTAGTCAAACATTTGAATGAGGACCAGCAAGTTTTTGGAATCATCATTCTTACAGATATTCAAAACAGCATTGGACAGGGACCTGAACAAGCTGATCAAAGGTGGTCTGACTTTGTTTGGGGGTTTGGCAGGCCCCAGTCAGTTTGACTGACAGATGAGAGGTTTCTTACAGCCTAAATTAGTCTACGATTTTCCAACCTATATTAGCCTATGATTCCATTGTGCATGATGAATGCTGTTTTCTACAGATTAGGTTTATTGCCTAATTCAAATTCCATAAGGAAAAATATTGAATTTCAGCTTAACACGAACTCTTCTAACAAGGATCAGTTCTTTGGTCATATTAACATAAAGTCCCCAAAACAGCTGGATAGAAGATGAGGTTTCTAGTGCTGTAAATACTCAGCTAACAAATAGTTGCATTCATCTGTCACAAGTGTTCACCATTTTACTATCTTAGTGATCATAATGCTGAAACAGAATAGTACTTGGAAAAGATCTGCATAGTGAGGAAGAAAAGCTGATTAGAGTTAAAATTGGGCAAGGCATAGGTGAGTATGGGAAAGCATTTTGCAGACCCTATAATTACACAGAAAGTGTACCAGACAATGATTAGCATCATACATTGTTTGAAGAGCTTTTGGCTTTCTCATTCATTCCCAGCTCTCATTAAGCATCATTTCCATATAATGCTTTCTGCCTTTCCCAATTGATTTGAAGTCATTACCCCACATTTTGGAAGATAATGAGTTGTTTGTTTTATTTTCACTTCTCAGGGTGACTACAGCTCTATGATATACTTGGACATTTTAAGCCCTTTGAAAAACTATCTGAAACAGAGTAATAGAGTATACCTCAGTAGCAAAAGCTATTCCAGAGATTGCTGTAAAAATGTCAGACCTACCCCTTACTTTCTCTGTTGGCTTTCTAAAGAATGTAAGTTCAAAGTTTCAGACCTCATCCTCAAAATACTCAGTGGCTAAGATGGCACATCTAAATCACTGCCTAAAGGTCTGTGATCAAGCCAATGGTTGGCAGTTTTGCTCATCTTGCACAATGGAACTTTTTGAAGCAAAACCAATTCCAAGTATCACAGGAGACATACCTTCCCTAGGATTAGGTCATTAATGTGAATGAAATCTTACTAGGTCTGCAGACTTTCAAAAACTTCCCAAAAACTTTCATATATCACAAATACTAGACAGGTTTCTCTGACCTTGCCCTTTCTCACATAAACTCATGGCAAAATGTATACACTTGATAAAACAAAGCATGATGCTACACACTCCTTTTCTTGGGATGAGAGAACAAATGTGATAGACATTAGCAACTAATGATGCCCATTTACTGCCAGAAAGCAATCAGATATTATAGCAATAAGCATGTACAAACACCTACATAGGATAATACACAGAATGCGTACATAGAACACCAGTTTAAAATACAAATGAAAACTCCTACTTATAGTAAATGCTAGTCTTTGGAATCACTGTGTATTGAGAACTAGCAATAGCTTAGCCATCAGGAAAAAGATATATACCCTATGATTTATGATTATTATTTACTATTTACTGTTTTTGCTCTTAAAATTTAATTATATTGTTAAAATATTAGATAGGAGTCCTACATTGGATTCTTGTTGTACTCTTGCAACCATCATAACTACATTTCATCTGCCATGTATAAGTGCCAAAACTCAGTGAATGCTTCCTACACGAAATGCACAGTTTTTATGCCATTTATTGTTGTGAATATCAATGGCTATATGCAGTGCATATGAAAATTGTACCACGATGTCAAGGCTTTGAAAATTATTATTTGGGTTATGTGCAAATTTTATCAACACATTACTTAATGAAGAGGTTACATTAGGGGAGATCTAGAAGCAGTTTTGTGTAATTTTATGTATGTGTATTTTCTGCATTTTTATGGATGTATGTGTTGCTTCCAAGGCAGCCTGCATCTTCATGTATAGCCACACATTAATTATTGCATTCCTTTAAGGTCCCATATTGTTCGTATGCCTCTTCCAGTTCTCCTCTTACTTCCTTCTCACCTTGAGCTGTTACACTTTATTTTAATTAAAAGTTTAAAAAAGTCACAAATAAGATAGACACTTGGCATAGAGAAGCTTATTTAAATTCTTCTTTAGCTATTTATTTTGCAAAATATTGGCAATAAACTGTTGCTAGATTGCAATGACACTGTGCTTTGCACTCCAATGGATATTGTCCACAACAATTTCCTACTAGGAGAGAAACAGATGCTGTAACTATCTTGGAGAAAAAGAAAATGAAATATTCAGATTGTAGTAGAACTTCTAGTGGGAAGTGAGAAAAATAGAAGTTTTTCAAATTTTATTTTTTATATTTCTGCAATTATTCTGCATTTGACCATACACACAAATCCACTGTTCCTCAATAAGTGCATCAAAGTATACAATTTCACTAGTCTATTTTTTAACTACACTGTAGTATCCACTAGTATCCACTATCCACATTGTGTTGGATTTGGATCTTATGCAATTCTACCTTTCCTGAGTTCAGCGAGTGATGGGAGAATGTAGTTCAAATAACAATTCATGATTAAGCACTGAAGGTACATAGGAGTATGCAACAGTAGGTTTTGGAGATTTTTTATGGATATTCAATTTATTATGTTTGGCTGACTGTTTAAAACAAAATGATAATATATTTTGTTTCTTTTAGTATGATATGAGAATATTCTTCATGCAAAAAAATGCAATATGCACTTTATGGCATCCACAAGTCCAGAGGAAATTGATCCTGCTGGATATAATTGCCAAAGTCACGTCAGCTCCTCTTGCTATATTTAGTGGAGATCACAAAGAGTGTCCTACACTTGTGTGTTTTGTGTTGCAAAATACAAGTTGTTTGTGAGTCACTGAATAATGCTTTTCTTTTTTTTACATATAAACTATTATTTAAGTGTGTTCAACATTTGATTCCTTCTGTTTCCTACAATCTGAAAAATATCTCAATATAAAATAAATTGCTTGTCTACCTTCCCAAAAGCCCAGTGGCTTTTCCTTTAACAACCATTAAGGTGTTTGCAGAACAAATAATTCTATTTATTAACTCCAGCTGGTTCAATATTTATACAACTTTTTCAAAGGCCTAAACAGTGGAGAAAAGAAGCTGACAGCAAGTGTCTCTTTAAACTTTCAGTTTCTTACTAAAAGCTGGATAATAAAGATAAGAAAAAGGTCATCTGGCCAAGGATATGGCATGAGCAATAACACTGGAGAAATAAAACTTCTGCCTTAAATAAAATTTCAGTAATGTGAATATGTACCAAAGATGGAAAAAAAAAGAAGGAAAATTTCATACATATCTGTTAAAAACTTTACTTCTTCACTCTAATGAACAATAATGTTTTACAGGCTTTGTTATAGGAAGCTCTAATAGATTTGTAAAATACACTATATTACACTACTTATAACTGGAAGCAATAACATATCACAAATACTGCTTACTCTTTAAAGGAGCTTCTGTTATAGAGATGGCTCTGATTCAAACTTAGTGATATTCCCAATTTCACTGCAGTCTAACTGGCTTTGTAACTTCTACTTTACTGCAGAATCTACTACACTGCAGTATACTATTCATAATCCTTTGACCTCCAACAGAAATGTTACAAGGAAAAAACTCCTTCAGAACCTTTGAAGAATCATACAATTGGGCCCTAAAACCTGACTGAGGTTATTCGTTTTTCAAATTCTAAGAATATTATGATATTTTATGTAATAAAAAATGTTGAGATTATTACTAAAACTAACGCTACAATGTTTCTACCTCTGCTTTGTTTAAGCCAGTGAAAGGAATTCATGTCCTGTAACTTACATCCTCAGCCTCCTCATGGCCCTTTTGAAATTGTGGGTTCCTCTCACCAAATAAGTGATTTCGTCTGCCTGTAACTACTACTAAGTAGTACTTTTCTAAACAATCAGTGTAAAAAAAGGAAGCTGTGTCTCAAAATACACAGAGGGAAAAGTAATGTCTAAACTGTAGGCTTCCTCTACTTCAACTGAGAAGATAGGGAGCAAGAAGAAATGCTATGCAGCATGCTACATTAAATTCTCTCCACTCTGATGATAGGCATATAAAGAGAGCAGGACTTGCATTTGCCTTTTGTCCAATAGCACAAATGAAGAGTGATCCAGACAAGGAGAGAGCTGAACTTCAATGTCTACTAAATCCAGAAAGGTGTTGTGGTCTACCTATACAGGAACATGCTCCATTCGTTTTGTTGGAATTGAGCCCCCGTGCAACTGGAAATTCAAGAGCCATGATGCCCAAAGCAAGCAGGCAGAATGAAAGTTAGACACCAAAATAGAAAGAACTTACCATAGCTCTGGCTACTGCCTACAGGGAACATTTTACATCACGGCTTAGTTCTGCCCTTTTCCAGATGAGTGTCCAAGTCATCAGAGTAGCGAGATTACCTCTAATACATTCTCCCTTTGCCAACTGATTAATCCACTCTTGTTAGCTGAAAAAATCAGCATGTTTCCACAGGTTGCCTAGGTCTGTGTAGGTATAGTTTCCCTCATGCTCAGTGCTTTCTTACCTCATGGGCAAATGCTACACTCACAACACTATTATGCAAATGGTTGCCACCTTCAAAATTACTTTAGTTGTAGTCCTGAGCAGACATAATATGTCAGTCTTTTCTGTGAACTAAGACAAAGCTTAGCTAGTAACTCTTTGAAAGCTGGAGTCTGTAGACTAAGTAGGAAAGTGCCTTCTGGGTCAAATAGTTTTGGAAAGTAAGCAAATTGGATGCCTCTCTGAAGCGCAGGTGAGGTTTAAGCATCTGCTGCCCAAGACAGGTGCATTGCCTTCTATGCAATGAATTCATACTCACTTCAGACTCACATTTAGTTAGATAAAAGTGAAAGAATGATAAAACTCCATTGAAAAATGGCACAACCTAATAGATTCCCTACTGATATATGCAGGTTTTCAAGTTACATGACGAAAAGCAAAGGCACTACTTTTGTCATAGTTTCAATATGCATTGTTGTTGGCTGGAAGAACTGAAACTCAAGCACAGAGCTAGGAAACAGCATTCAGGTAAAGCCTACAAAGTAAAGCTAAGGACTACAAGTTGCCAGACATCAGCCACCACAATACAGTAGCCAATTCCACCTGGAAACATGCGAAATAGCTGATGAAAGACTATAGCTTCTGTATCTATTTCTTCCTCTTCTCCTTCCCTTTTAAAGTAAGAAAGATCCTGTTTTAAAGATGATAAATAAGTTTTGATCTAAAACCAAAAGAAATATTAAGAAAATGTATATAACTAGAAAGAGCAGCCTGTCAGAGAATGTGCAAATGAGGTGTACAGAAAGGCCCAGTCAAATAAACCAAGAAAAATTTCAATCTATGTACTCTTTAGTTATCCTGGTAGTATAGTTATTTCTATGCTTTGGTATGTTTAGTTTAAACAATTCTGGAAAAATAACATTGTCATGGATTTGTTATCCAAAGGCAAGACTCCCATAAGCCAAACCTTGTTAAAAGATAATCCTAGAGCTACAAAAATATGTATTTTGTTTTGCATTCACTGAATTTTGTATCTATCTACTTTATGAAACAAGATTGTATTTATTAATGTTAATGAACACAGGGCACATACAATGTCATTTTTCATAGCATTTACAGACACATCTAAACATTTCTGCTTGAAAACAATCAGAATATGTATTTTGATACTTTCAATTTGCAACTATGCATAATACAATAATTTAACAATTTTTATTCACAGCATGCCAATATCGCTGAAACACCTACATTTAGCTAGTCAGCCAAAAATCCTGCTAATTGTTCCAATTGAGCATAAAATTTGTTGGCAATTTTGTTCAACACAAATCATATATTTCTATCCAAGCAATTTCTATAGTCATTTGATTTTGTACATGTGCAAAATAAATTTCGTGAAGTGGAAAGATACATTTTTATATAAAAAAAAAAGAACAAAACCAGGTTTTTTGAACTGTATTCACAGGTCCTAGAGTACATAGACTGATAAAAGCAGAGGCTTTATTTTCTTGTTAGCACGAATCATTAGGAGACCAGCTTGGAATTATACAAATCTCCTATGCATCACATTTAAGGCACACTTACAATGCCTGTTCATCCATGAGGGTAAATTGACTCAACAGAAAAAAGTAATCAAACAAGAGAATTCGGGGATTAAAAATGTGTTCTCTGTGAGTTCAGAGACTGCATACATTCCAGAACCAACCTAGAATTTTAAAAAATTCATTTAAGTTAAGGATTCTGTCAAGAAATCAACAAGTTTTGAGATGTTGGTGTATATTTTAACAATTAACATAAAATAATTGTGGTCTATATTAAAAAATGACTCGGCTTATTCCAGACAGTATTTCTCAAATTATTAGATTTCCCATATGCCAAAGGAGAGAACGATTACTTAGAAATCTTAAAATATTGTTAACTTGACTCCAGGCAAGGAATTGAACATCTATACACTTAATATTGAATAGAGATAGTAGGCACAACACAGAAAAATATAGCAGTGACCACATACAACTAGATTAGGTGTTTGTTCTGAATCACAGGCTCAGAACATTCACACATTGCTAGACATAAATTTAAACTGAAGCAACCAAAGTCGTATGCAAATGTGTTTGCATACATCAAATAAGATATTTGATCAGGCAGAGCTACACTGTATATGACCATTGAATTAAGCAATAATTGTGAATACTATTAAGCAATAAATACTGCGAAATGTACAATTTTTATTTCATGAAAAACATTCTATGAGGGGGGAATTATTGCAGGGACTAAACAATTCTGCTTCCGGGTAAGCACTTTTCTCTAATGAAAGAAGTATATAATGTGATTTTTGCATTTGATATAGCATGCCTCATGCATGGTATCACAGAAGGATACCCAAGGAGAATCAATCCTTTGCAAAGAAGAGAAGAAAGGTTTGAAGGTAGGATTCAAAATAAACTGACTCAATAGTTTAAGAGGAAGAAAAAATTCCAGATAAACAGGACTGAGGCAATGGGCAGGGAAGAATGGAGTGAGCCATCAAAAATGTAGTACAAGAGTTCCTGAGACACTGTAAAGCAAACTTAACATAATCCTTGAGTAATACAGAAAAACAGGAAATGTGATCCAATATAGATTCTTTTCTTCAGTGGCAGGTGTATCATCTGACTACATTTCTCCGAGATCTAGTAGTTTAGGATGTATGGATTTTGAAAGGCTATAAAAATGGTAATGCAGTGGTTAAGATAAAGAATAATTATATCATGAATATAAACTTCAAGGAGAAAAGTAAAGCTATTCCAGAATGAATTGGAGATCACATTAGGCAAACCCACAGTCATGGAGAGACTGGGGTCAGAGATGACTTAATAGTTTCTGATCTTGCAAGAAAACTGAGGATGTGAATCAATGAAGATAACAGCAACAGTGAAGAGAAGGGTCAGAAACATTCAGTAACAGAAAACGAATAGTGCAATGAAGGTAATTAAGGTGTTCAAACAACAGAAATGGAAAATTTTCAGAGTATGCAGAAGGAAGAGCTAGGTGGCAATCAGAATCATAATAAAGGCAGAGCTGAAAGGAGAGAAGCTAATGCGGCTATTAGGTACATGGTTCCTGAGAAATGTTTGTCCAACCTGTTCTAAAAAACTTTCAATAAAAGAAATTCCATCACCTCCCTAGGCAATTGCTTCCAGTGATTCAGTTTTATTATGAGAAGTTTTTCCTGATATCAAGCCTAAGACTTCTCTACTACAATTTAAGTCCATTACACTTTTGCTGCCTACAGTGCACACAAAGAAAAGATTATTGCCCTCCTGATTGCTACTAACCTTTTGCATATTTGAAGGTTATTATTTTGACTCCTTTCAATAGTCTACTCCAATTTCCTTGACTTTTCCTTGTAGTCATATTTTCTAAGTCTCTGATTGCTCACATTGTTCACATCCAGATTCTCTCTCCTCTGGTCATCTTTGAGTTACAGTGCCACAGACTGGACACAGTACTTATCTAAGGTCTTTCCAATGCCAAGCAGAGCTCAGCTTACAGACATAACAGGAAAATGAGAAATGGAAAAACAGAATTAAACTCGGGAATGAGAGCTCTAAAAACACCAACACCTCTTCACATGCATATCCAAAGCCTTCTAAACTACAAAAGAAACAACGCACCCTTAGTTTCTGAATGACATTAAAAAGAAGTAACAAGGTAGATGTCTCTAAACCATGTTTCTGCTCCCCTGAGTCCACCTACAGCTTTCACAGGCCCTGGAAACATTCAGAACAATCTGCAATTTGTTCAATGTGATTGCAGCTGAACTGGCTCACAGACTGCATCTATACTTGACACTGCACCTTCCTCAGCACTAATCATAAAGATACAAAAAGACAGACAGATTAGCCAGCAAAACTATTCTTCCCCATCCAGGAGAACGTCTAGTCTTCCCACAAGAATATATGTCTAGTTATCCCACTATAACAACAAAGAATAACCAGATCTGTTCATATTTTATACAAAATTAATAATATAATATTATATCATTATTATGTTCTTTGAAGTTCCTAGAGTTCAGCTCCCTAATCAGCTTGCATAAGCACCACTTTCAACTTTGTAAATTATATAGCATGACTTTTTAAGTAAGCAAAAAGTGCGAGTATAGTGGTCTTTGATAGCACCTCTTGCCAAATGTATATTGCCTTCATGGTCACTGAAAACAAGATGACCATTCTAGGGACAATTTCATCATTGTCTTCAATAAATTATTACTCTCTTACAATGTGAGTTAACTTATCCTCCTTTACTGAGGCTAAAATTAGGAACTGAGAATATTAGGGGACAGTCTGACGACCTGTAACATAGAATCGGGAAGAGTCTTCCTTGATCTTAGGCATTATGTCATCAAAATAATGCAAGTGTAATGCTGAGAAAGCATACAACTAGTTTCATTTTGTACAAAATAGTGAAGTATGCTTAGGTTGCAGTTTCAGAAATTACTCATTGAAATATTCAAATTAAACAAGAAAATGAATGCAACTTAACTGCATTTATTTAAAAAGCAAGCTAAAAAGTCTTGACACTATACTGGCAGGGGAAACCAGCAACACAGCTTATTAGTATAAACTTCAATTACCTAACCCCACAAACCTCTGGTACAGGATTTTAGTGTGTTTTAATAAGTCACTCTGATTTCCAATAGCTATTCTTGGCATAAGGACAGCTCCTGGTGTTGGTGCATAAATTCCAATTCCGTTACTCAAATAAATGACAAATAATTGATGATCGTTGCTTCATACTTATCAGAAGTGCCTGAAATTCAAAAATTATTTAATGTACCATAAATATTTCTTGCTGCTTACTGGAGAAACAAGGGCAGATTTTATTTGAATTTCAAAATTCTTTACATCATTTTACCCTGTCAGAACTAGAGAACAATCTAACATCTGTGACAATTCTACATGAAATGCAGTAACTCAATGGAAAAATGATTGTAAGGATTACTGCATGCTTTTCTGCAGAAAATAATTATTAAAGAACATCAATTTGAAAAAAGAAATCCCAGTCAGACTGTATAGATATCAAACGTATGATCATCATAAGAGCAAATCTGCATTTGGTTCTTATGCAGACAATAATACATCTGTCTTTACTCCAGCAGATGTAGCACAGTAGATGCTGCTGTTCAGAGACCTAGCATGACCTTACATTAGAATTTACAATAGTACCCACCTTATCACACAGGCATAAAGAAAGAATCTGTCCCTGTTTCAAAAAAATGCATGGGCTATGAATGAGCTGAAAAGCACCCAGAAGTTAGGCAAAACAGGACAGGAAAAAAAATCTGTTCACTTAACATGCAGATAAGTAAAATGACTGTCAGCAGCACAGTGGAAGTGAACTTTCAAAAGTGATTTATATTTGGGAAAAAAAAATGTTGCCTTACAGGAGGCATACAATACGAAGAAAGCTTAAATGATATACTGAGCAGCAAAAAGCAGTCATGTCCAGAAAAAAGAAATGAAAGAAAGAAAAAACTTTTTAATACTGAGGGCACTGTGTGGCAAGAAGTATCGCGTCTATTGATCTATGATGTTATTTTAATTTTTATGAATCTAGTACTGAAAAAAATATGGTGGCATCACAAAATACCACAATATTATCAAACTCTGGACAGGGAGCTTTTGATGTTTTCTTTCTCTGCTCCTTAACAGCCTGCACCCTCCATTATGTGAAACTGTGAGCAGTGGGACATTAGCAATTCCTTCTTTTCTTTAACCTGTCCCTGGATACCAGCCGCTTCACTGTACTCCCTTCTTGCCCATTCTCCTCTTGGGATCTAGAGGCTCACTGCCTGCCTGACTTCCCTGCCTCTCCTCCATTGGCATAACTTTAGGGTAAGTAGGGAAATGGCATCCTAATGGAAGCAGATTAAGATGCAGATTGTGGTTGGCATGGGTATTTTTTCGCTCCAAAATAGGTCACAAGATCAGTATCATAAATATCAAGCCACAACAGGCGTAGGTACTGCTTCATAGTTTTAGAATTAGGATACTAATTCTGCTATCAATATTATTAGCAGGACAGTGGCTGACATAATACCAATAGGGAAGGACGGCAAGGGAAAAACTAAGTTTGATTTTTTCTGTATAAAGTTTAAGCTGACATTAAGATATTGAAGCATTGATACAAGGCCAACATGCCAGAATGGATGACAATTTGAGACTTGGTAATGTCATGTTGTGAATCAGTTGCATAGAAAGGCAGCCTAAAGAGGTAAAGGTGGATGATTAATATGATCTAAATTAGGAGGAGCAAAGGCTATTGCTAGTGCCTGAAAACCTACTCAGACAGCAGGAAACTGGAGGAATATGATGCAGATGAATGTTTTGTTTTGTTTTGTTTTGTTTTTTTGAAGGATACTGTCATTTTGTTGGCAAAACATTAAGAAAGATAGACTGGCTGGTAAAGACTCCAAAGTAGAAAGACAGCTCAAAAAAAAAAAAAAACAAGCACTCTTCTGTAGTTCTTAAAATTTTAACCTGTTGCAAATTGTGGCTAACTGAAAATAGACTCAAATATTATCAGTTGTAGTGTAAGTATCTATAGTAGGCAATCATTTTAAGTACAGTATCCATATTCTTACTTTTTCAAATACAGTTTCCAAACACTGGACAAGAAGTACCTTACTACTGCAAACTAAAACTCTATAGTAAAACAGTTCTTCTAGGCATTTTAAAATAAATGCAAATAATAAAACAAAAGCTAAGCAAAATGGCCATATGAAATTACCATGTAGATAGTCATATGAGTATTGACATGTATCAGACCATCAATATTAATATAGAACACCAGCTGTACAAAACCACGACCACATAAGCCAGATGACATTAATGAACAGCAGTCTCAACTATGCCATTGAATGGGAGATGCAGTAATGTATGCAACAGTTCAATAACATTGCACTGTGCTCAAAGGACACATGGATCAATACAATATGATTGGAAGCACAGTGTCAATAAAAGCATATCAGTAACATCCAAAGTATCAGTGAGTAGCACAAAACATCTATGAAATTATGAGGTGAGGGGACACAATGCCCCACCTTCAAAACTGGAATCCCTAGTATGTCAGTGGAAAATCTCCACAATGCCGGTGGAACATTTAGAAGGAGGTTACTGCATATTGCTCATTTCTACCGAAAGACCTCTAACTTTAAATGATCACAATGCGCATCAGATATCACAGGATTATTAAAATAATTTTATGATTCTAACTTAATAAAACAAAGTAAAGTTATAACTACTTCACTTTATCCTTTGCTTAAGCATTGTATCCTGGAAATACGTGTAATCCAAATTCCCTTCAGTCCAAAGGAGAGCTAAGAATGAACAGAATGGCAACTAAAACTTCCAGTGTCCTTCTTTTGCAACTTCAGGAGAGACCTGGAATAGAACCTCAATATAGCACTTTCTTACAGAATATACATAAAAGGGCAATCAATATACTGAATCACATTCATTTAATCCTCAGTACAATGTTTTGTTTTGATATAGAACAGTATATTGTAATTCAAAGGAAACTTTGAATGGTCCCCATTCTGTGTATAACTATATATTAATTAGTAAAAAACAAAAACAAAAACAAAAACAAACAACCCTATGGTTACTGAATACTAAGCAATTACCAGAAAATGCTTAGTCTAGGAAGAAAAAGCTAATAAAAACGGTAAAATATAGTTAAAATATTTTAGCATCTACCTCTTTTAGTGCTAAATAAAAGACACTAGAGAAGAAAATGTGGCAATTAACTTGTAATGTTTACTTCTAAAGTTTAATTAAATAATCAGCATGTACAGAATTAGAGTTTGGACGCCTCAGCTCCCACTCATTGCCTCCCTCTGAAAAGTCAACAGAGAAAATGTTCTCAGATGTCAGCATAGAAGCAATGAAAACACATTCCAGAAAGTTAACTTAACTACAGTGTACTTTGTCCTTAGTCTGGGGAGCTGGAGAGGTCTTCTGTTCCAAAATAAAAGGAGACGGAAATATGGTGAATGGGGGGTGGTCCTAGTATTTGGTCTGAAAATAACAAAGCATCTCCAAAGAGATACGGTATTTTTATGCACTATCTATTCCAAGTATTTAAATTATGTCAGCAAGAACAATTGTGATTGCTTCCTATACAGTAGCAGGACAGAGAGCCTCAATTTGTTAAGTACTCAAGAGCTGATTCTTTTTCTTTCTGCTATGAATCTGTTTTTCACATTGCTCACTTCTCCATGAACCTTAGAGATTTGATAGTGTATTTAATCTTCCATTGAAAGAGGCTATTGAGAAAAGTAAGAGAAGCTTTGCATTTAAGAGGAATTGGCAGCAATGAAAAGAAAAGTACAATCTTGAAATATTTCAGAGCTATCACACCTCATTCATATAAGATAACGTAGTAACTGTAAACACAATATTGTAAATAAAAGTAAAGGAATAGAGGATTACAATCTACCAAAAGCCCAGCCTAGATTAGATATTCATTGTTATCCACATATTGTAATTCTCCTATTTTCAGGTGAAACTTCCAGAATCCATTTCATGCATTATTACACTATTCCAATATTACATTGCCTTGCATATTATTATTTCTTTTTCAACGGTCTGCAATTACAATAAAAGAATGCAGTAATGTAGCCATTATCTACAAACAAAAATATGCAGTATACTCTGTATTCTTTAAACCTGTATGTATAAAACAACACTGAAATGCTACTCACAGCTGCCTTATTCATTTATTTATTTGTTTGCTGTAATCTCTGCTAATTAAGATAGATATTAACTAGGGGGCACTGTGTACTCAAAGGACTGAGCACGAGGTTTGCTTTCTCCTGTGTTTTGCATTCCTTCAGCTCATATCCATCACGAAAGGAGTGCCAGGTGAGCTGACTGTCACTCCAGCCGAGGCTAATAGATTCTCCAGTGGCTTTTGTTACAGCTCATGTCATGCTATTAAAACTATGCACCTTGAAAATGGCATAACATATGTAGCTGAGACTTGTCAGCTCCAGGTAATCAGACACTGCTTGGTTTCAGAAGCAGATGCAGATGAGACTAGCAATATAAATATGCAAATCACAATGGTCCCTTGTCAGCACCACTGTTCCTACCTCTAATGGCCCTCGTAGAAAGTCTGTTTGCTCAGCTCCTACTTCCAGTGCTACATCGACAGAAGCAAAGGGGCGGCTGGCCATCTGCTGTCGCTCCCGCATAAGTTGCTGATGGGGAAAAAATGATGTTTTAACAAAACATTAAAAAGTGCACCAGATATTAGGCTGCCCTACTATACCTCCCATTACAACATAAGAATGCAAATAGCATGCAAATAGTCATATTTTTAATATTAAAGGGAGAAATTTACACTAAATGATCATCTTCTATATTTACTTGAGGACTGAGCATGGAGAGCTTATGTTGTCTACAAACAGTCTTTCAGCTTGAACTCCAATGAAATCTCCAAATAAAAGCTCCCCTAACTGGCTATTCATTCAAAATAACTTTGCTATTTGTGCTAGTTGGAAACAGATATGGGAAATGGTTGGTAAAAATAGCTGAAGTCTAATTCCACTGATAACGCATGCATCAGAACACCTGCCAAGAACAAGCCCACTTGGCCTTCAAATTTTCATACTTCACTACTAAGCCAGATGGAGTTAATAGTGTCAGGACTCATAATTCTATCCAGCATCTTTCCTGCAGTTACTTAAATATGAAGAATAATGTGTCAGTACTGGGAAGCCTGCATCAGTATATTTGAATATGATCAGTTATGCTCACAGAGTTTGTATAATCCCTTCCAATCATACCAGTGTGCACAGAAGTCCCAAGCAAAACCACAAAGCTAACTCATATTTCTTCTTCAATCTGTAATTATAATGCTTATTAAACCATGATGAATAAAAATGATGACCAGCACTAGATATTACAGATCTTACTTCACCGGTTCAGTGCAACTAATAAAAGCATTATTAAATATTTAAAGTGAATGAGTCGTGCAATTAAAGTCGTCTGCTCCTTCAACTGAACAGGATGTCACAGCATCTTGAAAAGACAAAACACTTACAAAAATGTTTTATTAGAAAAGATCTAAGTTTCATTTTCTTTGTGGTTTTCTCCCTATTACTTCTCTGGAAAGCTTAAAACATTAGAAACTAGCATTTGAATGTCAATGACACTTGCACTGTGACATACCGTTCATAAAAGCCTTTGAAATAATAAAACAAATACAAACAAATACTTGCTGGCAGCTTACTAATAAACACTCTTGATTTAAGGCCTGTTACAAAGCAACAAGCTCATTTTGTAATACCTCTCATGCATTTTCTTGACTTGCATTTTAAGATTGTCTTTAGAAATCTAAAGTAGCACTTGTACCATTAAAATCAAAACTGTACAGTATTCTCCTAATTCATACCCAGTATATTGCCAAAGCCTGTTTTTTTTAAAAAAAATACGCACTGTATTTGTCAGTAAGCACTCACACAAACAGGCCCTCAGCATATCGTACCAAAGGGATAATTGGTGTGTCTGTGAGTAAAACTGTGTGCTTTATACTCAGAATAAATAAAAGCCTAATTCGAATATCTAGATGGTTAAAAATTAGGTTTTTAACCCTTCATTTAAAAATGAAACTGGTGGTTTCTGATTTACATCACTACTGATTTGAATCAGTACTATATATTCATAGATTTACAGCCAGAAAGAACTGCTATGACTCTCAAGTCTTACCAACAACTTGATAAACACCACAAAAATTTAAAGCATAAAAATACTGTCACTAGATGCTAAAATTACTATATCTAGCTCATTTTCTTCCTAAAATAACAAAAATTAAAGAAAACAATGTTATTAGAGTAGTCCCGCCATATGGAACTCATTACAGTATTTTAATTGCATTGAGCTATTGGCAAATGCTTACATTTTAATAGGAAACCAAACATTGTTTTAAACAAATAGAATTGCTTGGGGAAAGTAGTTAAATGAGCAGAAGAACCTATGCTCCAAATGCACAAATGATTACTTAAAAGATTTAGTCAATACAGACTACAAAGGAATGAGGATTTGATATGCTCTCACTTTTTTAAGGCTAGAAGTATTCTTCAGCTCTGCTTCTAGCCACGCATTCAGTAAAACTTTTTCATTCACAAGGCAGTTGCTGTAATTCTGATACTCTGTCATTTACGAATAGTACAACAAAGATTAGTACTATGAAGATTCTTAATTAGCTCTGTAAACAAGAATGAAAATTTTAAAATGTTCAACTACCCATGAAGTGCTGCTGAGTTTGGCAGCTGAGCACTTGCACTTCAAAGAAAAATGCTCTATTCAAAATACTGCTTCTTTCTCTTCAGCATTTTAAAGATCCCTGTACGGTGCAGAAGAGGAAAAATAAGAGGGAATGAGGAGAAAAGCAGTAAGATATTATGATGTTTAATTCATTACGATGTGGACAGAAAGGGTCACTAACTCCCACCATTTGCAACTGTTCATGTATCAAGACTCCAACAAAGGCAGAGTTCCAGCTATAGAAAATCTTGTAAGTTAGGTTATTGCATCACAGGTAGCATTCAGGAGTGACACCCTGTGCTCCAGCCACAAACTGGTTTCACATAGTCCATTCAGGTATGGGGAAAATCCTGTAATTCACCTAATAGGTCAGAAAACAGGGAAACTCTCCAAGAATTTATCTGAACATGGGTCTTACAAGAAAAGTGAAGAAACTCTTCCTTAGCTTTTTGTCAGCAGTCAAACAAATGAAAAAATGCACAGATTGCACCACAGATCAGGTAGAATAAACGTGGGATAGCAGAAAGTGGAACTATGCTGATTTTACTTATATATACATATCCAAAAAAATTACTGCATTCACAAATCATACAAAAAAAAAATACACATAATTCTTCAGTAACAGGGCCATATTCACTTGGAGACAAAAAACAGGTGGACATTACTACAATATTTGAATATTTTATTGCAGATTTAGTTTATGATATTCAGAATTAAGCATATGCCTAAATATTTACTTAAAATTATGGGAACTTCAAAACCTTAATCTCTCAGCACGGGGCTGAGAAAGTCAATGGCCAACTAACCAGACAATTGATTTCAGCTTTACCATAATTTTAAATCTCTTTAAGCCCAAGAATATTGATGACATTTGTTTTTTAGGCATCTCTGTTTTTTTTCCAATAATTTCAAAGTACTATTTTTTAATTAATTTATATTCATGTATAGTGTTTTTCTCAAGTATAAATTGTATTTGTCATCAGTGAAGAACAATAAGATGTTAGGATAGTATAAATTATTTCACCAATTTCTCACTCAAAATTCAAGAACATTTCTTATACAACAACCATTTTGGGCATAATTAGTTCCTTGTCATGGAAATATACATCATTTCACCTGACTTTCTGTGGATATGTAGACATCTTTGCAAATAGTTTATGTTAATTTTTAGTTCTGCTTTGCTAGTCAAATAAGGAGAACAGAACAGAACAGAACAGAACAGAACAGAAAGACCAGTTTCCCTATCTAGAAGTATATCACAGAGAAATATTTGCCTGGGTATACAATTAAATTTTACTGTTGATCAGAAAAATTCTCATGGGGGATACTTCTCTGATAAATGCAGTTCAGAGAGAATTAAAATGTTCCATAGGATCTTGTACAATTTTCTATAAGAAAATGTATCTGTTGTGAAGTCCTTATTTAAGTAGAAATGTTTAATATAATTTTTTTATTTTGTTTGATAACATTTAGACTTACATTCAAAACACTTTAATACCAATAATGTATTGATGTGTAATAAAACACAATGCAAAGCATATATTACAATGATTTAACATTATCAGAATGCATTTCAGTAAACCCAGGCTTACATGTTTCAAGTCTTTTGTATTTTAGGAAGTGTTACCGTCTCACTTCTCTTTCCTACTTAGAAGGATTTTTCTTTCTTTCTTTCTTTCTTTCTTTCTTTCTTTCTGGGAATAGGATACTGTTCTTCTGACAAGCACTGCTTTTTCTATGTTCTTCTAAAAACCCTAATTGAAAAAGCACGAGATGTTGGGAACTAGGACAGGTGTACTTTCTCTTTGTTGGACAGTAACAGACATTCTTGAGAGACTGATAGGTTAGGATAGCTAAAAGGGATGAGATCATTTTAGTGCCATAACATGATGAATAGAAAAGTCTTTTCAAAGATCCTGCTGATGTGGGTTGGCACCTTAGTTTAGTCCATTGGCTAGCAAGGTATATGTTAAAAAGTATGCTATAAAGCATGCACAGACGAGTGTGTATGTCAAAGTTCATGGGACAGCTCGACAGCTAGGATGGTGTTAAGCAAGTGGCAAACACTTCTAGAATGGTAGGGAGACTTCTGACAGCCAGACCAAGGAAGTCTTCCTTTTGGCTGTTTAGAGGCAGACAGTCTCAGTACCTTACTTCAGAAATAAGGAAGGATACGGCAGTTGAAAGGGTGACAATTATTTTAGCAACAGTACAATTCTGCCTAGGTTTTCTTCCTTCACATCTTAGATTTTATTTTCCTTTTTTTTTTTTTTTTCCTCCTTCAAAGCAAGTTTACTATCAACATTATATCAGGTCATGACTGACTCTGGCAAGATGAGTATTCAAAACCTTGAAGAACAGTGATTCTACATTCTCTCTTGGCAACTTGTTAGTGACACAGTTTTTCCAAATGTCTAATCTGAAATTCCTATTCTGCTTATTCATCACCCATCTCTGACTTGTCTGCAGTTACAGCTTGGTCTCCTCCTCTTCTTTTTCTGTGCTGTCAAGTGCTGACGTGAATAACACTGAAAGGCTAAAACAAAAGCATTAACAATGCCCTGTGTTAGATGAGATTTCTAGGAAAAGTGTTTGCAATGAGAAAAAATGTCAAAACCTCAATGACAGTTGGATTGACTAATTTATGACCACATTGCATTGGACAAACTTCACGGGTAAAAACAAATATATATATATGGTGTATAAATGGACAGTCCTGCAAAAACGGACATTCTCTGTAAGCCATGTAATTCAGTCATTCATACAGATTCTTGAGTTTCGTTATTGCCATACCTAATCAACAGAAGTAACTTAAAATGGTTTAATGGCCACACAGATTGGAATGGACCACAGGCATATTAGTTAGAAATAGAATTTAATTCTCTTTGAAAATCTTAAATTCTCATTTTCAAACTGAATTATACATAGTGATAATTCAATGTAGCTCTGATTATTTGCATTAATTTGCACAGATTGTCTTGTCTGTAACTTTTCTCATTGTAACTACTGGTGTTACAAATCTCTTCAAATTAAATGAGATATTTACGTAGCTGGAAAGGAGAGGAATTTCTCATTGACATGTTGAATAACCTACTTGGTTAATTTCCAAATCAGCTGATTTCAATGGAATATCACAGTCATTAAACTATGCTGTTATTTTTGAAGTGAAATAAGCTCACCATACCATCGTTGCAGGAGATACGGTGACTTTAAGAAACTGGACAAAAGCCACTATAGGAAACCAAGCATCAGGAATTACCATGCTTATGGCAATAGTCTTACAATCTAGATTCACTCATTCTCTCCATCATGAACTTCCTAAATAACCCTGGTAACTTGCCTTCCCTGTGCCTCATTTCCCAGTCTGTTAAGTGCTCTGACATAAATGGATTCAGGTAGGCAATGGGATATTACAACAATGGCTATAGCATAACATGCTATTTGCACTGCAGAACAGACTCTGTAGAAAGTTCCTAAGATATCAGAGCCTATTCCATGCCACTTTCTTTTAAAATTGCCTGAAGAAAAAGTGCTTTCAGGTGTGTGCAAAGTCTGTCATGGGAAAAAAAAGAGAAGAATTATACTTCTTGTCCTAGCTTTGCACTGAATAAAATGAAGGGTTATTTAAACTAGACATAGTCCAGCAAACAACAGCTAAGACATACTTAAAATACAGTGTACACATCCCAAAAAATAACAGTTCCAAAAGGTCAAGTTTTTATGTATCCCTTTTGGAAACCAAATACCAGTTGCCTGTAATTTCCCTTGAACAAATCAAAAATGAGAAAAAAAGATGAGCCCTGAAAAGGTCATTTTGTTGCTAGATCCAAGGAACAGACATTTTATGTATTGCACATTAGTAAGCAAAGAGCAAAATGTGAATCTGATGTGTCTTCAGGTTTAGGAATAGAATAGATTCCCATCTCTAAAAGACTGTGAGTATAAAAAGCTGTGTATTACAGTGGAAATGACACACTGGTTTATGCTTATTTGCAGGCAATTTATGACTGGAGCCTCATGTTACAATGAAGTTCTGATCAATCCTTTAGATATTTTCCCTAAGGATTAATTTTGCACAGGAAGATTTTTCGGTTGTGAGGAATCAATAATAAGCTCAAAATTCAATTCTATATCACAATTCACTACTTTCAGATTCAAGAAGTGCTAAACAAGACCTAATACTATTATCTCATTTAGATCACTATGAATTCATGTTGTGCATTTACATAGTTCTGTAACCATAATCATCCTAAAGGTTCCTCAGGTCTTTTTGCAGGCCTTGCTAACCCCAGAACTACACTCTTCATAATCAAGTGGGTTTAGAAAATTCTTTCAGCAAACTGTTGATCATTTTGCTGTTAGCTAGCAGAGCCATTTTCAATTCACAGAAAGTTTCTAAAAATACTTACTCTGCAAACTAATTCCGTGTACAAAGAAAAAGAGAACCAGATCCACTAATTATGTATCTCAAAATGTTTCCACATAAGACATTCTACTGTATTTGCCCAAGGACAGTTATTTATAAATGAATAAATTAAAATGTGTGTTAAAATTAATTATTTCAGAATATGAAAGTAAGATTCAAGAATCATATTATGCAAACTACTCTTTGGAACTCTTTCATTTACAATGGTGTCAAATAAATGTTTTTTCAAAATGTCTTCTAAAGAATTATTCACACTGATAGTGTAGTGCTTATGTATAAAGTGCCATGTTTATAAGTGGAAGAGACACACTATGAAACTACCCTACATTAAAAAAATTTCAGTGCATCCTATCCACATTAAGCTACTGTTTTTAAAATGAGGCATCATGAATATTATCCATTATTATCACAACAGTTAAAACGTGCTTTTGTTACTTACGTTAGACAACAGATGTCAAACTTAAAATTCCCAACTCTGAAATAAAGTTTTAGGTTGCTCCTACAGCAATTCAGATTGCTTTAAAGATAGCAAATACGATCTAATAAAAGAAACTGAGAAACTGGGTATAAGTGGTACCACATGGGATCACTTTGTCCACCTCTGTACATGGGTCCTACATAAAGGCAGGTTTCAGTGTGATTATGATCTTTCTAGCAGATAGATAAATTTCTTAGAAAGGCCCCACTGATAGAGGTTCCACAGTCACTCCAGAAGTCTGGAGTGCCTGACAACCCCCAGGCCAGAAAGGTCTTTCCTAAAATCTAAATTAAATCTCCATGCTGACATTTAAGCTAATTGCTTCTTGTCCTGTCTATATCTGAGAAAAAAAAAAAAAATTACTCTCTTCTCCTCTACAGGAGCTCTTTATAAATTTGAACTTTACCTTCAGCCTTCTCAACTTAAAGCAAATGTGGGTGTAAAAGTATTATCTCACCATGCCTGCTCCCAGTTTCAGTGCTCCCCTCTGCACTCTCCAACTGCATGACACTCTCATTAAAAAGTGGAGCCCCAAATCTTACACGGCAGAATAGAGGGGTCACTTCTCTTACAGATCTTTTTGTTGATAATATTATACCAGTATCTTTGCCACAATATAACCAGGATAACTTATATTTACTTCTGATCCATTATAATTCCACCTCATTTTCTGAATATTCTTACCAAGCTCATTGCCCATTTCCCCCTACCATTTTTTTCTGCAGATGATTATATCTTGCTCAGAGCAGAATCTTGTATTTGCCAATTATAGAATTGTCGAATTGTAACTTTCCAGCCAATTATTTCAGATTCTCCCATCTTCTTCTGTACAGATTGCAATTCTGTCCTACAATATGTTTGCAGACTTTTTTCCTTCAGTGACAGCTACATATGCAATAACCATGGACCATCACTTAAATAAACACTGGAATCAGATCACAGCAGAACCCCACTTGATATATCTTTCCCTTTTCACACTGGACAACTTACAACTGACTACCCTCAGAATACAGTTTTACATCATAACGCAAATGTGAATAATTTGGGCCCAATCGTACTTCTTCAGGTTGTTTATGAGAAAGTTATGTGAGACATCGTCAAAAGCCTAGTAGAAGTAATGCTGTATCTCACCACTGCCTTTTTATCTAAAAGGTCTGCAACTGTGCTGTATCAGGAAACCAGTTTGGTTTGACATGATTTGTACTTGACAAAACAACACTGTATGCTACTCAGATCTTTGTATTCTTCTAAATTCTTACAGATTATTTAAAGAATTATTTCAGTACTTTCCTAAGAATAAATGCTAAATTAGCTGGTCTCCAATTGCCCAGCCCTCGCTTTTTCTCCTTCTTTTCTAAGATAGAAATTACAGTTGTCCCCTTCCAGCCTTCTTGAGCCTCACTTGTCCTAGCTAAAGTCTCAGAGAAACCCCTTACAGGCTCTGAGATCAGATCAGCGCGTTAGCCAATTCCCTAAATGTTCTCGAATAAATTTCATTAGGTTATCCAATCTGAAAATATTTAGCAAGTATTCTCTAACCCATATTTCTATACTACTGCTTGAGATTGTATCCCTTTTTCACTGTAGGTACTAACAGGCTTTTAAAGAGGCCTTAATTAAAGAATTTTTTAAAGCAGACCCTTTTCCTAGCACAGACTAAGTCAGAAAGATGTGGTGTACATACTGTTACTTTAGAGAGCATCAAGTGCAAGGTAAGTATATTCTCATTTGCAAATAATGCCAAGACAACAAATTGGTAGGCACTGAATTTGTTTCCTGTGTGAACTGATTTGAAAACATATGGTCCGAATTATAATGACTGAATTGAAGCTATGCCAGTTTAGAAAAAGCTGAAGTTTTTGCACCATACCTGGACCATGGAACACATAATGACTTCAGATGCTCAAAATCTTAACAATTTTTTTTTTTTTTCAGATGACTATAAAGCCAATCTTTATATTTATTTTTTCTTCTTCATATTCTCACCTTTTTTTTTTTTTTTTTGGTAAGAATTTGTAATATGTAAGTTAAAAAATGATGAAAGAAGGGAAATAAAAAATGAGCAGAAAAACTTTGGGCTCTACTCCATTAAAGGTGAAGTTTGCCTTTATCATTACCTCATGTTCTTTAACACCATCTATTATTTGATATTATTGGTGCACTGATAAAGTGACATTGTAAATGAAACATTTTAAGTGTAGCATTGTTATATTATACAACTTAAAGCACAAAGGACATTACCATTAAGGAACTGTGATGTACTGTGACTGACTGAGGCCTTTAAATGCTATCAAACTTTAATTCTTAAAGTACTAAACAAAATAACTATCAATTTCACTGCCTTGCAAAGGGGACCCCAAAGAGGTGCACTTACCAGTAGCCCTGCCTGTGTCAGGACGGAAATGACCCGATCGAAATGGATCCTCAGTGAAAGGAGTTGTACAGCCTTGCTATCGCAAGCTGAGCAGGCATGCCACACTAGCTTGTACTACTGTGCTGGGTGAGCAAAGCTCTTCTAGACAATTCTTACAAAAGCTGGACTTGTGTTACTTCCAGTTACAGTAGGCACCAGCTTAACTGCCTCCCTCTTAATTCAAAAATGAGAGTCATCCTCCAATGATAGCCTTTTAATTGCAATTGCCCCATCCAAGAGTAGCTCTAAAAAGTCTTTTTCACATCAACAACAAAATTACAATTCATTTGTAAAACCACAGTTTTAAGTTACTTCTAGGACCAGGAAGTACTCTGATTGTACCGAAAATCCTTACAAGAAATCCTGTCCATCTGGCATTTTCAGAGAGAAGGCTTTTAGCTAATCAATATAAAACTAGGATACTGATCTGAAATTTGGGTACTTGTCCAAAGAAATATTCCAAAGTTCACAGATTTGCTCACCATACCTGGTACTTTCAGGTCAGCAAGAATTTGGCACACACTGCTAGTGGGAATGGCATGTGGCCATAGCCAACTCATTTTCTGCAGGGGAGCAAACGGCTTTGAAACAGATGCAGTTCTACTATCTGATCAGAGTAATAATGTGAATTAAAGCAGCTCTCCTTCATTCATGCTGTTTTTTTTAATTTGAGACAACTGATTTAGGAGATGTGAGATGTTACACCTTTTAATGGTGGTTGCTCAAGAATACTTGAACAATTACTTGATCACAAAGCTTTCCACTCTGGCTACAGAACTAAGAGACCAAGGCAACTGACCATCTCTTACCTTTGAAAGAAACCAAGAAGGTTTACTCTGAGTTCAACTATCTTGAACAGGAAAGTATCAATAACAGGAAACTGCTGAGACAGGAAGTCTGAAGTTTGCAATATCTTAATGGAGAATTATTTTAAGAGTTGAACTGCATCTAGTATGCTACAGCTATTGAAGGGACTAGAACCTGTCTAACCTCCTCAAATATATAAACAGCATCAGAACTTCAGAAATTAGGGCTTTCAAGTATTATACAACCTAATCCTACAGTCTAAAATTTAGTTCTGGAATAAGAAGCACAATACTAATTGCAAGAGACAATCCTGGCAACATCTGAATTACCAAAAGTCAAGTTGTTATTCTCATTATTTTGATAGTAATGTTGTGCACACTCCAGCTGCAAACACAGAAATCAGACTTTCTGGTAGCATTCCTAGAAGGGGTTGCATCAATATGTGTGTACATACTCTATGGATTAGTAAAAATACTGTGAAGGAGTTCACCTCACTGGTGCCACACAGACTTTCAATATAAAAGTGACAGAGAGTGTAAATCAAAGTACTCTGGTATTCTGTGCTCCAGTCAGACTGTTTCAAGAGAGAGAAGTGGGATGATTTACAGTTCATCAATTATATCACATCAAATTAGCCTCCATCACTGGCTTGGCTCGACAGCTTTCATCTATTCTAATTTACAACAGAGAGGACAGCCAAGTACAGGATTGTGGCAATGACACTGTCAAAGGGAAGCACAGTAGTTCTTTGCAAGAATGATAGGCTTTTCCAGACAGCAGCTTCAGCTGGGTCAAAATCTCCAGCCACGTTTAGTTTCCTTCATTTGGTTTGATCTGATAACCCTTATCCTGATTTAAGGAAGCAATGTGCTAATCATTTTAGGAGTCCTGCAGTCACTGCCTTTCCACAGGCACTGCTCTGCATCCCTCAACATTACACAGTGATTTACCTTTGCAGTTAAATCCTTAAAATAGATGAGACACTACTGAAATGCCATTGTAACTGTATATGGTAAGGACATAGGTTAGCTATTTTAAAGGAAAATCGCTATCAGTAAATTGTTAGAATTTGCCTTTCAACTGACAGACTTTAAATTTGAATTTGCTATGGTTATTTGAAGACAGACAGTGCAGTAACTTAAATCACAGCAAAACACCAAAAAGCATTGAAGAACCTTACAAAGACATCACTTTACAAAATATTTTAATATTAAGAATTCATCCTTTTGCTGTGGATGTCATAAGCACTGTGCATCATTTAAATTGCAGTCTAGAGGCTTGGATAGATTCAGATGGAAAACAGGCCTTGTGCTGGCCCTCTGCATAGCGGAGAACTCACACAAGGATGAAATGTCATCCCTACTGTTTCTACCACAGTAAATACTAAGAATCCAAAAGAACAAAAGACTGTTTGCTGTATAGCATCCCATTTCCCTCTTCTCCTAACAGAAACATTTTTAATACAGGCAAATGAAAATAGGCATTTAAAAATATACAAATTGCAATGATTACTTCACCAGAATGAGCAGGCTTCCAAAACTGTATTTCCATCCTTTTCCATCACAGTTTCTGCATTATGTGCAGCTCTCTTGAACCTGCTTTCTTCTAATATGGTTTGTTTCCAAATGAAACATTGCGAGCTTCAGGCAACTCACCGTCATCTTTCCCTTTCTCATTCCTGTACTTTCTCCCCAGTTTGACTTTACTGGTAAAGACTTTAAGTAGTGAACCACTAATAAGCTTTCAATGGCAGTCTTAAAGTTGTTTTAATAATTGTATCAGATTAAAACACTTAGGGACAAGTAAATTACCAGAGTTCCTGACTGCTAAGTTTTAGAGACTCTCAAGTAATTTCAAGATTGTTAAATACTAAGTAAAAGCTTAGAAACAGTATTTTCTTTTACCAGGAATCTTAATTTGTTCCTTCATTTAATAAGCAATCTTATATAGCCTATATAAAGAAAAAATGATTATAACAAAACATACTCCTGACTTTCCTCTTGCAAATCTGAAAACAGGAACATTTTTTATTCTTCCAAAATATGTACCCTTCTGTGTGGGAATCTTTTACCTGCACTAGAGAGCACCATAAATTTTTCAAGAATGTGGACTTGTTTTCCATTATTTGTTCCAGCTGGAGACATATTGGTTTAAAATGCCAGGGAACCTGCTATGTGTTAATGGATTTTATATGGGCATCTGCTAAATGCTTTCAAGTTTACACCATCATAATGTATGAGACAGCTGGAATTTCATTAATTGAAATTTATTTACCAAGAAAAAAACCAACAACATCCTTAATTGGGAAGCAAAAGAAAACAAAGATATGATCTATGAGTCAAAGGTGCCATACATCTCAGTGATTCTTCTCAATAGACCTGTATTTATCACAGTGCAGGCAAAGCAAGGACTCACCCTAGGGGCTTCTAAAACAGAGCATGATAACTATGATTTGGCTAATTAATTTTTCTTACTCATTTGGAGTTGAGGGAAGTATGCTAGTATATAATGCTTAAATCCCCCAATGTATGGTGTTTTGGTTTTGTTTCTTACATGGAGCTGTGATAACTTAGTATCTGTTGTGGTTGCTTGATTATGAACATGGAAAATGTTATTTCTCACTCACATTAAATATTGCTATTTAAGTAGGAGTGTTTTACAAACACATATGAATTCAGGATGGCATTCACTTCTGCAGAGATACACTTCCATTCCCTCTCCCATCTAAATGGGGACTGACAAACCTTTCTTTGTATATGGGAAAGGATCACTCACAACTTTAGATTTCATAGTTTCAATATGGCAAATATTGGAGGTAAGTAAGTCCAATGGCAAATATGGGGGTAAGTCTAGTGCACTGCAGAGGAGGTCACTCCTGCCTGTGAAGCAGAGAGCAGACTTTTCTTTGTGAAGGCGAGCTGAGTGATCACAATTATGCAAAGTGTAAGAGCACTGGAGGGCTGTAATGATCTGAAAGGATTCTCTGATCCTTCCCGGCCACACAGACATAGAGGTGGAGTACAAAAGTCAATAAAGGTACTACAGAAAAAACTTCTGGATAATGTCTACATTACAGCCTCCCTGCATTGGTGGAGAACTCTTTCTCCAGCGGTGTCCAGCACTTGCCAGTGCTCAACATAGACTACTCAGATTCCACTGGGAATTGGGTACACTGCTCATACGTCCCAATGGCTTCCGCTAACGACATCAGGAGACGAGAAAGATGTTTTTCCTTATCTGGTAAGACTGAATCACATAACACAGGTTTTTAGCAGCTTCTCAACCATGAAGAAATCTTGCTCTGGTTGCACAGTACGATTATTCTGTATGCCACAACTGTAGGAGGAGTGCAGTGTGGAATACTAATTTGGAAAGCCCAGTTTGGAATCAGAGACCAGAAATCAACACAGGCAGCTTGGTGCTGTTGGATTATGGGTCTTAAAGACTAGCATCAGTTGTGATTTTTCTTATGGGCAACATTGAACTTTTATTAGGAAAAGGTAACAGGAAAAGCTAGCAGCAGAGACGGACTCCTTCATTATAGGCAAAGGAAGACTGAACAGCCACACTCAGTGGATTATTGAGATCAGCATTAGTAAATTAAGAATGTACATAGCCATAGGTTACTGTAGTTATATAATGTCCTTTGTGGCCATTTTTGAGGGTTAGTCGCAACACCTGGCTAGGTAACTCCAGAAAGGTCCTAAAGACAATATTGTCATATTTGGCAATTGATTACTTATACATGGTTCAAAATGTAAAGAATGATATTATCCCCACAGTTTATTTCATTAACATGTTATGAATACATAGCTGAAATACCCTATATAAGCACCCCAAAATGGCTGTTTAACTTACACAGTTTTGGCAATGCTCTAACACAAAAGGTGGGCAAACATAACATTAGCAAATTGAGTTTCATACAGGGATACCCTTGTACCTACAAACCATTCATGGTAAGATTACAGCCTTATTAGAAAAGATAAATTAATAATTTTGGAAAAATATATGAATATTTGCCTTGCTTTGTAATTTTTCAGCATGTTGTTTCTCTTCCATTTCAATTTTAATGAATGAATCCTATGATTTCAACAGTAAAGATTTGCTTGCAGTTATATTTCACTGGCCTTTAAACTAACATTCATTCATTCCTGTCCTACAGGCAAACATCATTTTTGAATTTCTCAGTCTTTGATGGAGGGAAATTTTGACCTAATTCTCTGCAGCTTTAAAGGCAAAAGATGTCAATGATTTTTAAACATGACTTTTTAAATGCAAGTGCAGTAAAAGGTGCTCCAGTAAAAATAAATAATAATAATGAATAGAAATAAATAAATTGTTGCAGATTAAACTATTTTCTTTGAAAGTGCAACCACTCACATCCCATAAATGGAATCTCCCATTTACCATACCAACACTCTGGATACAGTCTGACTATACTTGAGATTATATCTGTTTTTCTGTATTATATAAGCTGGTACCAGAGTCCTCATGCTTTTTTTTCTGAAAAAGGCAAAAATTTCTGATGTGTACCTTAAAATGTATTCTCAGCTGCAGTCTCTCTTTCTATGCTGAAAATAAGATAGGTCCCATTGACCTGTTGAGTACCCAATATTTCTGAAAATAAGTATATGTATGCTCCAGCAGAGATTTAAAAATACAGTTTGATTTTTAAAAAGTCCTGGCTTTTTTGATTACAAAAGCACAGGCTGTATGATTTAATGCTCAACTTGGAAATGAATGATGTTTGTCTCTGAATGAGTCCAGGGGAAAAAGAAATTTTGTTTTCTCACAGATGCAGGAGCAGAGCTTCAGATAATCTAATCATTTCAGCTACTTAGTCCTCTTTTCTTCATTTGTACTCAGTGAGTCAAGGTTTACTGCAGCTAAGAGTGTCTTGTTTGTTGTTGTTGTTGTTTTGTTTTCTAACTCCCTGAATTCTACCTATCAGAGATCAGGTACTTCCTAAATCATGTCCTGCCCAATTTTCAGAAAATGAAACCTGACGCATATAATGTGAACTACACTGATAGTAAGATTTTGTTTTACTCAGAATGACGAGACCCAAGATATGCCAAACCAGGATCATATACACCAGAAATACCTGTAATGATGAAAAGCAGAAACAAGGAAGATGCTCAGTACAAGCTGTAAAACCGTAATGCTTATTTTTCTCAGATCTTTACTTCCTATGTCACCAATGTGATAAAAATATGTGATGGCATTCCACATTTTATCAATGAAAAACACCCATTTTCTACTGTTCAGTTAATGATAAATTCTGTTTTTTTTTTTTCTAATAAATTTTCAGTTCTGTTTCTTCACATATTTTTGTTTTCAATCACTCGTTGACACATGGAGACTTGTAGATATTATTTTACACTTTGATTCACTTTTTCTTGAGTATTAGCATATCAAAATGTTTAACTAGTTACAGGGATTTGCATGAAGGAACACCCTCCAGTATTAGAATTAAGTAAAACACAGCTAAATCTCACAATAAAATAAAAATATTGCCTTTACCTTTTCACCTACAACCTATATTGTGCATCTAAATGGTTTTATTCAGTTTAATTAAAAAATTAAAAACATTCTTCCTATTCATCTGAATGTAAAACATACATTAAATATTAGCAATACGTGGGAACACATTATTACGTTCCTATTATGTTCAGTGACTGACATAGCCACACCAGCATATGTAGTAATTATAACACCATTTACTGCAACTACAAGTAGGAAAGAACAGAGGATATGGGCATTATTTTTTTCCCGGGTTGCTTCAAACACTGAGTTAGGTCTAACATATTTAATACAACTTTTTTTTTTTT